>VWZS01009835.1:0-428252 GCA_013397075.1 Rhabdornis inornatus
CAAAGGGGAAGTGGGAGGATATGGAGGACTGGTGCTCGAATGGCTCCTACAAGGGTATGGAGAATATTTTCTGAGATGTATTCTGCTTATTTGGAGACCTGTGTTCGCTCTGTCGTTTGCCTGATATCCACTTTTCTATGTCTTGAAGACGTATTTGAGTTTTCATTCATATTAGCACGGTTGAGTTATGATGACATGCTTGTTAGCTCAGATTAATTTTCTTTTTCTTTCTTATACCGAATTTAAACTGTGTGCAGTTTTAAAGCTGCTGTCATGTTTTGGCAGATGTGAGTTTCAGTATTAAGTAGATCTGAGTTTTAAATTTGTCTGAAAATATGAACAATATTGTATTTTGGGAAATATACCGTCTGATTGGAAATAACAAATATAGGAAGGGAAAATGAATCCACTGGATAATTTGGGGTCTAGGGTTCTTTAAGCTTAAGAGAATTAACATATTTTTAATTTATTTTTCTGGGTTTTGACGCTTTTAGGAAGACTTGCCAGGAGCTCTTCATTTAAGGTAACACAAGCAGTTGCCCTTTCATTTTTCTAGTTGTGAATATTGAAGGATTACTTTGAAAAACTGTGCAGCTGCCAATGCCGTGGCCCATGACAGGGCTGCTGGGTCCTTCTGTGGTCTCAGCCATGAGGAACACCTGTAGATTTTGGAGTAGGAGAAAGCAGCTGCCTTTCTCTGATGGGCACATCGGAGGCCTTATCTCATGGAGGGTTAGCACAGTGGTGCTCAGCTTCAGGCTGAGTTTTACGATTCAGCTGTGAAGTAGCAGCTGAGGTTTTAAATAGCAGCCTGATGCAATACTGGCTTCTCTAGCAGCCTGGCACCTGTCTGCAGCAAAGGAAAAGGGAATTTGGCCACATCACTTACATGCTGCTGATGTACACTGAAGTCATTTAAAGCCAGAGGAGAAATTCTGCTGAAAGAGCCTGAGACAGAAGATGGTGGCCTTCATATGATTTGACTAAAGCAGAAAACATTGTTTTTAAAATGACAGCGCCTTTTATAAACAGGAGTGTTTGTAAGTCCCCTCGGACTTTGAAGATCAGTACCTACAATTCGTTCTATTGAAGGCCACCTGAGAAGAAGTTTGAGGTGCATGACCAGGTGATATGTAAAAGACAGGCAGAGATATGATCAGTTTACAGGGTGCAGAAATCCAAACATTTCTCCTAAAGTTAAAATAAGAGGAAATACTTAATTCAGCAGTCAGTAGCTCGGCTTTCCTCCCTGGGAATAAATCCCAGGTCTTCCCAGGAGTCAGCAGGGAGCTGCTGCCAGGGGTGAGGAGGCTGCAGAGGTAGACATAAAAACATGGACACCAAGCTTTGCTAGTGCTGGAAGGGGTGAGGAATGTAAAATGTTCATAAACAGAAAATCACCAAGTTAGGCCTGACTTCTTCCAAGTGTCAGAGCCCTGTGAGAGGAAAAAAACTGCTAAACTTCACTAAATCTCTCCCTTAGATAGTTAACTCTGAGCCACACACAGGACAGGTAAAACATGGGGTTATACATTGTGTAAACATGCCAGCTAAATATTCAGTGCCAACTTGGAAAACAGCACTCTGAAGACCCCCACAAAGAAAGGAGCAATGTGTACAGTAATCGATACCCTGAAGATCGAATTCTATACAGTATATTGTTCTGTTTGTGAGGGGCTATCATGTTTACAAATAGAAACTTTTGGATTACTGAAATTACTTTCTACTATGTTTGCTACCTAGATCCTACACTAATCAGAATTTTTTCCTCAAAAATAACCCTCTCTAAAGGTTTTATCCTAACCTTGAAAATAATGGTTCAGACTACTATTCAGGAATAAGTTTGTGATGGAGAGGTGGGGTCTACTGTTGCTTTGGCATTATGTGTGCCTCTGTGCAAGCACACTCAAGCCAGTGAGAGCGTATCTCAGCAATGGTAGAGGGAACCTCACTGGTGGGGAGCAAGACATGGGACAGGAGACAGGACATTCTGCTTGCATCTGCTCAGCTGGCACATGTAAGCAATCAGAGCTCCCTGCCTGCAGTATGAAGACCTTGATAGAAACCATAATGCTCCACTATTTTACAGTGGAACTACAGTTGAATTGTGGCTGTGAGTTGAACATATTTATGTACTAAAAATATACGAATGCTTTTTATTTTATGGATCTTGATTCCCCATGCTGCTTCCTTCTCTGCCCTAACTATTTTCTTTAGTACTTGCTTTATTTTTGCCTCTCCATGCTTTGCAGGTACCTTCTTTCTTGTGTGCTTTCTATCACAACTTTCGGAACAGATTTCACCAGTATTGTTTCCCTTTCTCTACTTTAGAGGATAAAAAATTAAATCATGTTTCACAGAGTTTTCTCATTTGATCCCTGCAGTAGAAAGCAGCAATGAGAAGCTACTCAACCCACAGGGAAGGTACTGTTTAGAGCCCATGACCAACTTGTGTTACTGTCCTGGAGACACTTGCCATGCTCTCTAAAGATATTTTTTTCTGTAGTATTCTTACTTGGTAGTAGCATGCTATTTTGAAATAATTTCAGGTTCTTCTTGTTGCACTATGCAGTAAAAATATTTTTCAACAATTTAAAAACTACCAAAGGTTATAATAATGATGGATATATGCTCCCAAATGTAAACACAGATCTTAATCAATCAAATACTTACCTTAGTGTTTATGTGAAATTTATCAAAGAAAGGTTTTCCTTCTCTTGTGTGCATTTTAATTCAAGCTGTGGACTTAAATAAACTTTTTCATTAATTACAAATGTTCTGTAAGATTTTCTTTCAGCCTTATGGTCTCCTTAGTATAACATACCTAATTAACAGCCAATTGCAGGATGAAAGTAAGCTCTCTTATGCACAAATTCATTTGGAAGCAAAGTCTGATCTGCTATATTTTTATCTTATTGACAAAAGAATCACCAAGAGTCAGGTTGCTCTTGCACTACAGAATGCATTTGTAGCATGCTGGCAGCCAAAGGAAACATGTTAGTTGTAAATGGAGATATAAATAGAGAAACTGCTAACATAATAAACACGGAAGTTTGTGTCACCATTTATGAAATTATTTATCTAAAGTTGTTTGTTCCTTATGGTTCCTAAAAGAAAATGCAACATTTTATATTAAACAATGTAGGTAGAAATCCTAGAGAAGAGATCTTCCAAGCATTTGGATTGGTTGGCATTGGTCCTTTTGAAGTTAAATCTGGCAGGATGAGGAGGGAGCAGAGTTTTGAAAAGTCCACCTAACATCACATATGGCCAGTATAAAAACAGAGGGCTCTATTTCACCTGCTTTTATTAAGTAAAAAAATATGATTAAAAGGAAAAAAAAATGCTTAAAAGGTTGAAAAGTGTATAGGATTATCCCACTAGGCATAATGTAGTAATAGGATTGGTTACCAGAAATACTTTCTCTTTTAACGCAAGCAAAACACCTGTCAAGTTCTTTTAGCATCTTATACAAACACTCATGAAATTTTCAATAAGAAGACAAGGAGAATGAAGAAGATAAGAAAATATATATGTAATGTAGGTAGGGGTTGTTTTGCAGTGGGATATGCTGGAAGAATAGGAGGTGAGGTGGAAATATTTGATATTTGGGAGACATATAGAGAGAGGAAGATATCTATTGACTGAATGTGGTATGATTATAACTAACTGATTTAAAGCTGTGAGTGTGGGTCTGGCATGCAGATGGAGGAAAACCCTCTTACGGAAGATGCAGACAAAGAAAGAGCTGTTATTTGGACTGGAAAATACAAGTTTCTCAAGCTATTGACATGTTTTTGTCAACAACAGTGAGTTTGGAGTGGAACAAAGTATAATAATGAAGTATAATATTTGATGTGCCTGCTACAGGTTTTAGCATAGCAACCCAAGATTAATGCCTCAAACAACATGAAACTGGAATTAGTTCTGACAAGCTTACCAAACTGCCTGCCAGCAGCCAGGTGGGGTTTTTAAAAATTATTTTATTGGGGTTTTTTTTAAGGAAGATGACATTTGGAGTTTGGACTAAAATACTTGGAATTGAGAGACAATTAAGTGTCCTGTATAGAAAAGGAAGCTGTCACTGGCAGAAGGTGGGGAGACAGCTCTGACTGAGGCTAGACACAGAAGACTTCAACACTGAAAATTCACAGGCTTCATGAAGGGCTCTGCTAGAGGATTTCAAATACAAAAAAACATTGGTTAAGATATAGGTCAGGATATTCTAACAGCTCCAGAAGAATGGGAGAAACTGTGTTATTTAGAAGTTGGAGCTTTGTGCTTAAGAGCTTTGATAGCACTTCTAGGAAAATCTGCAGTGTAGGGCAGCTGGCTCAAGTTTGGGATTGACCCTATTTACTACTCAGCCAAGACACAAAAATAGAAATGCATAACAGAAGAGTGTTTCTTGGCTAAAAAGGTACAGCATTGCTCCCTGGAGCCATATGTGTACAAAGAAGGACAATATGCCTATATGTCATTAACACGAGGATTCACAGCATGGTATTGAAAATGGAGGTAGATGTAAGAGCAGCAAAGCTCTTGACTTTCAAGGATCCAGAAGGCAGAGGGCAAAGGCCCTAGGTCAAGCTTAAAGTAAATGAGCATAATTTTAAATCATCAGAGCAAAAGGCAAAACTTAAGCAGCTTTCCTGTTAGGGTAACTTGTCCAAGGTAAAGTTAATGAGATAAAAATTGGATTTAAACAAATATGCTGGACATGAGGAACACAGAAAAGAAAAATGTTGAGCTGTATTTAGTGCAGTCACATACAGATAAACTAATTTCTGAATTCCTCAAATCTGAGTTTGAGGTATATGTGCTGCAAAAGTCTGGCAAAAAAGCATTTGGATAAATAGTAAAAGCAGAGCATAATTTCATCTGCAGTGTTCATGAAAAGGGCTGCACCGATTGCAGGTACTCCAAAGAGTGATGGCAGCTTAAGGTGCTATGGGTGCAATAAAGCCACTGTAAATCCCATCTGAAATGAATCAATATCTTCTTCCTAAATCCGTTCATTTGCAGAACTTGGTGGCCGGGCAGAGCTTACTAAACTGTGCTCTCTTTGTGTGTCTTCAGAGAGAGGACTGGAATTAGAACTGAATGCATTTCTGAGAGAGAACATACATGAGAGACTATTTCAGTGTGAGCAATTACCCTGTAGCATAGTCAGTGCATTTGCTCATATCTAAGAGTAATGGATTCATGACTTCCAGTATAACATTGCTGCCTGGTGTTTTATTGCATAGGAGTAAATAAGGAGTGTGACCTTTGTAAAATTGAGATGGAAGTCCTGCATTTTGCCTCACCTCAGGAAAATATAAAGTGTGTGTGGATAGAAAAGGAAAATACTGCTTGAAGAAGACGTGCTGTTGCACAGAAGAATAAGAAATTGTACCAGGTGCTGGGTGTTGGATATTCTTTCTGGCCAGAAATGGCACATATCATAAAGGAAGTTCTTCTGTAAAATTAGCTGAAGCAGTATCAGTTATGAGTTGCGTGCACAGTTACTTTTGCTTGAAGGTCTACAACATACCTTTGAAGCATGAAAGTTATTTATACAGCATGGGATATTTAAATTGGCCTCACATTGGGTAACAAAGTACTTTCTATAGGCTCTGAGAAAGGCATTATACAAAGGCAATAGGGAATCCATCAGTCCCAGAGACTATTCCAGCAAAGAGATGCTTGTACAGTGGGAAAGGGTTTGATTTCCTGCGAGCAGACTTAGCAAGGGTGAAAATGGCAAATAGAAAAGAAAAAAAGAGGACTCATAGTCTGGCTCTCCCCTCATTTTGCTGCATAGAGCAGATAGTGCTGATACATGACTGAAAGGAGGGAGAGAGAGGCAGTAAGCCAGTATGGTGGAGCAGATACTGGGATGGGTGACATATTTAGAAGTGGAGGAAAGGAGAGATAAGAAAGAGGCAGTTTAATAATTGCCTGCAGATAAAACCAGAGGATAGTTATAGAATAGGCACACTGACACTATTGAAAAATGGTCACAAGCTTTCATAAGCCGCAAGAGGGAACAAGGATGTGGCACTGGGAAGTAATAAGCATGAAGAGATGAGAAGGCATGTTTGTAATCATCACAGGAGCCAGAAAAAGCAGCCTCATGCTTATTACATGTCCCAGCGCAGCTCCACAGATTTCTGTGCTTAGCACAGGAACATTGGGCAGGCAGGGCTCTGGTTGGGAATATATTCCCTCTGCCTCCCTAGGGAAGGCCTTACAGTGTAGGAAGTGCAGGTGGGATGTGGATATGTGTCTTGAAAGGGGAAATATGGCCAACTACTCTGCCAGGCAGTGCCATGAAGAAAGGAATGGGCTTGAGTCCTTCCTAAGAGTGACTGTGGGACCTGGCATTCCCCAAAAGCTGCAGCTCTGTTCACGTAATATGGATGCAAGGAGGATTTGAACAGAGACATTGTATGTCTATTTTTCATTTTAGATGCAGAACTAGGTGGGGAGAGGGATACTTGAGAGTAATGGCCTCAAAAAAAAGCAATAATAAGCAGTTGAAAGAGCAGTTTCTCTTCTGACCAAGTGCCCCACAGTAGTTCTATACAGCTAACCTGTGGGGTTTTGCAGGCAGTAATGTTTTCTTGAGAGAGGATCACCAGCAAATGCTGTGTTAAGCCCAGGACTGCTTGCTCTGCCCTTGCATTTTGGCAGCAGCTTTTCTGCTAGATGAATGATTTGCAGAGCAGCTTTGTGGACTGGATTTGTGAGGATGATCTGGTTTTAAAAAAATAGCTGAGGGGAAAAAGAAAGTTGTTTTTAACTCAAATCAGTTCATTATTCATGCTTAACAGGAGAGCTTTACCAAGTCAGGAACGTACATGCAGGCAGGAAGCATGCTGCGGGGCAGGGTATGGTCTCAGCTGCTTCAGGTGGGGCCTGGCTTTTAGCCTCTGCTGGGACCTCAGCTTCTGTAAACATGGCAGTTTTCACTCTGCTCCAGGGCTTTTATTTTTACAACTCATTGTTCTGGATTTGAACTGGGAAAGGTAACTATTTAAGGCTGCTGCTTTTCCAGGAAAAATACCCCCACTTGTATTTTTTAAGACTTTTAGGTTGAGAACAGGTAAAATCCTTCCTTCCTTCCTTCCTTCCTTCCTTCCTTCCTTCCTTCCTTCCTTCCTGGGAGGCCATTGTAGGAGTAGAAGGCAATGGATTTCTGCATTCTAACCCTCTGCCTGGGGTTGGCTGGGCTCAAGGCTTATAAGGTGAACAACAGAAAGATCATGCAAAAGTAAAACCCTGGCTTTGAAATGAATATTAATCTAGTTTATTTATAATTCAGGGTGTCACCACTGTGCTAAACCATCTCTTTGTAGCAGTGGGATGACCAAGCCCAACAGAGACAGTGCCAAACTTGGAAGGAAAACTACGGATTTGCTACCACAAAGGTATTAACCAAGGCAGGCTGAGGCACATCTTGACTAAGGCCAGTCATCCTCCTGCCAATGGATGTCTTTTGTAGGAGCTGAGAAAGCAGCCCACGTTTCTCAAGCCTTGCCGCAACTCCTGAAGTACATAAATTACTTTCTCCTCTTCTTTCCTCATTTTCTTTTATCCTGTGAGATTACTGAACTGAAAGTCTGCCTTCTCATAATGAGGCCAGAGTACATTGGAATTATCTGCGGGCATCCATTAATAAATAGCAGAATTAAAGGCAAAGAGCTGGCTGGAGTGATGTGTATCAAGGCCAGCACAGGGCAGCAGCCCCTTTCTGGAGTGCGGCAAGATGAGTGGGGGCAGGAAGGTGCAGCTCCTCTGCGTGCCTACTGCAATTTAACTGAATTGCCTGACTCTCTTATCCTCTCCCCTGCCTCAAAAAGCCAGGGTATAAATTGCTGTCAGGATGTGGCTGCTAATGAGATTGAGCTGCACAATGTCCCATCTGCTGTGCTGGAGGAGGGTGAATTGAGAGAGGGTGGGTGCATCCATGTGGACAACGAAATCTCACAACTGACTCTAAGGGAAAGCCATCAGTTCTTACTTATTACTTGAGTAGCTGTAGCAAGCCATTAAACAGTTAACACTCATCATCTCAGGAGGAGATAGGACCAATGTAAACAGAAGCATTATTTACCCGGTATTCCTTTTATTATTATTATTATTTCCTGCAGAACTTGTAAGGTTGCTTATCAGTAAGGTTGCCCAACATTTTCCTTTGGGAAAAGCTGTTTTCAATTGCTTCTAGCAATTCTTAACCATTTGGACTGTAATTTTCCACACCAGATACTTGTCTCAGACCAAGTAGGTTTGGAGTATTTCCAAGACATTGTGGTTTATGGGGTTTTTTTCCCTTTTTTTTTTAAATTTTTTGAGGCATTACCTGTGGAACATACATTCTTTTGTCCACACTAAAATTAAAAATTGTAAAATGTGTTGAAGTGGGAAGGCAATATTTGCTGTCCCATGGTGATCTGCCAAGATTTGGCAATGTTATAAAACTACGGAAAAAAGTATTTTAAAAAATCAGAACTGAGCACTGTCCTTCCCCTGCCAGCTCAAGGGTAATGGGATGTTGTGCTCTGAGAGTAATTGAGCAAATAATTATGTGCTGTTTGTTTGCTGAGTCTGCGGTTCAGTTTTCAGGACAAAGCTTGAGGATTTCTGTGTTTCTACATGTGTTTGTGTGGCAAAAGTGAGACCAGCTTATTAAATTCAGCTCCCAATGCAATAAGGAAATGTTTTCCTTTGAAGAAGGATTGCAGGGTTTGGCCTTTGAGTGTGTGTAACTCAAACCTCTCTGTCTCTAATACAGGACTGTATTTATTTTTTACAGAACTTGGGCAGGAAATAAAAAATGGAAATCACCTTTCACTCTTCCAGAAAAACACAGAAATTAGACAAAAATAATAATTCCCACAGGACGTCACATGTCCAGGTATTATTCTAGTTGCAATTTTGTGACATTAGCAACGCAAGTAAATTCTTGTGTTTGCTTCTATTTGGATCAAGGAACCTAGAAACAGTGACAGTCTATTTATTTTTTCATGGTTGCTGAATACCTCTATTAAGAGGTATTATTCATGCTGTTTGATTTTTCTGCCTTTACATCCTCACATCCCCATGGTTACTGTTTGATTAAACTTTGATCAAAGAAAAGACAAATTATGTTGTTAATTATTTGACCTTGTGTGGAAAGGGCTCTGTGGGTAAATAAGTCAATTCTCATTCATATAGGCACAAATTCTGAAATATTTTCCAAGTAGAATTCCCACTCATAGAGAAAAAATTACAGTAGTTTTTAGCAGACTATGCATGATATAGTCTTTTATTTTGTTCCTAGTAAAAACTTGTCATTACTTGTTTGTTCATCTCTTGACTAGAGCTGCTTGAAAAATGAAAGAACATTCTGAGGCTGAAAAAACACCCTTGTGTTCCATGTTAGTGACATTAGGCAATCGATGCTTGATTAGAAAATCAAAGCTGCTTCCTTTTCATTTTTTGAAAATGAATGCTTATTTGCATCTGTTCAGACTGAACATCAGAGGTGGGATAGGTTGGTTATGTCCCTGCAATGCTGAGCAACTTCAGTGTGCTACAACATAGAGAAGTAACCCCCTGGTAACAACACGGCGTGCGAGCAGCCCTGCACCTTTCCTGTGCCCATATATATACATAGTCTATACTGGGCATCTTGGATTGGACCAACTAATAAATGCTCAGATGGATTTAAGCTGAGATTTTTTCTGATCCATGAGGAGCCAGCTCA
Organism: Rhabdornis inornatus; assembly: GCA_013397075.1. Lineage (NCBI taxonomy): Eukaryota > Metazoa > Chordata > Aves > Passeriformes > Rhabdornithidae > Rhabdornis > Rhabdornis inornatus. The sequence continues at coordinate 9,734 of VWZS01009835.1, forward strand.
GGTTCAGTGCATGCTGCTTGCAAGGCTTCACTGAGCAGCAGTGCATGTGTCCAACAGTGCCAAGTACACGGTCAGGGAGAGATTCCCTGCAGGCTTGGCCTCTGAGGAGACCTGTTTGAGTGTTTGACTGTGCCTTCAGAAGTACGTCTTCCAGTGGGACATGGCTGGTTCTTTTCTGTACAGGGATGAGTGGGGCAGTTTCAGACCAGCCTGAGGTATATTGGCCTAGGGAGTGACAGAGGGATTGCACATAGTTTAACAGGCAAATGTAGCTGGAGACAGGCTGTGGAGCTCAGGACAAGTTTGGTTTCAGAAGCCTGGGATATTCATCACAGTATTTGCACTGGCAAGAGAAGAGGAAACTCCTGTAAAAGTAAGGAGTATGGGACCCCATTACAGTCAATGATGTAAGCACAGGGCTGTGCCAAGCTGGGTGGAAAAGAGGGATTCTCATTTGTTTTATGGTGCCTGAGGCAGTTAGAAAGGAGTGCTAAAATTGGTATATAAAAAGGAGTGTAAAAATTGACAAAATTAGTCACAGTCAGGAGGATTGATTGCAATATGGAGTAATCCTGGAATAAGCATCACAAGCACTTATGGAAAAGTCCTTCAAAATAATGTGGAAAATAGGATGGACAGAAAGTAAGATCTAGCTTAAGCTGAGGCAGCTAACAAACTTGATAGCAACCTGGTAAGAACTTGGAGCCGTGAAATGCACAGGAGTTTTGAAGTCTAACTTATACACATAGATTAATGTGACAATACTAGGAGAACTAGCAACAAACAACGTATTTATCTGCAAGGGGAAAGAGTGAATGAGGATTTTGAGTCTGCTTTAAAAAAGGAGATTGCACTAGGATTGTAGGCCTATGTCAAGTGAGAAAGAACATTTGACAGACAAACAGTCAATCTGGACTTCATTAAAAGTGAAAAATGTACAAGATAGAAATGCACTTGAGTACCATGTGGTTTGTAGCAATTTATGATAGCTCCCTTGGTCCTTACACAAACCAGGAAACAAATGCTTTATTCACTTTTACATAACAAGCCAAGATTCATTAATCATCTCCAACAGCAAAAGGAGACAAAAGTATCTTGGAGGTGTCTCAGACGAATTATAGCTGAAATTTGCCATTAATTCAAACATAAGAAAGTTGTTGAGATATGATTTTGATAAGGACAGATGACTCTCAGTTTTTCTCCTTTGCTCCCCTGTCCAGATCAGCTACAGATTATCTCCTAGGGATGATGGACAATGGCATTTAATTGCTTAAGAACTAACTTGTGGGATGACTCAAAAAATTAATCAAGCAGGGCGAAGCCCTCTAGCACCTTCAAACCATTAATTTTTTTACACCACATGGGACATAGTATCCAGTTGTCCACACGATGAATTCCTCTCTTCATGCAACCAGATGTAGGGCATTAGGAGGAAGAAGAATACTGCAGCCTTTAAAAGGGGGAAAGCCTCCATCAAGAGGCCATTTTAGGCTAAATCCAGAATACAAATTTAAGTGAGCTCAGCCAAGGACAGAAATGTGTCATACCAGTTCTATCACTGGTTCTTACTGAACAATTAAAGTCATGCTTTTCCCCCCTCTTACTCCTTTTCCCAAATCTAAGGGCATAAACTTGCTGAATTAGCAAAAATGCTGCTCAGTCAAAAGGATGTCATAAAGATGTCTGGATTATCTGTGTAGCTACTCACCAGTTCTGGTCATCAGGAACTGAAAGAGAAAGAATAGGATTTAATTTTAGAGACTTCTTTGACTAATGTTAGAACTTCTTGAAATTTATGTAACTGCAAAGTACTTTATTAAGCCTCTAAGCTTCCCACCCAGGTGTCATGCCGTTCAGCTGCAGATTCTTACCAGGTGGATTTGCAAGTATTTCTTGTTGGTTAGCCAAAGGAAAATGACTGAACAAGCCAGTTCATAAAAATGGCTTAGGCTGATTGTGTTCTTCCATTGCTGGAAAAATGTGGGAGACAGAACAACTGAGAAGCAGACAGTAAATGATTGTCAAATGAGAAGTTGAAATAAAGATAATGAGAATTCTTGGCACTTATAATCCTCTACCCCAAAAGTTTGATGGTTATATGCACTTAGAACCACAAAATATGTACATTCAAAATACACCTACAAAGGCTGCTCTTGGCTTTCTGGAACATGGCCTCCTCCTGCTTCATTGCTCATCCACTTTTCTTTGTCCTCCTAGGAAACTTTTGCAAGTTCTTCCACTTCTCTCTGCCATATCCTGATTCACCCACACTTTGACACTGCACTTGGGTCTCCACTTCTTTCCAGCATCCAGAAAAGCTTTTGGTTCTTCCTTCCAAACTCAACACTTGGATACGCTTCTAGAAATACAAGAATGGTCTTTAAGGGGACATCGCCAACAGCTCCACAGCAGAACCAAAATGCTTTCATTCTACAGCTGGGAGTAGGAATAGATATATTTACAAATGGTGAAAAAAGTAATGGAGTTCTTCTGAAAATGAGATCAGAAATGTGAGAGCTGGGACAGTAAAAGTTGCATATCAACCATGATCAGTAAAGAGAGACTTTCTACCATTAGAAAAAAATGCAAAAATGCACAAATTACTCCAACTCCCTAGATATTCGCAGCATATACATACAGGACTCACATCTTATTGCAAGACCTTTGCCAATATTGCAAAAAACATTATGATAGGTTATAAAAAAATGGAACCCAGAATTTACCACAGTGAAAAAAGCCTCTTGATAAAGTTTTCATTTTAACTTACCCATATTTCAAACTACTGGGTGAAGATTCAGGAAAAAAAAAAACAACTTAACAGACTGTGGGAAATCTCAATTTAAGACCTCAAACATTTCCCGAGAATGGAAAATGTCTCAGCTTCCTGAAAATGAAAACTGATAATGCAGTGATGGCAGCTCAGGTTGAAAATAGGCATGATAATTAGGAATTCTTTCAGTGAATCCTGAAAGAAATCCTGAAAGAAACCCTGAAAATAGTGGATGTGGCAGAAAGGCATCTTCTCTCGTTATCTGAAGCAAGGTTATATGTAACTGCTGTAATGTACTGGGTAGTGCTAATACAGGTATGTTCTGGACTGTGGACTACAGTCCACTTATCCCCACCTTGGCTGAAACACAGAATGGTAAAATGGCAAAAAGTTGCAGGATATTTGTTTTGAAAGATAATTAAGATTTGAGGTGACTTTCCTAACAAACATCAAATGATGAGTTTGTACAAGGTTTTAAAATTACAATTTCTTCCCTGTTTTTCAACATAATTTGACTAGAGGAAAGATGTCTTTTGGTAAATTTATGGTTGAACTGAGTGAGATTCTTGAAATAGCAAGAAATTAGGTTTGATAACTCGGGAAATCCCTTTTAGATTAATGGTTGTAGCCCATACATATTGATAAAACATGGCATATAAATAGATAAATGACTTCTGGTTGATGTATGAAGCCACGCTAAACCTGACAGTGAGCTGTCTTGGGAGCTCCTTCATTCGGGTGGATGATGCCGAAGACCTGTAAGGACAGCCAGTGGGTCTGCTGATGTTTAAAGTGTAGGAGCTGCAGCTTCATTTGACTCATTTGAGTATGTAGAGGCGGCAATGGAGACCTTCGACCCAGAGGCCAAACAATTGTTCTTTCAGGCCAAACAAGTGCCTTTGTGCCATAAAAACAGTAGGGGCTGGGAGAATCCCGGCTAAAAGCTGACCTAACCAAAGACGCCTGGGGCGGAGGATGACTGGCTGCAGGTGAGTGTGATGGAGAACAAAGGGCAAGGAAGGTGTGACCTCGAGAGGAAGCAGAGAGAATTTCTTGGTCTCAGCACTGATGGAGTGATAATCAGTTGTGACACCAAGCATGCTAGAGGAGGCAACTTTTTCTGCTTTGCTCTGGAAAACAATCTTTGCATACAGTGTTGTAATGAGACTAGATTGAGAATACTTCTGCTTGGTGTCAGGTAAAAATCTGATCCTTCAGGTACATCCCCATGACACACATACAGAGTGGCTAACCACATTCAGGTGAAATGAGGTGACAGTGCTTTTCATGTGTACCCAGACTGCAAAACTGTATATTTTTTAATGACTCTGTTTTTCGTTAGAGATGAAAATCTAAAAAGTGTGATGCATACTGTGTGTGGCTGCCAGGACAGGGAAAAATTTTTCCTCGGGTGCCCCTCATGTGGTTTCCACATAATTTCTCTGGAGAGTGTGTCCCCCTCACAGAGACAGTGCCATTGCAGGAGCTGAATACCTTATGAAGCCTCGCCAGAGCACCAAACAACTTTCTAATTACTTCATTGTATACACAATAATTATAGAAAAGAAGGATGAAGTACGCCTAAATGAAGTACAGAGGCCCTTGAAAAAATGCCACCAGGTAAAACACTGCTGCCATCTCCTCTTCTTTTCCTGTTGACCTGTCCTTTCATCTCAGCATTAAATGCCTACTTCCTTTAAACAGCTTTTTATCCTAACCAACTTTCCTAATTCACAGTGCTTCTTGAAAATAATTTTTGTTGACTGCCTGCAATAGAAAGCTTTAATGTTTCATTCCTTGTAACTGAGTAAGCTTTCAGTACTCTGCTTGCATTGCTTCAAGCAGTCAGGCAATGGTCATCTGCCCTGACAACGCTAACTTGGCATCTTCAGCCAGAAACAAAACAGACTACATGAGTTTTTGGGTGTAAGATGTGTGAAGGAGAATAGTCATGGTAAGTAAGACATGGTCTGTAGGGGAGAGTGCATATCAGTAAGCACGAAAAGGGAAAACTTCCTCATTTATCTGCAGACTGAGAAAGTTGCTTGATATTCTCCCTCCTCAGCAACAAATGACAGCACAAAAAATGATCATGTTATTAATTCAGATGAATAGTACCACACATCCCTGCATTATATAATTATTTCATTAAAGTGAAGGATCAGTTTAAAACATCATTAAAATCTAACCAGCCAAAAATAATATTATTCCACTGACATTTGACTTAATTAAAATCTGAAAGTTAGGAATATTGCAATAAGAATTAGCTTGAAAGAGTCTCTGGAAGAAGTAGCATCAGGTACCTTACCCCTCCATGCATTGTGCTTCTCAGAGAGCAGGGGGTACCAGAAGGAGCGAGGAGTTCTTGGGGATCCCAACTCAGCAAAGATCAGTGAAGCCAGCGTCAGAGGTGGGGTGCACACAGTTGCTCTAAACATCCTCAAATCAGTCAAGCAGGCTTTCCAGATTATCAAAATAAGTATTACTCATTCAATTAAGTCTCAAGAGTCAAAGAACCAAATTGATCCTCTGAATTGTGAGAAACAACAACTGCAAGCCAAAAGTCCACTGAAATCAAGACAAAGATTCCCTGCTGAGTTCAATAGCTTGCTGGATCTCACCCAATGCAAGTAATTCCCTTTTTCTTTCTAAAGTGAGTTTCTTTTTACTGTGGCAGCTTCACACAGTATTTCCATTGTGGCTACCTTTATTCAAACACTGCTCTGCTCTTACACTTCAGATTTGTATTGTTTCCAATACTTTATAATTTTGCATTGTCAGGATACTTTTCTCCATGGTTTCAGAGAGAGAACTGACCTAGTTACAATTAAAAGTTGCCAGCATAAATTAGATTAGGATGGTCTAGTGGTCTGAAAAAGTGCTGTAACACACTGTGCTTGTCTTAGTTTCCTTCAGTAAGAATGGCTGGGTGAAAATACAGTTATTAAAGCTACTTGGTTTACACTGTTATAACTGCAGGTCTAATGATATCCTATTACGCAACAAGACCAAATTATCAGCTATTTCAACTAGAAATATAATAATTTTGTTTTATTTTTAGCTATCAGATTTCAAATTTAATTTGAAATGCATATGAATCTAGTTAGTAATAAAGTAATAGCAAGGGCATTTCTATCTCCTTAAGACTGTCTATACTGGAAACTCTCAAGCCTGAGATAAAAAAAATCTTATCCCAAGCTTTGGAGATTGCAAGAAGTGGGTAACTCGCTCACCATATCTGAGCAGAGGCCCAAGGTCTCTGTCAATGAGCTATGAATACGGCAGACATCTGAAGAGTGACTAATGTTACCAGCCTCACCTACCAAAACATCTTAAGTCTGACTCTTCCTGGGCATAGTGCAAATACTTTGATGCTGAGCTACTGCTGGAATACCATCTGGCTCAGACTTCATATGCTTGCCCTTAAACCTGTGGGAGTTTTCTGCACAGTGAAAAGCAGACTAATGTCTGCTTAAGAAGGAAATTGTCTCCTGTCAGTCCTATTGTTCTTGTAAATACCTCTCATTACTACTAAAAAAGGACAAGAGGATAATGGATATTCATCCTGAATGGAGCCCAGAAGCACTTCATCCTGGGAACTGCATCACTCTTTGCAGGCAGAATCCTTGCAAATGTCAACGCCAGGCTTATTAACAATAATGCATAGATAATAATTAGTAAATAATTGATGTTGACATTGCCATTTGATGCTGTGTATGGCTCTGCTGTGTGTATGGTAAGCTGAGTGGTTGGCTCCTCTGGTAAAAGCTGCATTGCTCTTTGGCTTGTTGATATCCAGCTGTCTGTCACTCCAATATCTAATGGATGGGTGTGTAGTGATTGTTATGCTGAGCTGCGGAATACCAACACTTCTCTGATATGTGGGAGCAATTCCCCATAACTCAGTATCAGACCATAACTCTTTCTTATCAAACCAATTTTTAACACAGCTGCAGCCCAAAGAGACTCACTTTTGGATCAATTTTTCAATGTGTAAACTGCTGTTGTTTTAAACCTATTTTCTGCTCTTTTGCATACTTTGCTGTTTGTTACTAAATTCAATCTGTTGCTCAAAAATGCACCTCGGAATGGTTTTTGCATTGTTTCTGGGATGGTTTCGTTACTTTAGGGCTATGGCTGCATTATAGATGTCATCTTAAAGGTATATTGGGACACTTCAGATCTGTTGTTTTCTCCCATCCTTGTGTATGGTCAGCTGCTGTTGTGAAAAGAGAGTAGGGAGAAAAGGATGGGATAAGTGAGGATGGAAAGGCTTGTGACAATGAACAGGGAAATAGTTTTCCTTGCTTTTTCTTTTGGAAGAACTGATCTTGTGTTTGTACCATTTCTTTGTGGCTGCAGAAGAAAGCTTTTGCTTGTCCATGCATTATGTATGTATCATGGGCTTCTGCCTCAGGTGTCCCACGAATTTATGCTCCTGGGATATCTCTATGTGAATGCCATTCAGTTCTTACTATCAGAGACAAGCACTAATGAGATACTCGTCCCTCTTAGCATCCAGCATTGTGTACGAGTAGTTGCTACACAGCGCCTGATAAGATTATCAGCTTTCCCTGGGTATTGGAAGGACCATTTTGTTTTCATCCCCCTATCCTAGCAGTGCTATTTACCCCCACCACATTCTGTCTCTTATGCTCCAGAAAGAGCTTGGTTTCTAGAGATGAACACGAATTTCTTCTTAAATATCATGAAGACATGATAAGGACATAAAACATAAAGACACCCTGAAGCATGCTCATAGAGGAGTTTCTCAGGGTGGGCTAGCTGGAAGGGGAAGCATTACAAGAGATGGGTATGGGAGCACAAACACAGATTTTAATGAGGGGACTTGAAATTGACTGAGAATCAGGCAAATGTGTGCTAACGCAAGGCAAGTTGTGCAGCTGGAAAATCTAACATAGGTGAAAATAGAACAGCTTGAAAGTTATTTAACAATGCAGAGCACACCGCAGTTGTTCAGAACAGCCAGAAAGGAGTGTCTGAGATAATAAATACTGTAGTGGAGTTTAGGTAGGTGTGAGATGTTTGTCCGTGCTGAATAGCATTAGCAGCTTGTTAAGGCCAAGGAAAAAATAAATCACTGACTTCAACAGACTTTACTAAGTCCTTACATTTAGATTTGCACAGTGAACCAGACTGCCAGAGTGCATCTTGAGTTAGTGAGTTGGTGCTCCTCAGCTGAAGGAATTATCTTGATTTATGTGATAAGCAGTAGGAACACTTTAAGAAAACCAAGGTGGTTTCCTCATGCAGGGCCTTACAAGGTTCAGTGCCTGCACACACGCTCCCTTTTGCACTTTTGCCAGGGAGGAATTCTTGGCTCTGGTCCTCAAGTTTCCAGAAGAAGGTATGGCAGACAGGTTGGAGTTATTTCTTCCTTTTAAGGGTGAAAAAATCCTACTATCTAGCATTTGCACTGAAGAGATCTTACACCTATTGAATCTATAACCCTTTGGGTTTCTTTCTTCACTCTCGACATAGAAGTCACCTCACTGTTCATATTCCAGCAAACTCAAAGCTTTCTTGTCCACAGCCTCTCAGGATCCATTTAGACAGTGAGACCCATTCAGATGCCAGCAGTCATATCAGTATTGCATTTTGTGCTTGAATGATTTAGCACTATGAAACTTAACTCTGAGACAAGCATTTGAAAACCCTGCCCAAGGGACAAAGACTACGTTCAACCTCCTGTATTCCACATTTGCCCTCCTTGACTCATCGTCTCTCCTGAAAATTTCCTTGCCTGTCAGTTTGTTACCTCACATGAGCATATGGTGGACAACCCTGTAGAGAGTTTAAAGAGCATGAGTCATGACTCTGCTATACCTCATGCTGTCTATGTTAGCCAGCTTTGCAGATCTGTCTGCTCTAAATTTTTATTTAAGCTATGCCATCAAGACTGCTTTACAACCTTGGTTGGTAGTTAGACTTTTATTATTGAAGGGCTCAGAGTCACCACATGGGCACGCTTGCAGATTATCACTGAAGTGAGAAGTAAAGGTTACTCATCTTACCAGCAACTTTCTGTTTTCTGTTTTAGTCCCTGAGGAATTTTCAGGAAGACAGGAGATATGCTTGATCCCCTCTTTTGGTTTTGTATATAACTGTGGTAGTGAATTAGCAGTAGTAAAACATGGGAGAATAGGGGGATGGAGGTGGCACTGGGGGTACCAGGAAGACAAATATTTCCTGCCTAGCCATGGTAAGAGAGTGTGTGTGTGTGTGTGTGTGTGTGTGTGACTGTAGATGGAGACAGCACATCTCCAAGAAGGTTGATGAAAGGTTAAATAATCTTTCTTTTAATAATGGCCCTCATGAGGGTCTCTAAGGTTGCTACAACAGACTAAGTGAACAACATCATTGCGCAGTTGTTTTAACAGCCCTAGTATTTTCCACATAGAAAACTATTTGTTTTACAGGTCAGATGCCCTATTAGTATTGTTAGGATTTCTTGTCATTCTGACATCAACTGCATTTTATCCCTTGTGATTTCTAGAATATATTTAGTGTTGATTTTTTTTTCCAGTACAGCGACAGCTTAATCCTCTTACTATCTCATTACAATATGAGAAAATTGAGATTGCTTGGGAGACATTAGTTAATAAACCCGTTGCCTGTAATTCCCAGACCACTGATGCATTTTTCCATCTTTATTTAATGGGATTCTTTTTTTCACATTGAAATATCCAGGCTCTAGTAGTGAAGAAATGCTAGAAATAAATCCACGCTGAAGGGGAAAAAATCCAACAGGAAATGGTTACTATTTTAAATGAAGAAAGAAAAGCCTTATTAGGCAACTTCATCTTTTTCTTTGACTTAAAGCTGAAATCTAAAACCTGGTTCTTCACTTGCACTGGTTTTATATTTATCTCATTGACTTAGTGAAATTAATCCTAATTTACACTGGTATGAGAAAAACTGGATTGCTGAGGTTTCATTATTCTGGACTGTAACCGATGACCTGGTACAGCTTTTAATTTTCCAGCTAGCGGGATGCTGTCAGAGTTAAGAGGTTGCTTGTTGCACAGACAGGAAGATGAGATAAGACAAAGCAAAAATAAAATGCCTCAGACTATCTCATTCCAGGGGGCTTGTCCTCACAGGCCACAGGGGACGGCTTTACATTTCCATTAAGCCACCATGTTCTTGGAATTGCATTTCCCAGGCATTTTCTCCAGAGTGCTAAGAGAGCTCACTGATAGTGTCCAGACGCACAACATACTCCTGGCAGTGATCAGTTCTTGTTCTTAGTCTCTGCCAACATCCGTTTCCTCTTCTCATCCCTTTTATTTTAACACTCGGGGAGAATAACCATATTTTTAAATCAAGCGGCTTCTCTGCAGAAGAAATTAGTGGTGAGAAATGCAGGAGGCAAGCAAGCACTGATGGGGACACATAGACATTCAGACAGACCATCCCTTTTTCCATTTGCAATTGACTGTGCAGCCAGATAAGGACTCTGGAACAAAAAGCAGCTTGGTATATTACATATTTATATATAAATTACAGCTGACCTACGCCACCTCAGTGATGGCAGGCAGTAGCTCTTGGTTCTATCCTTTTGTCCCTCCATAATGGGAGAAGCACTACCTCCTCTTCCCCTATTCTGCCTCCAGAGCAGACTCTTACATTCCCAAGGGGGGACAAAAACTGCATTTATCTGCCCCAGACCACTACTTCCCTATGGCTTGGAGGCCATCAGTGGTACGCATATCACCACTAGGAATCTCTTCCTTAGTCCATTTCCACCCTTGTGCACCACCCTGCTTGTGTTCACCGTCCTCTGTTGTGCCATGTATTCCTCTTCAGAGTCCCGCCCTTCTCTGTCTCATCCTCTTGTGGCTTTCAGATCCTCCTGACAAAAGCTTACTTGTTTTCTGTCTCTGATTCTGCCTGGCCAGAGACAGGTCTCTTCATCTGATCTCCATGTCTCCTTTATGTGAAATTCAGAGCTGTCCTTCTCACCTGCCCAGAATATATTTTCCTTCAGTCTCGTTACAAACCATCTGCAGGCAGGTTGGGAAATTACTGCTCTAATTTGACAGTGTTTGGTACTCACCATGCTCAGGTCTGAGGCAGTGCACACTACACCTAGATTCAACAGCATGTGTTTAGACTTCCAACTATTCACTGAAATCAGCAACAGAAGCCCAAACAGGAATTCAAAGTCTAAATGTTTCATTGGTGATGAGCTTTGGTGGTGTAACGATTCTCTGAATGAACTTAACCTTCCTTAATCCTTCCAGCAAGCACATTTGCCATTTCACTGTGGACTGCAAACAAAGAGTTTGCATTTACAAATGATCCATCTTCTAGGAAAAATATAATCCCTCTCAGCCTGAATACTCTAACACAAAGCATTAATATCTTTGCTGAGGGGATAAAACTTCATTCTTTATTGAGAAAATGGAACAAAAATGCATTTGATCTGATTGACACAGCTATTCAGGTTGAATTGGGTAGTATGTTTAATCAATAAGCTTTGCCCTTCAGAATACTAATGCTTATCTTGTAGTTGCTGCTTCTCAAAATACTGTTTGCTATAGAATTATTTGTTTAATGTGATGGACAAATATCCGACTCCATCAAGAAAGCCTGAAAGTCATAGTGTGTGACAGTGGGGCTGTTCCTCGGGAGCCCAGGTAGAACACCTTATAAAGAACCACTCCACCCTTCATTTCTTAGCATATCTGTTAAATATGTTATATTTTCTTTCAAGTGGACACAGACTTCCAGGGTAGTAGTGCCTATGGCCACCGTGGACCTTTATTTGGAGGTCTTAAGGTATAATCCAGTAAGCAGTCATTCTGTTTCAGTTCAGTGAGGTGTACTTAATGTCATTAGTTATGGAAAAGTGACTTCTTCATGCAGTTTTCAGATATTAATGAAGATCAATGGATGTATTAGAATACTAAAATATGAATCTGGCACATTTTTTAAAATCAGTGCCACATAGCTCAGTAATATCCTTCCACACAAAAAATAAGATGTAGGAGGTATAAACTCTTACATTAGCATTGGAATGAGGGCTACTACATCTGGATCATCTCTCTAAACCTCCACAGACTCTTATGGAAATGCAATTATTGAAGACAGAGGCACTGGTATCAATATGCTACTGAATTTTTGGAGTAGGTTGTTGAAACTTCAACAAGCCCTGAGGCATATTCCCTTTAAAGTTTCATTTAAAGTCAATCACAATGATTGCTTACCGTTGCAAGTGATGAAAAAAAAAAATTAGCCTTTATTCTGGGAAGTTGGACTATAATTTAACTATTATTCTGAGAGACTACACCTTTATGCAAACTGCTAGATACTTAGGAAAAATGGAGGGGGTTTTTTTCCCCTTAAACACACCCTGGATAAACAAATTGCTTTGAACAAGATATGGAAGCTGCAGAAATATAACATTGTGTTTGTCTTGGCTGGCTATTGCTGCACTCATGAATATTTTTCCTACCTTTTTTAAAATGCATGATGCTAGTGCAGGTCCTCAACAGATATCACTGAGGATTTTTGAAGGCTTTAGACATTTACTGAATATTTTACGCACTTTTAAGGGGCTTTATTTAACTTACTGATAAAGGCTATTACCATTAACATAATTATTAAAAATCTCCAAACCCTCAAAATACATTTGAGGTGATCCTACACTTAAAATAGAGAGTTTGGAAAACAATTAAGGATTTAGCTAATTTTTAATATCACCTGTGAAGAAGGTTGTAAAATATTTTAAATACAAAATTGTAGAGGTACATAATTATTTACAGTCCATGAAGGGAAGCAAACGAAAATAAAGTATTTGTTTGTTATAATAAAGCAGTTACCTACTTCACACACAGTCCTTGTAGAATTGAATATTTCTCAATAGTATTAGAAACAACACAACTGTTTCAATATAAACAAGAAAGCATTCAATGCAACCAGTTTATTTTTTATTTATTTAAAAATATTCAGGTGTTCAAAATAAATAAGGTCTACAAAATACATGCATCTATATGCACTGTGAGTGCCCCTCTAGGAATTTTTATACCTGACACTCAGTTTGAAAAAAAAAATTTAAAAAGGAGTGGCAGTCTCAAAAATGATGCATGCTTTTACATTGCAGGAAAGAGAGGTAGCTGAGTAAAAGAAATATGCTAATATTGGCAGCCTCTGCTGAGAGAATTATGGCAACATTATTGAAGAACACCTAAGATTCCACAGAGAAACAGCATATTATGAATATTTCATCTGCAGTACAAGCCTCAATCAGATAAAATAAAGCTTTGTTACTGTTACTGCTCCTGAAATTATTTTATTTTATTTTAAAATTTATTTATTTATTTCTATACACAGATTCTGGCGTTTTAAGCTTTTTGAACACAGTAACTGAAGAGAGACTAGAATCAGGATGTGAAGGAAGAGGATTTTTTTTTAGCTAGGGACCTTGCCTCCCACAAAAACCTTATCTTGTTTCACTGTTGTGTCAAGCTGCCTCGCCATCAAGCTGCAGCACAGTGGAGGGAAAGTGTTCATTTCTCACCTAGGCAAGCTCTAAGGGGCTCTGCTGCAACTCACACTTTTGCTGAGAAAATGCCACATGCTGAGCCAAGTTCATTTGTATTTGAACTCCATTAAAGCTAATGGGCTTTCCCTGGGGGTAGTTTCTTGAAGCTAGGTGGAAATGAAAGAAGACATCACTTAGGGGAGCTGAGTTATGATTGAAACAGAATATGAAAATGTTTATTCCTAGGTCAGGAGATGTTTATCCTTTTTCACCTTATGTCAGCCTAGAAAGAATGTTATAGCATGGGATATCCATACCCTTATCTAGGCTGGATAATAAACTATGCACTGGGAACCACACTGGGCAGCTTCCTCTTCCTCCAGCCCACTGCTGCTTCAATCTTACTCTTGCTAATCTGTTTATTGATTAAGAAACTGTTAACAATTTTAGCTTTTCTTGCCTTAGCTGAAATCTCTTTTTGAGAAAAAAAAATCTAACACTTTGTTAGTTCTCAAGCTAAAGTCAGTAGTGATATATGTGTTAATTAACTGAAACGCATTTTAGAGCTTGCTCTTGCCGAGGTGCATTTGATAGTGAGCCATTCAGCTGCAAGTTTTGGCAGGGTCAGCCTTCAAAGGTGGTAGTGTCTTAGGCTGCAAGACTACAGACTTCTTTCCTAATTTTTAGGTATGCCTTCGTACTTTCTCAGTTCCCCCAGAATTTGTGCTGTCAGGATTTCTGCCTGTCTCTGGGCTGCCAGAGCACCCTTGTTGGGAAACGCAGCAGCGGCACAGAGCACTTGTGCTCAGCACCGACATTCAGATTCATTTGATGTCCCTAAACATCTTCTATGGTCTTCTTCATCTTCTCTATGAAGAATCATTGTATCTCCAAAATGCTGTCTCCTAGGTCATGCAATACAGAAATTAGGAATGGGAAGGGTGTTTAGGGTTAGCCATATATCAGGACAGAGCTCTGAAAACCATCCTTTCCAAACTTCTATAAATTGGAGCCTTTTTGAAGTGATGCCTGACTTTGAATTGTTATGTTGAGACAATATGAGCTGATCCATCTTAGGATCAGTGTAGAATTCTACTCAGTGTAGAATGTGTCTTTCTCAATATGCCAGATGTAAGAAAGTGTGACTTTTCAACTCAGATTATAAAGACACCGGTGTGTATAATTGCCTTATTCAGACTTCACTGTTGGACAAAGCAATGGCTGTGACATTTCCTTAGGCACCTTCTAGCAAATTCAACTAGATATGTAAGCGTTCATCTGAAAAAGTCATCTCACAACTTCAGATTGGTTGGCATCAGAGACAAAAATAAGTATTAAAATGAGTGGCCCTCAAGAAGGACCTGTGCAGGCTGCCTCTGATTATGCAATGTCATACAGTGTGTGGGAACCTGTATACAGTTACTTCTTACTTAAAGCATATGACCCAGGCCTGACAGCACGTATGATTAATGGTGCCAGCTGGAAGACGCTTGTAAACTCACCCAAAGTTCACTGTATGGAAAAAATAACCACCTGATGATGTTTTGCTGCAAGGTGGCATCAGGAAGCAAGTTTCCTGCTTGAATACTATGATGACAGGAAGTGGTGAACGGAGGAGTTGTGAGTTGTGAGGATGTGCTAGTAGTTTTTTTAATAGGTACCCCACAAAAGGACAGTGGGAGGTGTATCTCCTTCAGAAATGCTACTGGGAAAGGTCTGCCATTCAGAGGGAAATAGGGCAGTTCTCCCCCTTATCTATTTTGATTTTGCCCTGAGGAATAAGTTGCTAGCTTACCTACAAAGCAAGAGCAAGAGACCTCTAACCCTCCTTAACTCAGAGAAGACCTGTGCCTCCCTCCAACTGCATACAGTGTCCAGCTGTGGTAAGGGTGCAACAGGCTTGGAAAAGGAGGCTCAAAGCACCAGGACAAGATGGTCATGGTGAAGGAAACACCTAAGGCATAACTGTATCAGCCACCTGAGCTGGAGAGATCAGCACCAGAGTCGGAGAGTACCTCCACTCCAGTTTAGGGTTTATCATGAGACCTTTGCAGGTAGATGTCCAGGGCTATTACCAAGCATGCTTGGTAATAAGGAGATTAAGGACCAGACCTCTCCTCTGAAATGCCAAAGGTTACTGCATGGGCAAGGGCGGCTAAGCCTAGACACACAGCTCCTGTTCCCACCCACCAGGCTGGCAGAGGGAACGTCTTATAGAATCACAGAACTTTTTGAGTTGGAAAGGACTCTCAAAGATTATCTCATGGGCAGGGACACCTTCCACAAGACCAGGTTACTCAAAGCCTCATCCAACCCAGCCTTGAACGCTTCCCAGGATAGGGCATCCACAACTTCCTGGGCAACCTGGTTCCAGTGTCTCACCAAAATCATGGCAAAAAATTTCTTCTACGTCCAACCTAAATCGACTCTTTCAGTTTCAAATCATTGCCAATTGGTTTATCGCTACAGGTAAAAAAATCCTTCCTCATATTTCTTAGAACTCCCCTTTAGGTGCTAGAAGGCTGCTTTAAAGTGTCCCCAGAACGTTCTCTTCTCCGGGCTCAAGAGCTACAACTCTTTTAGTGTTCGTAGGAGAGATGCTCCAGCCCTCTGGAGCCTTCTCTGGATTCACTCCAGATCACCCTTCCACGGAAGGTGTGTCGTGGTCACGGGCGACCCGCGGACAGCGCGGCTCCAAGGTGGAGCCCGTTACTGTTCCCTCGGGCCGGGGCAGGTGCGGTGACAGGGGCAGGGGGAGATGCGGGGTAGGGGGAGATGCACGGGGCAAACCCGGGGACACCCGCCCGCCGCCACCGCCCCCTCCCGGCCGGGCAGCGGCGCGGGGTGGGGCCGGGCCGGGCCGCTCCTCTGCCCGCCCTCGGCGGCGGCGGCGGTGCCCGGCCTCTTTGTGCCGTCCGCCCGGGCACCCGCTTCCTTCGCCTCTCCCCAGCCCTGCTTCGCCCGGCTCCGGCCGCCGACGCCGCCACTGAGGGGGTCGGCGGGTCAGCCCGTCCCCGCCCTACTGTAGAGCTTCCCCGCCTCCCTCCCCGCCCCGCCGCCGCTCTACCCCGCCTCGTCCCTCTGTCCAGGGTGCAGGCTGCTCGCTGCCGCCTCTCCGGGCTGCCGGTGAGCCCCGCCGTGCGGCTGCTGCCCGGAGCTCCCCCGCCGTCGGGGATGGCGCAGCTGGCAGCCCCTGTGCGCCCCTGAGGCGGAGGGGCGAGCCCGCCGCCGCCGCGGAAGGAGGAGGAGGAAAAGGAGGAGGAGAGATGAAGCGCTTCCAGCCTGGGGTCGCGCTGCTGCTCTCGCTGCTGTGGGAGGTGAGGTGGGCCGTGGGGGGAGCGCTGCCCTGCGGCAGCCCCGGGTTCACCCCGCAGGGTCCGCCATCGGTCACGACCTGGAGCTGCAGCCCGCCTCCGGCCGGGCGGCGTGCGCGGAAGGTGATTTATTTTGGGGTTAATGCTTTTGCTGGAACGGGCTTGGCTCCACAGGCAGTGCGCGGTCAGGAGTGCGGGGGAGCTGCGGGGCCGGGCTGGGCGAGACCCGGCGCAGCTGCGGCTGCGATGGGCATGGGCGTTCGCGATGTCCGTGGTCTTACTGCTGGAGGAGAGGAAGATTATCCGCGGTGTGATGGAGCAGAGTAGCGCGGGACCTGTACTCAGGGGCACAAGCTGCCGGAAACTGCCTATTCCCCTATTCCCAGCAGACTGGCAGACTGTCCAGGGGACGCAAAGCCTGCGCTTGTCAGTAAGGGTTAAACGGAAGGTGCGTCTCTTATTTTCATTTTAAGTGGCCTTTCGTGGGCAGTGTCCATTGCGAGGTAGGTAGAGGTGCGGCATCATCAGCTCACGAGGAGCCGTGGCGGCACCGAGCAGCGTGGTTAAACTTCTGGGAAAGCCTGGATAGCGTAGCTTTCGTACTTAGAACAACAAAACAAACAGTGAATTAGGACCTTTCATTAATTGGAGGGTGGATTTGTGCCGCGCAGTTCTAGAATCATAGAATAGTTTGGATTTGAAGACACCTTAAAGATCGTCTAGTTTCAACCTCCCTCCGCTGGGCTGGGGTGACACTGGATCAGGGTGTTGGGAAAGCAGCTGTTTTTGACAGCGGGCGGATCGGTAGGTGTTTTCTAGGGGCGAGCTGTCTCTTGGTCTGTGGTTTAACCTTGGGGCTGGGGGCGGGCCGGGGGGCAGCAGTAGCGCCGCTGGGACAAACCCGTGCGGGCACGCTGCCATGTGCAGCTCCCAGTGGCAGGTTTGCCAGCGTGCTGGAGTCATCGCCGGGACACGTGCGGTGGCAGCGTGCCGGCGTGACTTCGGAAACACCCGTGGGCTTGTCTTAGGCGCATCTCTACAGTCGTAAAGCCCGGAGGCAATGTAGCTGAAAGTGTCGGAGAGGTGAAAGAGCTGTGTCGCCTCTGTGATGGAGCAGTTTAGACAGAAAATGAATTTTTAAAAAAAAAAACGGCACGCCACCAAACCCATACGTGGAAACCAAGTACTGCCTGTGTAATTACTGCTTTTGGTAATGGATATAATTCATGAAAATGATGTTTACTACATGTTTATGCCACCTACGTAGACGAATGATTTCTGGTGTGTTGCCCACTATGCCATCCAGCACCATCCTATTAAAACACTCAGATCAAAGTCGTTGCTTAATGTAAATAAGTGCAACTCTTTACAAGGTAATTGATTTGGATCTCCTTACCTCGGCTGTAAACCTGGCCCTGATCCTGGCCCTCAGTTGCTCTTGACTCCGCAGCAGCTCTTCAGAAAGCAGGAATAGCAAAATGTCAATTAAATGAAACAAACACTAGCATTTCCCTGAGGGATTGTGTTCATCTGAGACTGTGAAAGGTTTCGCCCCTCCAGGATCTCTTTGATTAGATGTCTCTGCTCTCTTAATGTGTGTTCTGCTGAAAAAGATCACTCGTGCCTGAAAGAAGTAATTTGCATAAATCCTCATTGGATCTGGCCAGTATTGCTGTTATTTAAGCTTTTGTACTGGTTTTAATAGTAGGGTTTTTTCCCACCTTTTTCTTTTAATCTAGAATGTTTGTTTTGCCATCTGTGGATTGTTTTTTTTTCTTGGAATTTCTTAGGTTGCCTATTAAAATGAGATGCTATGTAAATTAGGCTGCACTCTACAGGCCCAAAAACAGAGTGCTGGGGGTTTAAATAACTTAATTGGAGACATCTGGTTGTTTTGAAGGTTTTTAGTGCCTGAAACTTCCGCTGTCTTCTACACGAAGTTCTGCACTGGATATTATCTGAAATAACATTGCTGCAATTGTTTTAAATCTGTTTGCGTCTTCAATATGTTCTTAGTTACTATTGAACAGAGCATGAGCTGAGAAATACGGTTTTCATTGGTCATTTTGCAAAGGGCTCTGACTGTTACCCAGGTACTGTGTGGAGGAACCCATTTAGTCTGTCAGAGCACTATGCAGTAGTTTACTGATTCTAACCAAGTTTTCCTTTGTTAGATTACTCAAAATACTTGTTGTAAAATATTCATGTATTGCAAAACCACTATTTCTGGTTATATTGATGAAAGGAATGAGCTCCCTCACAATAAGTATACATCAAGTCCATGGTGGGTGTGAGTTTGGGTGTGGGGAGTGTGTGTGTTTGTGGCTTTCAGGCTGAAGCCTAGTCAGTAGCTATCTGTGGCAATTTCCCACGAGGAAGTGATGGTTTGCTGTTCCTGATGTAAAGGCAGAAGATGCAGAAGACGGGGTTGAGGGGCAGGGCAAGGAGCTTCCCTGTGCTGGCTGATGGTTTCATGAGGGTGACTAAAGGCATCACCATCGAAGCAGGATTTACACATAAGGAATTGTTGGCTCTTAATGCTAAAATGCAGTCCTTGTTCTAGACAAGCTTGAGATGCACTAATTGCAGAAACACCCAGAGCACTGTGACAGTGGGAGAGGGTTTTTTTAAATTGTTTTTGGGTTTTCTTGTGTGACGAGGCTTTGTTCACTGCAACCACAAAGACCATGGTGGAAGAAAAATCTCCAGCCCCAGGACCCAGAAAGCTCTGCTCTGAGAAGACCTTGTTATTAGGGGAGAAAAGCCAAAGATGCCATATGTTTTGCTCATGGCTTAATTCCAGTTGAACAGTTTAACAAGTAAAGTAAAACGTGGTGGACAATTTGACAGGTAATTTTGGTTCTTGCAGGAAGAAATGAAGACTGTTAAATCTTTATCTGTGTTTTTCAAATTAATTTCGCTACTTGGAGATAGCAGTGTGTTATTAACTGCAGTTGCTTGAAATGCCCTTTTTCACCATTTCACCTGGATGTCTGGTATACCCACAGTACTGAGGTGTGTGATTTCTGCACTCACAAATAACCAGTAGTCTTGCTTGCTAGCTTGGCTTGTGGTTCTGTCAACAGAACTGTATTTTGTCTCAGTTGGCTCTTATGGAAAGATTTGAAGAGGTCCTTGAAGTGATGACTGTTTGGGGCATATATATCAAGATTTTCTGCTTCTCTTTTATCAATGATCCCAAGGGCTTTGGTTGTCTGAGCTTAAATGTGACTTTAATGAATAGTGATGTCTTTGGAATGGAGGATAAAATAAAACTAAACAGGCAGTCCCTCCACCCCCATGATGAAGCAAGCTTATTTTCAGCCTGAATGAGAGCACCAGTGTCTCTGTGGGGCTTACTTCTCAGACTAAGTGCTTGTTTTCTCTCTCACAAGCTGTAGAAGTGGTGGATGGAGGAGAACTCAGTAGCTGAAGCTCGGCTCGAGGATGGGGAAGCTGAACAGACCTGTTTCAGGCCGGTAGAGGACCCTGTCTGTGCTGCAGTGGTAATAAAGGTGTTTTAATGTCACTGCTGCAGAGAACCTTGCTGGATAGCCTCAACTTTCAAAACTGTCAAATAATTTTAGATGCCTAAACCTCTGATTGGCTCCTATGTTGTATCCAGGAGAATCTAGGTGCTAATGCAAATGTCTGAGTATTTAGGTTAAGCTTCTTAGTTGAGCAAGGCCTGCAGTAGTTGCTGTAGGTGGTGTGAGGTATTTGTGAGAATCCCTCTACAAAGGTTTCCATGTGGCTATAAAAATTGAGAATCTCACTTCTGGAAGTACTAGTGTTGATATTTCTCATTACTGAGAATTATGTAGATGCTGATAGAAGGACTGGTTGGATGGTTGAAAAAAGTGATCAGTATAGTCCTCTTGTTAATTTTTCAGATGAAAGATACTGTGCAAGGGTCAAGTGCCTTTTTAAAAAAGAACAAGAAAATGGACATGTCGTAGGAATGGCAAAATGTGTTATCTTGAAAGAAAATTGAAGTACTCCCGACAGTCTGTCATACAAGATTTGTTTAAGTAAAAGCAAAGTTGGCTGGTGCTCCTCAGTTGGTTAACTACTGTGTTGAGCTTTTCAGTATTATTTTTGTAAGTGGACTTCAAAAGGAGAGATTTTATCAAAGCAGAGAAACAAAAAATTTCTGTCCTTCCTGAAGAGGTTTGTGTTTTTTCGTTAATTGTTTGTGGGTTTTGTTTGTTTTTTAATCTTTGTAGGAACAAGAATGCTAAAATGAGTAATCCCACCAGTCTTAAAGAAAAAACCTACATATTTTAATCATGGTAGGCGCAGGGGGAGTTCAAGAATTCGTGAGTATTATGGGGACCACTCCATCCCCCTGCGCCCTCCCCCCCATTTCTGGTACTTTTTTTACCCATTAGTGGTCAGGTTTTCCTTTATATAAAATACTGTGAGAGTGTATGTACCCTTGAATGTGTAAATGTGCATGCACACCAGTGTTGTTGTCTCTCTGATGTCCCTTTCTGTGGAATACAGATGCTGCCCTATTGGTGGTTTAGCTCTTGTTCTTTCAGTGGGGGTTGGGGGGAATAAGGGGGAAAAAATGTGTCCCAAAAATTCTGCTACAGAGTTGTTAGTGTAGATGTGTCCACTAACCCTCTCCTGCTTTTTAGTTTTGGTTACATAATGGATTTAGCAGTTTAAACAATTTCTAGTGTTTTTTTTTCCCTTATCCTCCTGCAGCTGGTTGCAAAGATCTGTTGCATTGCTGAGTGAAGGCAGGAAAGAGCTTTCTTATAATTTATAGTTTAGAGATCCAACTGGTGCTGGCAAGCCTTCCCTGCCTCTTGACAGCAGCGAGATGGGCTGTGATTTCCAGACGGGAGGACTGAACTCACACGCTTTTCTCACTTTGCTCCTATTGAGGAGGAGACAGATTCGTGTTGATTATGGGCAGGGAATGGGCGGCCGGCTGCCATTTGCATCCTCTAAGAGGAGGTGCAAATGGGGTTTTTTGGGCTTGATTTTTTTTTTGTTTTGTTTTGTTTGTTTTTGTTTAAATTAGAAGAAGCATCTGTAAAATCTATTTGTATTTTCTTATGGCAGTCAGAAATATTTAGCATTTTCTGTTATGCTTTCTTCACAAAAGGGAAGTTGTCTGACTCTCTTTCCTCTTGGTACTTTCCACTCAGCTAATGCAGGTGGCTGGAAGGTTAAACTCGGCCAAAGCAAGCCCTTAGAGTTCAAGTGCTCTTTTAAAATGGGTTTAGCTAAAATCAGTTTAAAAAAGGGGTCAATTGAAACTCTTTGGTTTAATACAAATTCATTTTGGTTTTCTTCACTCAGAAGAGGCTTAGAAAAACTGCAGTGAGTATGCCCATGTAGAAGTTTGCTCTGGTCATCAGTGTAGGCTGACTTTCCAGGCAGAAACAGATTGATGTTTACCTTATGCTACAGATTTCAAAATTAAAAATATTTTAAATATTTAAAAATATCTCTTGCTGGGGCAAGGTGGCTACCAATTTACTTCAAATTTGTTGTGATAGAAAGTAAAATCCTTATGAAAAAACATTACATAAAGCTAGCATATTTTACTTTTTGGGTCTAATTTTTGACAATAGCATTGCTTTGTATCCTCAGCAATGCAGCTGAGTTTGTTTTGCTGAACGTTTTGTTGAAATCCTGTTAGAGTTTGTTATGGCAAATATAAACTCTTTGGACTAGCAAGAGGCAAAGCCTTTCTAAAAGTTTTTTCTTGTTTGCTTGAATAGTGTTTTTTGGAAAATGAATCTTAGGTTTGTCTGAAGTCTGGGGACACAGGCTGGGATCTTGGGCATTAAATGGTAGTTTCAAGACAAGAGAAAGCTAAGCTCTTAAATAGTGGATATTATCACTTTCCTGATATCAGAATAGTAAGATATGGGATGAAATGCCATGCCTGATATTTAAGAAAGCCACAAGAGGAGAACCTGGATTTGTTGAATGCATTTTTCTTTTTTTCGTTTTTGAGACCAATGTATCTTGATGTGTTTCTCACATATTAAATGGAAGAGTTATCACTGCTGAGTTAAAAACGTCCTTCTTCAGAAGTGCGTCTTCAACTTTGTGTTAAATAGGTGTTAGCTACACCTGTGTTTTAAATAGCTTAACTAAAAATCTCTTCGTTCTTTCTCAATGACTCAGCTTTCAGTCTGGTAGATTTTTTAAGGGAAAGGAACTAGCAATAAGTGGTTTCTTATGTATGTCTCATGCAATGAAGGTGTGGGTTGTTGCTGGCAAGGGTGGTCTCTAATCCCTGGTTTTGCCAGCTCCTGCAGCTCCAGTGACCCTGGGACCATGAAAGGATCGTATCAACCCACTGATGCTGTGAATGACTAAGCCACAAAAAAGGGTCTGGGGAAAAAAAGTGAGAGGGAATAGTTTTCCACTGGTTCAGCGGAGGTTTGTGCCATGGTATAGCATGATGAAACTTGCTGCAAGGGAGGAGAGAGAATGTATGGCTTGGAGGAGGACTGCTCGTTTTAGTAGCACACTTCTTGTTTCAATACATCTGGTATCTCCTAATGGGAATCATAAAAACATTTTGGTTGGAGAAGACCTTTAAGGTCATTGTGTCCAATGGTAAACTTAACACAGCCACATCCACCACTAAACTGTGTCCCTAGATGATGCTGCATTTGTACTGGAGAGGAAGGCAATCATAGAGACCTTTTCTGTGCTTTTCTGGAAGGGGAAACTAGCAGGGTCTGATTTTTTTTTTTCCCCTTTGCCTGAGAGATGACATTAGATACTATTCTGGAAAAGTTAGTCTTACCGTTTTCCCAAATCACCTGCCAAGTGTCTCTCAGAGCAGAAGTGCTCAACCAGGAGCTAATGCCCCCCCCCAACTTTCCCATCTGTGAGGCAGGAGAGGGTCATGGATGGAGACTATACTTCTGGGGAAGGTCCAGCATCAGTTGCAGCATGGGAAGGACTGTTGTCCTTGAGTCCAGCCAAGGGTAACTACAAACACAGCACTCTTGTGCAGCACCCTTCACTCCACCTCTCTTATTTGGAGGTTTAAAAAATCCTCCAAAACCTTGGCCTTTCATTGAAAGTGACTGTGAAGTGGTCTGGGCCTTAGTTTCAAAGTTCAGAGGTGGTGGAAAGTGTCTGTTTGTGAAGGATAATGAAGCAGGGTATTGGGATTGTACCTAGACACCAGTCCTAGCTGCACATGAGCCCACTGTAAGCAGCTTACTGTTTCCAGCTGGAGTAGGAAAGATGCTTTGCCAGCTGGCTTGGTCTCCCACCTCTGACATTGATAGGCGTCAGGCAGCTAAAGAGCTGGCAATAGTTTTGAGAATGGATCCTTCCTTCCTAGGTCTTGTGCTGCTGGGAATAAGATGTGAGGGCTGTGGACTCCAGGAATGTAGCCAATACCTTGAAAGATTTGTCTTTCTAAGGTAATTGCATTTAATGTTTTCTTATGCCTTTCTGGTTACATGCATTCCAGTCTGTTTGGATCTTCACTGGAAGTATGAAGAAGTGAAGAATCTTGAAATGAAATTGGTATGAGGAATGTGAGCATGTGGGAAGGTGGCAGGGATCTCACTGACAGCAGACTGAAGATGATGGGTAGCACGTGTTACACTTGAGATGAGAGGAGTGTTTTGTTGTGCATGTTCGTCTTTTTGGGCCTCATTCAGTGGCACTAACACCCAAGGGAGCACGATGCTTTTGTAGACCTACTCTGCTTAGCTTGGTCTTGCCAGCAGTGTAGTTACAGTGACAGGCTTGTGCTGAGATGGGATTAAAAGCAGGTAGTGTGCCTGTGATCCAGAGGGTTTGATTATCAATAAATTAGGAGCTCTGTCAGGGAACATATACTGGCAAAGAAAAACAAAATCAATGACTGTAGTAGCAAAGATGGGCTTCTTTTGAGTTGCTGCAAACTTGTTTTTTTTTTTGGCTGGCACAGTTGTGTCATTTTGCATGCGTGTCTGATGGCTGTAGGTAGACCAACAAAATTCTTCTGTGTGTCCTGGTTGGAGTTTGTATTTTTCCCTTTCTGGACAGGAGATGCTCCTTGCTAGTTTTGGCACGGCCCCTTTAGTATCAGCGCAGGATTTTGATATTCAACTGTGCAGCTCTGTTTAGACGTGGTGATATGACAACAGACAATGTAAGGGTCTGTACCTGGGGAATTGCTCAGGTGTTGCTCAGTGTTTTGTTTCTCCCAATTTTGTTAAATCTCTTCACTAAAGTGGAAAATGTGTTAACTTAGTGAATTCTTTTCTGTTTTCCTCATGATATCTGTAAATGTGGAAGCAGGCGCTTCTCAGTCTGGTTAGTGGGTGACTGTAAGTGCTTCAGCTTTTGATGCAAAAACCAGGCAAGAATGAGTCAAACAAATGTTTTCTTTCATTACTGCTCCTCAGGGGGGAAAAATTATCTGTTGCTCATCACTACAGATAATTCTCTCAATACTGGTGTAAGTGAGATCCAGGAATTTGCTGCTGGCTCTCTTACAGTGTGAGTTCCCAGCTAAAGGCCTTATTTCCCTGCTGCAATTGGAGCCAGGGGTTTAACCTATTACAGGAAGGGTAATGGGTATAAAAGTTCACCTTCATTTGTTCAAGTACCATTAAGTTTGGCAGAATCACAGTCCAGAGGAGAGGACACGTGATCTCTGAACATGTTGCTTTTAAATGGTCAGACAATTGTCTAGCCTAAAAAAAAGGGGGAGAGAATGGGTGGGTAAGAAATTTTAAATCTACTTTTTCACAGTCTGCTTTTTTTTTTTCAGGCTGGCATAAGGTGCTCCTATCTTGAGTGCGGTCTTGCCTATCCCAAACATATATCAGTAATGATAACCATGATTTTCAATGTTTTGAGCAGCAGTGGTGCAGAGGATGCCTGCTGATCCTGAACTATCAGGCAGCACTGTCATGATGGGCCCCACCATGTGCGATGCGGTTTTGCATCAGGAACCCCAGCTCTGCTCGGAACTGCTTCTTGACTAAAGCAATTCATATCTCCTGGCTGTGATACAGAAATGCTAATAGCGTATGAGATTGGGTTAAAACTCTTCAGAACTGGGTCATTCTTTAGTTTGAGATAGTGTAAGATAATGTTAGGCTGCTTCATTTTTTCTTTTGTATCTGAAACAATAGTGGTCTCTGTTCCTAAACTTGTGCGCATGCATCCCTGCATAAAGTATGTTATAGTGCTACACTTAGGCTGGGTTTGCCTGCGTATTTCTTAGGATGACCTGTATTTCTAGGGAAGCTAGGGAGCAGGGGAGGCATAAGTGCCTAATAATAGCCAGATACTACTAGTTGCATAATGCTGAGGAAAACCTAAGGCAGCTTGGGGCTTTAGTATAATGCCAGCACCATGCAACTAGCTGAACTTCATGCTGAACTTAAAGCATGGTGATAGAAAAGTGTTTCAGGATCTACAGGTGGTCTGTAGATCTTAGAGCTTCTGTTTTCTGAAATCCAGGTCTTAGATTTGTTTTTTCATATGCTGTGGGTAATAGTTCTGATGCTGACTCCTTAAAGCCCAGGGTGAATATTAGCAAGTTTGCTCTCACTATACCCTGTATGTGACAATCGTCTGGATAGGTATCTGCAGTGTTCCTAGAAGGCATTGGATGGGATCCAATGAAAATGTTGTAGGAGACACATGGGAATATGCCCAAAACCTGGTTGATGAAACTTCCTAGCATGGCTCTGCCGACCCACACTGCCAGCTCTGTGTGCATGTATGCCGGTCACAAGGCATCCTGTGGGAGCACGTTTAGGTTGCAGCTTCACCTGGTTTTCCCTGTGGGCAAAAACCATGGGCACAGCTGTGGCACAAAGATTTGGATTAATCTTGTTTTAATTCTGTAGTAATCTTGACTTCCTATTTTTATTAAATCCCTAATCCTGGGCTCTGTCCAAAGGCCATTAAAAGTCAGTGGAGACATCTCACTTGCTTCCAGTGAGTGCTGGTACAGGCTGCCTGGAGGGTGCTGGGTGCCTTTGGCTTTGCTGTCTCAACCAGCTTGAGGTTCAGGTGGCCTTTGCTCTGTGCAGCTTCTGGAGCCCTGCAGGCAGGGGTGGTGGTGTCTTCCCCAGGCTGAAGTCACACACACTGAAAAGTTTGGTTGCCTCGAAGCAGCTCTTGCTGTCACTCCTCTGTGCACTTGCACTATGCAGCACATCCACCCATAGAGCTGCCAGTGTAGCTCTCCTTGGGGAAGCAGCTACTTCAGCCGGCCACAGTCACTGTCCATGTTGCATAAAGAGGAAAGCATTGTAGCGATTATATAAAAGAGATTATGTAACTGGGTAATTTGGTAATCACCTCTCTGGTGAATGCTAAGAATAGCTTGTGAATATGCATTTATTTCTGTGATAGCCATCCACAATGATGAAGCGCTGGAAAAAGTGGGCGCTGGGCAGTGGCACAGGGTGAAATACTTGTGCCTGCTGCGTGTGTGTTTGCAGAGACTTCGCAGCTCCACTGCTCCTGTGCTGCTGTGGTGACACACATTAGCTGCTGTTCTCTCTGCCCCACGCTGTGGTGTGACCTGTTCCACAGGTGCAGTGAAGATATCCAACTGCTCTTGATAAGCCTGCGCCACCTGCCTGTGGCATCCTGATGAGGCTGTGCAGTGCATAGGCAGAGCCGATGGTGGAGCGGGGAACACATGTTGCTTCTCCATGAACTGGGGCCATTTTTGCTTTCTTTTGCTTCCCAGAGCTGTCTGTTTTTTATGCTGAAGTTGCCAGTATCTCTTCCCTTACCTCACCCTGAGAAGTGTCTGGGAGGTGCTGGACAATTTCCAGAAACCTGGTGAGGAGCAAGAAGGCTCATTGCCTGCTTTGAGACAACTGAGAAGACCATATGTGCTTCAGCCCCACTCTTACTTGCATCTCTGTTCACGGGTTTATTCCTCTCTTGTGGAAGGGAAGGTGACTCAAAAAAAAAATCAGATGCTGCCAAAGCCAGTGAGAGCTCTCTGATGCTAACTGAAGTCAAGGGAGAAGCTGTGGAGGAGATGTGTGCTGTTCCTTGTAGTCTCTTAGTCCTGAGAAAGCTGTGCAGGGGTGAGCTTGGGATAGCTTGGAGAAGGCAGGAAGCTGGATCACAGGCTGTGGCAGGGGAGGAAGTGGGCAAAAGAAACGCTCTGAGCACCAGTAGTTTGTTTGGGAACATCAATCCTGGCTCTGAAAATGTTCCTGCAGTTTTCAGGTCAGCTTCTGGAGTCTGGGTGGCTGCTGGCTTTTTGTTGTGGGTTTGGGGTTATTTTTAATTTTTTCTTTTGTGTGGTTTTAATTTGCCTTCCCATTCACTGTCCTGAAGGTACAGTTTGCCACATTTTCTGATTGCTACAACTATGTCTTCTCTACCTTGAATTGCTTTTCCAGCTCCTCATCTCTTGCTGCCTGAAGCTCAAGCTCTTTAACGTTATCTTTAAGCTGCCACATAATCTTCTCTCCACCTACGGCTCTGACCTGGTTTCCTCCTCCTCCTCTCAGCCTTGCTCTGGACTGTTGTTCCACCCTTCTTGGCTTAGGATGGCTTTCTTCTCTTTTTTCTGTGTTACTGATTTCATGATTTGCAATAGTTTCCACTTCCCTGGCTGCTGTGTCCCTGTTCTCTTTTTAAAATGTTTTTTTTTCTTTGCTTTCCTCTTTTATTTCTTTTCTAGGCTTTCTTCAGTTCCATCTATGATTCAGCCCTGGCACAACCACTTCCCATGTGGGTTTTGCCTCTCCCATAATTTCTTTACTTTTCCCTACTTGCAGAAGGAAAGGCTGTACCATCTGCCCTTAAAAGTGCCTTATAAATCCATTTCCCATGTATTGCAGTTAGGTGTTGGATGCAGATTTAAAAAAAAAAAAAAAAATTAAAATCCTTTTCCCTTGAAATAAATACAGATTTCCATCCTGTCCCTTTTACCTGAGTATCTGTTCCCTGGCATATTTTTTCTCATTTTTGTATGTCAGACTAGAGATTTGAGAGTTCAGCTTGCAGCTTCCCAAGAATTCCGTTTGTGGAATGGGTGATTCTTTGTTGCAGTTGGCCAGCTTGGGTACAGACCCCTTTGCCTTGGTATTTATGCTTTCTCCTTCTAGTAGGGTATGAACCCTGGAATATGCTGCTGTTGCTGTCAGGGCAAAAGAATGTTAGGGGAATGTTTTCAATAAGCATATGGTTGTTGCATAATGTAGATGGAAAGTAGGCAGAGGAGACTGCATGCACAGCACCCTGTGGACTGTAGACGACAAGGGCAGGCACAGACCATGGGTAATACGAAATTATTTTGATGCCATGTAAATTCTCAGATGCTTCATGGACTTAATTTTTCAGTCTTAAATCACACATCTGGAAAAAGATATGACTAGAGTTGAGAGTTTTTGTGCAAAAGCATGTATGGATGTGTTAGAGCTGTTACGGGAGCTTCTGCAAGGTGAAAACTGTTTAATTTGCATCTGTACAGATACTTTAAGAATAATCCTGTCTAGACTGATAGGCAAATGTGAAGCAGTGAAAAGAGAAGGAAGCCTAAA
Organism: Rhabdornis inornatus; assembly: GCA_013397075.1. NCBI lineage: Eukaryota > Metazoa > Chordata > Aves > Passeriformes > Rhabdornithidae > Rhabdornis > Rhabdornis inornatus. Next base: position 38,846 of record VWZS01009835.1, read on the forward strand.
TTCATGTAGTGTGTTAACTTTTTAAAACCAGTGAAATTGAAATGGTATCTCATTTGTATAAATTTTAGTGAAAGATACATATGTAAACTCCTGCCTAGGATCAAAGAAAAACATTAATTCTTAGTTTCATGTGGATAATATGGTTCAAGGTGTGTAAGTATGGCATAAAAAGGTATGAAGGCAATTTTTACATTTGGTGCGGAGACACAATACAAGATTTTGCTTTACTTTTGTCTGCCTTGCTGGTGTCACATGCAGCATGTATAATCTGATTGACTTTAATCGTAATGTTACCTTCCTTGTTCTGAAACCTCCAGTTGCAAGCTTTGACGATGTGGGTTGCTAGTCTGTGACAGAAGCCCTGGGGTTCATCTGGAGCATACCAGTTGTGTTGGATATGATGTCAGAACTCTCACTGGTAGGAAGGAGCAGAATGGGCTCCATGTTTTGGAGTTTGAACTGCAATCCTAATTGGTCATCTGTTCCCTTTGAAGAAAATAGACTGTAAAGATATTAAATTTCTTATGGAGGCTCAAGTTCAGTTAAATAGATTCAGTTAAAAAGATTTCCAAAAGCAAGTCCAACGGAGGAAATAAATGAACAGTGTCTGCAAATGTCCCACTGTCTGGAAGTGCCCGATGGAGCTAAAATAATAACTTTAGGAAGTTGAATTTGAAATGTTCCTGCAGCAAGCTTTTAAAAAAAAATCTAGGGGTTTGAAAGCAGGCACCTTTTGTAAAAAGTCTTTCCTTCAAGCAGGAACATTTAGACATGATGTGAAGCAAGGTTATAAAGGGACAATTAGTACTGGGCTTCCTGATACTGCCTAGAGAAAGCTTGGCAGCCTTCTTTGCTGTGGTAGGGATGGCACTTGTAATCTCAAATGTCAGTATTTGCAAGTGTTACTTTAGCCCTGCTGGTGACTCCCTGGACAACTCCCTGAAGGTGACTGCCTCCTGTGTGAGGGTTAAAAACACCTGGGTCTTGAGGAAGGACTGACGTCTGACTCTGAAGCCATTTGCAGGAACAAATGACTCTTCCAAGAAGATTGGTCTCATGTGTTTGCAGGCTTGCCAGATGTGTCTGGACCTGACTCTACCTCAGCCTGACAGGTTTTTGCAGCCATTTGATGGCAGGGATGTGCCAACTTTGTGCCTGTGGCACTGGTGTGATGGTGACAGCTGGCAGGGTTGGCATCCTTCTGCTGGGCTGGGTACAGCTCCTGCCTGCCCGCTCTGCCTGCACCTGCAGGGACAGAGGTGCTCACACTTGGATACTAGTTCCTAGAACATGGGCTGGAGGTGGCAAAACTACGTCATGTGCCAGACTTTAATGCCCGGCTCTTCAGCTGCTGAAAAAAATCACTGTTCTTTTCTCTTTCAGTGCTTTATGTTGTTTTGGAGGAGAAATTCTTCGCTAATATGTCCTAGACTTTGATATACATTCTGTATTCATGCTAACAGCTTCTCCAACTATCCATCTTCCAAATTAGATTCAATCTATTTGTACATTTATGGTGTTTCTTCGTGCTTTATTCAAACACAGGTAATCAAATGAAGAACAATTCTTGCTGTTATGCTTCAGAAGTCCTTGCCAGTACTTAGATTTTTATGGGAAACCAGAATTTTGCAGTTGATTGTAATGCCAAGAGTATGCTTGCCTGCCATCTCTCACAGAAGGATTTCATAGTATTTAAGCAATATTAAACATGTCATAGCATGTTCCAGTCACATCCAGTCCAGATGTGTTGCCTTGTACAGATGGGTAAGTGGGCAGAAAGTATTGAAAATTTTGTGCAGGGTGTTTGTAGTAGAATTAGAAACTTAAGATTTCTGATTCCTGGTTTCCTACTCCAGTTCAGTATAAGGCAACTGCTTTGACTTTACAATAAACACTTCACAACAAACCCTTCTTTTTCGTGAAGTTATACACATGGGCATTTTTTTGGAAGTTCCAAGCAAGGCATCTTGTCGATGGTATGAATCTCCACAGGCATGTGAGTGGCCTGGAGAAAAACTTCCTGCATTGGACACTCTTCTCCTTGGGAATTATCAAATTGTAAGACAGTTGTTGCAATTGTAACACAACTGTTTGTTCAGTGAGTCCTGTTAGTAGTGAATCTGAGATCAATAGATACCTCCAGATTATTGCCCTTGGTCTTTTGATTTATGTATTTGCACACTTACCACTCAACTGTGCTTGTATTGGGATTGTATTCTAGACTTAATGACTTTCTGATGATCTAATTAACCTCAGCCTGTTAGTGATGCCAGTATTTATTTGTGTAGAATATGAATTAATGAAAATGTCCACCTGCATCTCACCTCTTTGGATAGCTGACTAAATCTGTTTGACTTATTGTTGTTTTTATACTGCTGTGCCCTGAAATATCATAGAATGGGAACTAACACTTGTGTGAGGTTCTTTGTTTTCCCTTTTTTTTTTTGTGGGTGTTTTTTTTGTTGTTGTTGTTTTGTTTTGTTTTGTTATTTCTTTTTTGTTTGGTTGTTTTTTTGTTTTGTTTTAATCATTCATTGAATATGCAGTCTAAGACACTCAATATTTTGCAAACTTGGCTCAATGACACTGAGTAGATTAGGTCAAAATAGAGAAAACAGCACATCAAAACAGTTTCAAACTTTCAAAGGCTGTTTTTCTTTAAGCACTTCCAAAAGCCGGGGAATTGAAAGTCCAGGTTTACAATGTGTGATGAGAGTGGAACTTCTCTGAAAAGCTTGGTATTTGCCCAGGGCGTGGGAGGCCAGTTTTGTATCCTTTGTGTCCTCTGGGTGGGTCCTTGAAAGAGTTCCTACTCTAGATGGGTATACTAGAATTATTTTATGTCAGTTGTTCACATTATCCCTCTTTTCCACTTATAAAGGAAATATGTGCTAAGCTGGGTGTAAAGTTTCACCATCACTCAGTGGTTTAGATGCTCTTTGAAGAGAGAGACTTGTATTTGCAGCGTTTATTCCAATTATACCCCTTCAGAGACTGAACATAGAAAGTTTCTTCCGGGAACTTTCTGAAGGACGGAAAAGGGTGAGACATTAGGTCTACTGGTTGCAATAAAACAGCATGGCGTTGTCTTGGGAAGTCCTTTCATGGGGAGTTTGAGGAATCTGCTTGTGTGTGTTGGAGAAAGAGATAATTCTGTCCTTGCTGGTTTTTTACACAATGTCCCAAAATTTTGCTACTATCTCCTTATAGAGATAGGATGCTGGTGAAAATAGGTCTTTGCACCTATATTTATGGTGCAAATGCATATAATGCATAAATATATGCATAATGTTGAAAAGAAACACTGCCAGCACAAAAGTTTGAGGTTCTGTCTCCTCCAATTGCCTGAAGTTAAATTTTGTTAACTTCCAGGAGAACGAGAAAGGCTTGAGTCCTTCTGGGTGGGAGATAGGAAAACAGACTTGTCATATCCTGGCAGAGCACATTAGCTGGGTTGGGTAGATCTTGACTCAGTTACTACTGCACCCTTCCCCTGATACCTCTCTGCTCTGCAGATGTGTCCTTTCGGACACCTAACAGATGCAAAAAACCCCAAAGAAATATTTCTGTTTTGTTTTGGTTTAGGAATGCAGGAGGCACAGTTTCAAGATCTGAAAAATACAGTTATGTGCCCGGCTCCCTAATATGAGAGGGTTTCTCCGATTTCTCTTAACGTTTCATATCAAGCTGTCACTATCTGGAGCTTACCTGCTGCTACATATTTAATTCATATGATGACATTAAATATTTATATTTAATAAACAGCTCATGAAAAACTGTCTTCCCTCCTTTTTGTATTGAGAGCATCTCATGGCAGTGTCCTGAATGTTGCATATCCAGGCAATACTGGAGAGATATATTTCAAATCATCACCATTCCTCTCCGGTAACTAGGGAGATGGGAAGATGGTACAGTGCAGGATGCAGAGAGGGAAATGCCTAGTATACCTTTTCTAACCTCACAGGTTGTTCTAAACCAGATCCATATAACATTTAGACTGAGAGTATTGGTAGTATCTTTTCTAAGCAGCAGATTTTTTGCAGGGCTTTTTATATTCCTGACATTGCTGTGCCAGTTCATGGTACTTTCCTCTGCTCTTTCCTATCTGATAGGGACTAGGTTAGGGAATTTATGCTGAGGCTGGTTTTGGTGCTGTCCTTTTCCTTTAATGAACATCTTAAGGCAGTCTCAGATACTTATTTCAAATTTTATTTATATGGCCTGATGAAATGTCCATGGAGCTGGATGTTTGGTACATTGAGTGGGGAGTTTATGCATTCCTGTCTGTCTTATGTCTGCTGCTCTAATTTGCTTTATTTGGGGATTTTTCCTGAATATTTTTAAATAATCCGATTATTTACTTTTTTTTTTTCTGGATACTCCAGTTTTGCAATTTTATGTTTCTGTGGCTGGTGACAGGGCTAGTAAATCAGGATTGATTTAACATTTGGCGTGTCTTTTGGTAAGAGACCATCCAAGTGTTCTAGTCAGTGAAACCAAAATAAAAGATATAAAGAGTTTTCAAATAAAAACATGCATATCAGCATTATCAATCTTACTGTTCCTTGTACCAGTGTGTAGAATTGGCACTCAGTTGTTGCACACTGTGGATTTAAGCTTGGAGGAAACCCTGCATCTTGAGCCTGTGATCACAATTTTATGCACATAAATAGTGCTGGATTTTACAATGTCCCCCAAGAATTCTCTGTTCTGCTATCAGGCAGTCTCGAAACAAGCTGCCTACATGTGTGCCTTGCAAATAAGCCTCAAACCTGACCTGGACGGAATAAATCTGTGGGTGGATACACAGCCCAAGCTCCCCACCTTCTCAGAGCCCTGCCCCGCAGATAAGGCTGTTGGTAAAGTTAATGATGAAGTCTGGAGATGAGGATGACTTTCTGTTTGGTGCAGAAGAACCCAGTTTTAACTGTTGTTAGGAAAAAAAGGTTACTTCTTCAGAGCTTGTCTGATGTTAGAAAAAATCAGTTTCCTCATTGATGACTTTGTATATTTGAAGATACTTTTACATCCAGTGCGATCTACTATACTCTGTAGGAAGCAGTATAAAAGTATGGCCTCATGGCTAAAGGCAGTGTCACTTAGGAGAGTGGGGTTCTGTTGTTGGCTCTGCTGTCAGGCATGGGCACATTTCTTTGTGATTTTTGTCCCATATTCTTCTTTTTGTTTAAGAAATTATAACTTCTATTAATAACTAGTCTTGGAAGCTGTGGATTAAAGCCATGGGTTAAAAGCCATAGGAAAGACAGGTTTCAACAGATTGAATTGAGCAGATCCTACCATTAAGAGAAGTGAGGAAGAAGGATCTCTGACATCCTTTTACTGAGTCCTAAGGGTCATGACCAAGTACCACATAATTACCTCTTGCCATGTAACGTGTTGGTTCTCACATCAAACAATGCTCACTCTGACTGTGAGCTGGGGGTCCTCTTTCAGTCTATACTGTTTCATAGTTACGAGGGGTTTTTTTAGCTAATGAACTCAAGGCCTTTAATAAAACCTTGTTTTACAAAAGTAAAAAGATCTGGGTATCAGTTTCATTCCCTCTATTGAGAAAGATTTACTTCTCAGATTCTTTTTTCCACTTTGTTTAATGGCCTTGATCACATCTACTTTCTTCTTGACCTGAAAAGCCTTAGGCAGTGCTTGACTTGTGATACAGTTGGCATTGTACCTTAAGGATCCACAGGCATTGCCATTGTCTAATGTTAAACTCTCCTCCATCATATGCCAGAGCTGGGCAACCTCTTCCTCCTGCACCTTGATTCTGGAACCTGGGTACATAACTTCGGAAGAAATAAGTAAGTTCTATCTAAATCCATGTAGCTTTGATCAGAAATTTGTCTTCGAATGAATTGTAGCTCTGAGTAAAGTTCGCTCACAACGTTATCTAGAAATTACGGATTCACCGTGGTTTTCCAGCTGCTTGCCTAAATTTGTTAGAAAATGTTATGAATGAGAAATATCTTCCAGAGATTTTTATTTGTCTGAAAGCCACAAAAAGTATTTTGTGTTTCATGCCGTGGTTCAACCCTAGCTGGTAACTAAACACCACACAGCTTCTTGCTCACTCTCTCCTGGTGGGATGGGGAAGAGAATCAGAAGGGTAAAAGCTAGTAAACTCCGGGGTTGAGATAAAGACAGCTTAATGGGGAAAGCAAAGCGAGGAATTTAGTCACTGCTTCCTCTGGGCAGGTGGGTGTTTAGCTATCCCCAGGTTCCATCACACATAAAAGTTGCTTGGGAAGACAAGTGCCATCACTCTGAATATCTTCCCTTCCTCCTTCTTCCCACACCAGATATTCTGAGCATGACATCATATAGTATGGAATATGCCTCTAGTCACTTGCAGTCCTGGCTGGCTGTGCCCCCTTCCCAGCTTCTTTTGCACCCGCAGTACTGGCTATCCTGGCTGTGCCGCCTCCCAGCTTCTTGTGCGCCCCCGGTTTCCTCCCTGGTGAGGCGTAGAAAAGGCCTTGGCTCTGTGCAAGCACTGCTCAGCAATAACTAAAATATTCCTGTGTTATTAACAGTGTTTTCAGCCCAAATCCCAAACATGGCCCCATACTAGCTACTGTGAATCAAAAGAATGCAGTCCCAGCTAAAACCAGCACATTCTGTACTGCTCATTCCATGCCATTTACATCATGCTCAGGTCCCACACTATCCAGTACATCCTCATTAAGCCCTACCCACCCTTCACCCACATCTTTTGGTATAATATATAGATACCATTCCCTTAGTCAATGGACACTGGGTTAATTTAGGGGTTATGTCCCTAAGTCTGTGACTTAGGCGTTCTGTCTCTTATGGGGAGCACTCAGGACAGGAGAGATGGTGTGGAGTGACTTGTGTGGAATTATTGGGCACCACAACCAGCTCAGGTCAGGTCACTGCTGCACTTGCACAGCTTCTTGTAGGGCTTGTCCTTTGTTGGTTCAGGTGGTTTCTGCTGTAGTAATTCCCATAACATGCAACTCAAATCCTGGGTTACAGCAACTTAAAGGTATTTCCATTATCTTCTCCACCCCTTGCCTCTTTGGACCAGACCTTAGGGTTTAATAGTGCAATGTACTTGACCCTACTGCAGCTTGGATTATCCACTGACTGCAGTTCCTTAGGGCTGCACTTGGTCCAAGTGGAGCCTTATCTATGAGCTACAGTTTCTTCAGGGGTATACCTGCTGTGGTGTGGACTTATCCACGGGCACAGTTGCTTTGAGAAGCACCTGTTCCAGCATGGCCTTTTATCCGTTGGCCACAATCCCTTCAGAGGTACACCTGCTGCAGCACAGACGTAAACACAGCCGCAGTACCTGCTCTGGCATGGGCTTATCTTACAGGCACTCTGGAGTGTTCTGCTCTGGTGTGGACTCATCCACAGGTGACAGTCCCTTTGACCTGAGTTCACACTGGAATTCCAGCCTGTCCAGCACAGCAGTGATGCTCTGGTCATCTGCCAGCCCAGGAAGGGAATCAGAGTGGTTCAAGTCAGAAAAAAGCATGGGTTGAGATAAAAGCAGTTAAACCAAAGGTTGCACACACAGAGCAAAATGAGGAATACATTCACCACTTCCCATGTGCTTGCAGGTGTTGAGCCATCCCCAGGAAATAAGGGCCCCATCACACATAGTGGTTACTTGGGAAGACAACCATCATGACTCTGCACATCCCCCTTTCCTTCTTCTCCCAGCTTTATATGCTCATCATGACGCTGTATGATATGGAATATCCCTTTGGACAGTTAGGATCACTGTCCTGACTGTATCTTCCCAACTTTTAGTGCACCCTCAGCCTTCTTCACTGGCATGGTGGTACAAGAAGCAGAAAAGACCTTGAGGCTGTGTAAGCACAGCTCAGCAATAACTAAAACATCCTTGTATTATCAACACAGTTTCAAACACCAATCCAAACTAGCTATTGTGAAGAAAATTAACTCTACCCCAGCCAAACTCAGCATGTTTCATCATAATGCTTGCATGAAAAGCACCCTCAGTAAGCTACCATAGAGACCCATCCATTTGTTCTGTTGCTCTCTGGGAGGTGTTGGTCAAAATGGAACACCTTTCTAAATCCTCATCTAGCCGGTTCTCAGGCCATAAAGTTCAGTGGGACATTTGCAGGAGTGAGAGGAGATCTCTTCCTACTTGTCATGGTTTTGTGTTTAATTGGATGATCTGTGTCTTGCAGGCATAAGATGATCTTTGTGGTTGTTTATAGTTTCATAAATCTGCAGCATGATGAGGTTTGTGTTCTTTGGCTGCAGCTATGCAGAGGAAGTCTAAATATTTAATGGAGTATTGAATACTGCATAACTTTTCCATGTATGAATTTGGAGGTGCTTTGATGGATTGGTTGGTTTGCTTCTTAAACTCTGTAGGGTCAGAGATCGTGTGTCTGAAATGCTTTATACATCTTGTGTAGGTTTTAGGTAATTAATATTTCATGCTTGCCCCCAGATGTGTAGTACTGGTTAAAACTCAATTAAGTAGTGATTATACAGAATGATGAATATTTCATTTATTTAATATGAAATCGGGGGAAAATGTATTGCTGCCATGCTGGTTTTATTTGAAAAACATTGTCAAGATTAGCAAGATTGAAAATCTCCTTAGTGTCTGGAATTTGTTCTGCTGAAAGAATGCAAGTATTTCTTTAAGGACTTTAAAAAATGGATTCTGTTGTCCTTCTTTATTAGGATGTTTCTTCTTGCACCTTTATAAAAGCTTTTGCCTTGTTCACCTTCAATTGCAGACCGAAATACTGTTCTGTTCACACCATTTATTAATTGATCTCTTGGTAATTGTATATTCAGAAATATGAGTCCCTGCAAGACTGGAAGAAATCAGATGGGTGAGACAAGTGTCTGTCTGTGTCTGTCTGTCTGTGTCTGTCTTGGATGGTGGCAGGTGTTGTGTCAGGAAGGGCCACAAGACTGCCCACTGTCTGAGGTTCATTGCTTTCATGCCTCCCCAACACATGGACCGCTTGGATCAGAGATATTAGAGTGTAGCTCTCTTGTTACTGGGTTTTAGTTACTGGTTTGGATCTGTCTTCCATGGATTTGTCTAGTTCCTTTTGAATCTGTCATCTTCTGCAGTTTCCTGGGGCAACAGATTTCAGATTTTGTCTGTGTGCTGTGTAAAAAAGTACTTCTTAAATGAATTTCCTGCTAGGAAAAGGGACACTAATTGAAACTATTGTTACAGGGCTTGGCAAATAATAGTTCTATATTCGCCTTATTCAGCTGTGCATTCAACCTTGCTCTTCCTCATCATCCAGGCATCTGTTTTCCAAGGTGAAGGCTCCCAAACTTTTTAAACCCTTCTTGAAAGGCAGCTGCTCCATCTGATTATTCATTGTAGTTTTTCCTCCCTGTACATCTGATTTCTAGCTACCAGCACTTCTTGGAAAGCAGAAATAAGGACTTAGAGGTGCATTTTAAAATAGGGGAGAAATTGGTCACTAGTATCTGCTGGAAATTTGGGATTCACCTCCTGTATGGAAAAAGAGCTCAAACTGATCTTTAAAATACAGATAATTTTAATTTCTAAGCTTTTAAGGAATTGTAATAAAGTAACTCATTGGTTTGAGTTGGATTCCAGTAGCATTACTGACTTCTAGTTGCCTTTATTTTGCAAGGGGTTATTAGTGGGGTAAAGGACTCTTCAGTACAGAGAGCTAAAGAGCATGAAACCTACCAGAAAAGCACATATTGACTCATGCCTCCTGAAGCTTCACTGCTTTTGATGGGACTGGCTAAGGGGGAAATTATTATGTGCTCACCTCCTCTGAGAGAAGCTAGTCTAGTTGAATTTTCAAAATTCAGTGCTCAGAGGCTTGCTGCAGTGCACCTGTAGGAGGAGATGGACAGATTTTAGCCTGAAGGAGTGTGGATAAGTGCAGCTGTCAGAAGACAGTTGGAATACACATCCTGCTTCTGCAGCCAGCTCATGCTCAGCTCCCTTCTGCAGCATGAGCATAAAGGCTGCTGATCATCACAACTGGCTCTTTAGAGCTGTATTACACAATGGAAGTTCTATTACATGTGTTGTAGCTGTTATTTAGGATTAAGTTTTGTTTCATATAGCTGTCCTGCTACTGCTGTGGTGGTGTCTTCCTGTGGTGTACCAAACAGCATGGCCAATATCTGTTCTGGGTCCTCTTCCAGTGAGCTGAGCAGTTTTTTATATAAGAGGCTCAGTTTTGTATCCTATGAAACTTTGTTGTAGACAAAAGAGAGAAATTAGAATTTGTTTCATTATGTTTGAGGTGGGGGGTATGTGTGGGAGTTTGGGGGGAGTCAGGATGGGGTGTTGGTCTCCTTTTCTATCTTTTGGCCTGTGTTGTTGAGGGAGTGCAATTCGATGCTTGGTGCCTGTTGGATTTTCTGAGCCACTGAGGCCTTTATGGTATATCACAGACATCTGTTATAGTGTCACAGCTGGACTGAGGGATGACAAAGGCACCCATTCCAAGACATAGACCACAAGTTGGGACTTCCAGGCTGTTCGGGTCTCTTAATTTTGCTCTGCCCTTGAAATGGTAGGCAAATTTGACCACTTGTGGATGTATATGGAGAGTCAGAGATTAATGGAAAATCCTCCAAACACATTCTACTCTGCTTTTTGCCTTCCTTATCTAACCCTGTCATCAGAGTAGTGCCACTGTGGTCACAGTGGCGAGACGCAGGGATAACTGAAAATTGTCTGCAGATTGTTAGCATTCATATCCCTGTCATTTTCATCCATTTCAGTATGGCTGTAAATAAAGAAAATGATCCTTATGAACGTTAATTTGGTTGTCTGGACTCAAACTGCTGGTGAAGAAGGAACTGGATTATATGCTTTGTTCTGTGTTGTAGCAATCAGATTACATTGTTGGGCTGTTAACAACTAATGCTTGAGTGTGTCCTACATTAAATACTACGAATCAAAGTTCAGCTGCTAGGGATCTTACTTGGTGGGTTGGTTGCTTTTTTTTTTCAGGTGAGCTCCAGGTGCAGGCCTATAGTAATTGTAAGTTTGTTCATCAACATAGAGGTTTTCCGATAAATCATATGCCCATGATTTTAATGTTCCTCATGGAAAACCACAAGGATTTTGGGTGCTGCTGTCTCAGAGACATGCTGCTTCTCTGAGTTGTGCTTTCTGTGTCATGTAAATGAAGAATGGTTTAATGCTGTTACTTAGACCTGAGCTAGTTGAATGAATGGCATGTGAAATTTAAGCACAGTAATCTTCAGTCACAGCTCTAAATTCTTCTGAGAATTTGAACCATGGGTACGCTTCCTCTTTTTGTTTTCTTGTGAATTGAAAATAGTATCATACCACCAACCCTCTTCTTAGTTCCTAGGTCTCTTCAAAATTGTTCTACAAATTCAAGAATGTCACTTGATAGAGCTTATAAAAAAAGAAGAGGACAAATTATTAATTGACAGCCTAATGCTAAAATTAAGTTCTGTTTATGTGGGGCCAGAAAGTCAAGCAGCCAACTTGTCAGTATAGGTGGAATGTAAAAAAAAAATTTAAAAAGGTAAAAATAGAATTTGCTGTTCTTGTAGGAATGTGAGCAGAGACTTGTTGGAACACAATCGCAAATAAAAATATTTGTAGGCTCTCAAGGCTAGTGCAATTACTGTGGGTACATGGTATTTCTTTACTCTACACTCCAAGGAAGACTTGCAGAAACACAGGGACATGAACAGCAATGCTTAGTTTGGTTGTTTGCAAAAGAAACTGGTGTGAGATTCCTTGATACATCTGATGATTTTCTTGATGTTCATGATGCTGCAAGATGGTCTTGCTTTGCTCCTGGTTGGATGAAAACATAAATAGGTAGTCAGAATAAGACTTTTTGCATCCGTGTACTATTATCCTGCGCCTAGTGTTTTCTTCCTAAAATCCAACCTGGCCTTCAAATAAATCTGTGAAATTCTTGGTAAGCCTCCTTCATCATGCCTTTTACCCAAACACTGGGAAAGGCTTTCAGTAAACACCTGCTGTTTAGTCCCTTTTTTATCTGCAGGGTGCCATGGACTCTCTGCCATGAATGCAAAGCGTGGCAGCAGTTAAGTTGGCTGTATCGAGACCAGTTCCTGTCAGGACAAGAAATATTGCTTTGTTGTTTGCTTTTACCCTCTCTTTGCATCTTGCTTTCCGTTGTGTCTTTTGTTTTATACTTTGATAGTCCTTATTTCCCTTTTGTGTAGTGATTGTGCAGCCATGTCCTGGTTCCTGATATGGGCTTCTTCATGCAGCCAATGATAAATGTGCAATAGCAGTCATCCTGGCATACTTTCTGTCAAACTCTACTTCTGGTGAATTTATTTCCCTTTTATTTTTTTTTCCATGGTTCTGAGTACAGCAAGCAGCTGTCTACCAGCAGAAACTCTGGAGAACCAAGTTTCCCACTGTTGATTTTTCCTTCAGTCCGTATGGATTTCTCCTTTAGAGTGACGGGCAGATGTGCTTTGCCTGCTCAGTTGTATAACACACCATTGGTTGCTTTTCTGCCCTGAACTCATAATAAAGTAACCTAAATGATTATAAAAGCTTTAGTATCAGCTTCATTTCATTTTAATAGACCAATAAAAGCAACCAGTGTGCAAGCTGCTGGCTCCAGTACTCCTGCATGAACCATTAGCAAAACAATATTACTGGCTCTTGACAAAGGAAAATGGCAGTGACAAATCCAAGAATTTGCTCTGAAAAGAAGTCAACCAAGTGCCAGTGAATTGAATCCAGAGACCCACTCATATGCACACTGGCTGCTGTGAGCTCTTTGTTTGAGGATGAGAAGTCGGCATTTTCTCATAATTTGTTTTACATTCTGGCTTTGTCTTCTGTAAATATCCTTTGCAGTGTTTCCAGCAATGCTGGCAGCTGCCTAGGCACCAGAGTAGCTTTCCCAGTTAGCTTGCATGCACAGAGATCTGATGGGTATTGCATTTTATGCGTGAGACTGGCTCATCTGGCCGCCTCATAGGCTCTCCCCCTGCAGTGCTGGCAGATTATGTGTTTGCAGCACTATACTTCACGTGTGTCAGCTTTGAAGAGCAGGAGTCTCCCCACAGGGCCCAAACAAGCCTCAGGACGTTTCTGCTAGAATGCCTGTGGTTAGCTCACTGGTTATGGGGGGTGGGAAAAGGAGCATCTCATGGGACCCAACATATGGAGCCTTCTGTACTGAGCAACAGCAACAACAGAAATCCTGTGAGCCTTCTATTTACCTAAGGTTTGTTAAATGTACCTTGAAGGATGCCTATAGAGTTGTTGTACTGTGTATTTCAAAGTGTGCAGAAACTGTAGAACTACCTACCAACTCTCAACAGATATAAACTAGTACTGTCTACTATCCTCTCGTGTTTTACTGCATCAGATAAACAAAAGCACTGTTCATGTTTGGGTACCTGCATGGACAGACAGTGGTCTAGTATCAGACGTGGCTGCCTATGAGCGTGGCTGCGCCCTGGTACTTTCCCTTGAATGGTAAACCTCCCAAATGGACAGGTCAGAAGACTTCTGCTCTGCTGACACCCTTTTTCTGGGTGCTTTATGTTTAGGCTTTGCCTGAGACCTCTGCAAAAGCAACACAAGATTCTGAAAGCTTTGGTACCCTCTTCGTGGTCTCTTACTTTGTTTTCCTTCTTTAAAGCTGAAAACAAAAACCCCACCTTTTTAATTTTACTTGCTGAATTCAAAGATGTCATGATCATTCTTTTCCAGGAAAAGCTCTCAGCACTTCAAACTTTCCTAAGATGTAAACTGAGTATGGATGCTCCCCAACACGTCTGGTCAACAAAGCAATTTTAAAATGTAGTATCAGCTAGAACAAGATAGATGCTGGAAGAGGGATATGGATGACCTCAGAGACAATGAGAGTATAGGAGAGAGGATTAAATTTTCCTAAGACAGAGCTCAGAAAATATTAATATCTCTCTGTTATGTGTTATGTTCTGGGAGTTGTGCTTTAAGTCTAATAGGGGAACTGAGGCTTCTTTCTGTGTCCCTGTAACCTAAAGGAGCATTCAGTAAGTTCATATAGACTTTTCCTTTCTATCTCTTTGCTTTTGCAGGAGTGGGTGAACAGCACAGCATCATCACCTTTCCTGCTTGTCCAGTTTCTCTCTTAGGGTTTGTTTCACTGTCCCTGCAGCACATCTCTCAATCATCTAGATGGATGTGGTTGCATGTATACATTATTTAAATTTAATTATTCTTGGATTCATTTGTGTTCATCAGTGTCATTGACAGCAATCTGGTGAGTTCACAATCTGGTGTGCTGGCATCATGTGCTTCTCTTCTTGCTTCTTTTTACAGATCTTTGTCTTTCTTCAAAGCTATTATTCTTTTAAGAGTGTTTGTCCTGTTGTTTCCAGTCTCCTGATATCTGTTCTGGTTTAAAGCAGATGTTTCTAACCCATTAAGTATGTCTGTACTGTGATAGCTAGACTTAAATTTGCAGAGCTGATCTGAAATAGAGCAAGAATTTCCAAATGATCCTCCTTAGTCTCTTGGTGCATTGTGGGTTTGTTATTTTTAGTAATCTTTGCCATTTAGTTGTCAGTCTCACATTGGTGATCTTCCTTTCCTCTGCCAAGATCATCTGCTAGAATCTGGGGGTTATGATTGCTCTAACAAATGAGCAGGGAGATATCTGCTAGAATGTGGGGGTTATGATTGCTCTAACAAATGAGCAGGGAGCTTTGTAGTCTGATGGCTGCAGACAAAAAAGTTTGATATTTCATTCTCTTTGAACAGAGTTACAGAAAGTCAACACAAAAATATGTAAAGGATTTCAACGGTATATCACTGCATAGCCTTGCTGATTCCAGTTTCAAAGTGAAGGATTTTATCCTGATGATGTTTTCTTTCTTTCTTTTTTTTTTTTGTTTAAATGGATACTGTACTGTTCTAAGAGCAGCCCATGTAGATGTGCCTGGAATAAGTCATAGAGTCCTCTCACAGATCTAGTCATTCTGGATGTAGGGTTTCATTTTTGCTTTTCTCCTGCAAAATACACAGTAAGGCGTATTTTCTTTCCTGTTTTTTTTCCCTACCACTTCTCCTACTACTCAAAAGAAAACACAGTTAGCTGTTTAGTACTTACCTGGTGATGTAACTGGAAGCCCTGAAATCTCACTGAAAGCTTCTGGCTGGACTAGGCTTGAAGTGTGAAGAACGTCCTCTGGTCCCTAAGTTTCCAAACTGCCATACAAGCACTGCTTGTGCATGTTCATATTGGTGGAATGCCAGCTAAGTTCTCCTTGCTAGCTCTCTGTATTAGGAGATTTGTTGGGGCTCAGCGATGAACAGGGTCTTGTTTCACCCATTCCACACATCACCTTCATGTTGTGGTATCTGCACGAGCATTGCTGTAGTGCCAGGTATGTGATTCTCTGTTTCTGGAGGTTTCCTCAGTTTCCCTTGTTTCTCTAATTTTATCTAATTTTGCAGTTGCTCTGTGGCCAGGTCGTTGTTCACTCTGTTGGTAGCTTTAAGACTAGATTTAAAAGCTGAATAAAATCACTTCTGTGATCTAGTTTCTTTCTTTATAGAGAAAATGAAATATGTCAGGAAGCTGATACCTTCTCAGAGAATATACAGTGAATGATCCCTATCAGGGACCTCTGAGCAGCAGCCACTCCTGCTTCAAACAATGAAGGCTCTGTCTTTTATGACTCCTGGCAGGTCTGTGCCTGGCTGGATAGGTGCCTGTATGCCTTGATACATTTACAGTCTTGTGAGGTTACCTATTATGTGCAAGTATCATCTGTCACAGGAGCATCCATAGGTGCAGGAACTGAGCTGTGGACAGCCAGAACAAGTATCTAACATGAGTAACGAGTTCAACCATGTTACTGCTGTCTCTGTAGACACCAGAGGGGTATGGCTTTGCTCTGTTAAACAGCAGGGGGAAGGGATCAGGACAGACACCTTCTATGTGCAGGATGAAGTCAGGGAGAGCCCAAAAGCCTGAGGAACAGCTGGACACCAAGCTGTTTCCAACAGGCTCTCCACAGCTCTCACCATTGCTTTATCCCTTTGCAGGAGACTCCACCAAATCCAGCTGGTTGGTCTTCTCCATTCTTGGGCTGAGGGCAGGAGCACAGTGCTGCTGGCCCTGGGTGCCTGCTCCGCCTGCCTTTAGGTGCTCAGTAGTGATGGCTTTGCCACTTCTGTGCTGTCAACTGCCTTTTAAAGTGGGATTTAAGCTAATCTCGTTCTTTACCTGCAGGAAGGCACGAGGCTATGAAATAGTATGAAACTATTATTTATGTCTGCTTTTCAACCCAACCAGGCCATTTTCTTCCCCACTTCAGTCACATTTGCCAGGCAGTTTATTTATATAGAGCTATCTGAACCCAAGTCTCTGATCTGTTGAGCGTTGGATTGAGCCTTTGCTCTTGCGATTGTTGGGCCAAGGTTGGATTGTTGGGGCCTTTTTTTCCTTCCTTGAGTGGATTAAAACCATATCTGAGCATAATAGAGGGTTCTTGGCAATGTTACAAGCTTTGTCTTTAAAATTTTATTTTTCCGTCCTCTTTAAAACTGTTACTTACCATGTTTTAAATTTTGCTCTGTCAGTGGGCCCTTAATAAGAGGAGAATCATCTTTTTTTCACTAGATATTAACTCCTAAATGCTTTGGCTTTATGACCTCTAACTCTGCTTTTATACATGGGAATGAGGCAAATGAGGCCCAACAAAGATGGAAACTCTGTGTTTCCAGGAATAATCAGCCATTTCCCAATTTTGTTGTCACTTCTGAGCCTTTGAATTTTACTCCTATACGTAAAGTCTTCATTTTTCTTTTGTACTTCATTGCTCCTTATGGCTGTTGTGTGTGAATTTATAGGCATTGTCTCTTTGCTAATTCTGCTCATTCTGGTTTGTGAGTGGGTATGCATGAGACGATGCTTAGCAACTGAAGGCAGAGGTGCAAGAGGTATAACTAAGAAGGCATTTCTGCTGCATCTGACTTCAGTGTTTCAAAAGTGGCTTTAGTATTTAGATTCTCCTTGCCAAGCTTAAGAGGCATGTTTTGTTTAATTTCTTTTTTTCTACAAATACCAAGTACTTAATTGCTTTGTTCTGTATGAAATTTGGGAAATCCACTCATCCAGACTGTAGACAAGTTGGTTTATTCAGGGACATAAGTGAGCAAAACCTCCCTGTGTAAATCATTTCGCAGCAGGAACACCCTATACTTAAAATAGAAGAATCAGCTCTTCAGCTGTAAAAATGTTCTCCACTTCATGAATTTTTATTAGGCACATTTTTTTCCTGCTAAGCATGCTAGTAAGCCTGCAAGCCTGGTCTATCCAGCTGGGGAGTCAACTAATAGTACTAAATGAGAAACAAAAAGCTGGAGAAAATGTTTGGTGTGGACATCCAGTGGTTTACATTATGTTGTCCTCCTTCCATTTCTCTACCTACTGTAGTCGTTGACTTGCCTTTGGCATTCACGTGAGCTGAAGTATCTGCCTGCTGCTCAGATAGCCTTGTGCCAGGACTGAAACTGGAGCATATTGTTCCATCATTAAATGGGCAACGTTGAATACTTTGGAAATGAACAACAGATGCAAGTTCTTCAGCTACTTTTATTTGTACTGTGGCTCTAATTTTTCTAGCGTGTTTGTGCTGAAGTCAGAAGAGGAAAGGAAAATAGATGCCTCGAGAGGCCGATTTTTTGTTTTTAATTAAAAAAAAGGCCCTGCCTAACAAAAGCATCCATAAAACAAATAGTACCAAGGGTTGCCTAGCAGTTTACTCAGTGTCGTGTGGGCCCCTTAGTGTGATTGCTGCTGTGAATTTCTGAGGACTTTTGTGGCACCTTAGTGCATACTGAGGTAATTGGCACTTACCACAGTCAGCCTTCTCCTATAAAAGTCCTGCTACTAATAGCATTGGTCTTAGCCTTTTGAAAAGATTGTTGGCAGCAAACAATTTTCCATTTTATTTATGTTTTATGCTCCTAGTCAGAGATATAAGCCTTAATCCCCAACAGCCACTCTGTTTGGTGGTCTTTGGATGAGGCCCTAAAGTCAAGCTAGGAAAGCTTTAAGAGGATGATTGTTAACAGGATTTCTTAAGTATCCTTCAAGAGCTCAGTGGCTTGGATTTCTTCCCGTAAGTCTCATGATCATGTGTCAGGAATGACAAGGCAGAGCCTTATCCTTTCTGGAAGTTCAAGAAGATGCTCTTTAGAGCAACTGTAGGAACCAGGCATAAGGGCATTGTTTCTGTATTTGAAAGACAGTTTAGCAAGGATGTATTTTTTTCCTTTAACTGAAGAGAGAGGTGGTCCAGTTCTTTTGTCTGGTTATGTGACCTAACTCATGGCCAGAGATCTTTTTGTTAGGCTGGATATAATTTTAGAAGACTGCATACCACTATGGGAGTTTATAGGCGTTCCTTTAGAAGTGTTGTATATGGGTTTGTATATTTCCGGATTTGAGTGGACATGAATAAAGGCAATGGTTTGCTGTTCATATTCAGTAACTTAAAATTTTAGGGGAGGGCTAAACCTGTTCCCCCTAACACAGGTGCACTGTGAATAGTAAGAAGAGTCTTCTTTGTATATGGAGCCCTGTTGACATATTTGAAGGACTGAGCCTTTATTAATTTTCTGGTGTCTGATTTGGGAGTCTCTAAACTGGTGAAAACTTCTGCTTCTTTAGATGAACGTGGCTTTATTGACATGGGTTGGTACCCTTGCATTTAAGCTATTAGTAGTTTTCATCTTCTTATTGAAAAATAACAATAGCAAGCGTGAACCAAAGGCAAGCTACCTCTCAAGGGTGAGGTGCCAGGCTCTTCCTTTCCCAAATTAGAGGCTAAGCACATTACACAAAAAAGGATATTTTTTTTTTTTTTTGCCTTGCACTGTGGGAAGATGATAAAAAGATTTCTGCCCTGGGCTCGCAGGAGGAGCTGTAGCTAATTCATGGTGTCATCATTTTGTGTCAGAAAGGGCTCAAGGTACAAAACTTGGTTGTAGGTGAAAATTTGGAACTGCTGCCTCACATGGAGAACAGGTGCACCAGGTATCTGTCTGTATGTGTCTATAGTATAAAAATGACAAAGCCAGTGGAGTTGTCCCTTCATCATTACCTTTGCAAGATGCTGTCATTCCTATATAGTGGCCAGTAATTCAGAGACTAACTCTGTGATTTCTTTGGCTGCCACCCTGTTGGTTTCTATCCTCTGAAGACTATCGGGAAACATGCTGGGAAGAAGGCTTGTGGCTATGGCTCAGAGTCCGTGCCATTTATTCCAGTTAGCCCTAGGTTTTATTCCACTTCATATTTTTCTGTTTTTCTTGGGCATGTCATTGTCTTCCTTGCTTCTGTACCCTGCTGCTCCTGTTCTTTCTTTCTTTTTCTCTCTCTCATCCACCAGTTTGCATTTGTAGTTACAATACAAAGGGTCCTTTGCCTGAGCAGAATTGCCCTGGAGAAATGTAGGAGCATTAGTGCCTTTGTACTGCAGTGCTGTTTCCCCTCTGAGATGAACCCAGAACTTGGAAGGGCAGCTGGCAGGCCTGTGAAGAGAGGGATAGCAAAGCCAAGCCATATCCTGTGAAAGCAGAAGCAATGCCCTTGAAATCTCTGGAATTGCCCACTACATGCACAGGGGTTAAATTTCCTCCAAAAGTTCAGTTTATGCAACATTATCAACACTGTCCACAATATGCAAGTGTGTCTGCGCTTGTCTCTGAGCTCTTGGTGCTATTTCCATCTCTTAGTGTGGGCAGGCACTATTAAAATCCTCAGCACTTTCAGTCTAGTTGAATAATTTTCTAGCTGCTAGGTTTATAAATTAAACATTTATGGCCATATCTTATGCTATTATCCATCCATAGCAATACCTCCAGGCAAGGATCTTGAGCTTTTTTGGAGTGTAGGCCATGTGTTGAAGAAGAGCGAATGTTTCATTTATGCCTCATCTTACTCTTGCACTTCTCAGTTGCAGAATATCCCTGAGGTAACCTCAGATATTTCTTGGGAGGAAATAACCTTAGTAAGAAGATTTTTGATGTCTGTGTTGTCTGTGTCAAAGGAAAGAGCAGAGTTCACTGCAGCATCCCAAAATTTTTTATGCCTTTTCAAGTGACTTCCCAACACACAAATATGATCTGTCATCTGCAAGCTGGAATATAGAAAAATATCACATGAACCACAGACCACAAGGGTGGTAGCAGGAGGTCCAGCAGTGATAACTGGGACATTTGCATTTTAACTGTTATTAATGGAAGCTGAAAGCTTGATGGTGTCCCAGAAGTATCTGTGTATATGGACAGATGTTTGAATGAGGGGCATGCACTGATGAGGAGGCATGTAAAAAGCTACCCACATTCTGCATGTCCTTCATCAAGTTGTGAAGTGAGTGGTTTCAGTGGTGAAAGGAAGTTGTGAGCCAAGTTGTGGCTTCTATAAATAACCAAATAGGTTGTATGAATTTGTCTGGTTATGTGTATCCAGTATCTCTTTCTAAACAGCTCTCTAAGAATATTTTTTTTCTTCTTCTTCTTCCAGGAAGCTGTTTTGAGTGTGATAGAAGTCAGGTGATAACTCAAAGCAAGAAATTATCCACTTAGAAAAATGCCAAAACTCATATGCTTTTGGTTTAAATGAAGAGATTTGTCACATTTTTAGTGGTTTATGTTGAAATTGGACAGTCTGGGACATTGTAAACTATTGTTTAGGTGCATTCAGGTTCCTAATAAAAGAAAAGCAAATATTAAGGTCTTATGTAGGAAGTTACTTCACTTGGAAGAATGCTTTGCCATCAGTAGGCATTGTTACTTACATGAAAGAGTTGTCTATTTATTTGCTATTCTAGTCCTTTAAAAGGAAATACTCCAAGGACAAATGCTTAGTATTTCTTCCTGCTCAAATAAGTAGTTCTGAGGTACAGCTGTTAGATTTGTCTCACTTGAATTTAATAATCATATGCTATTGCTATGGCAGTATATTAGACTGTTTGAATAGGTGTCCTGGTTTAGGGCAAAATTTGGGGGGAAACCTCTGAATGGGATCCCTTTAGGAAAAAAGATCCAAGCAGTCCCTCCCCCAGTCGGCTGGGGAAAAAAATTTCCTCGGAGAGAAGTGGAAAAAAAAGAAAGCTGTTTATTCAACAGGCAGCACACCTCCCAGCACAAAAATGAACAATACCAAACAGCAAAACCTCTCACCATTCCGAAGAGATGACAGATTTAGAAGAGTTCTTTCCGTGGGCTGCCCGGCTCACTCAGGCTGNTTGGGGATACAGGTATCATACAGTCACCCCAAGACAATAGGAGTCAATTTAGGTTCTTATTTTAAAATAAAAGGCATTGATGTTTCAGTCTACCTGGTGAGTGTCTGCCTAAAAGCCACAGCACAGCCTCTCCCTAAAAGCTTGAATTTGAATTGACTTGTTAAACAAATACCAATTACATTCAGTCAACTCTTCTGCTGTTTCTTCCTGTGAGGAGATTTTTGGGTTGAGACAGAGATGTATTTGCTACCGATCAGTAGGAACGTTAATAGACTGTTGTCTTGGTTTGAAAGACAGGTATTTGCTAAAAGAGACAGCAGCCTCTCTTTGAAAGGGAGAGTATAAACCCCCTTCCCTTCACTTTACTATGATTTTGAAATTAAAGGGCTCTCAGGCAAAGATATGGGGGTAGGAATTAACAGTTCTTTACTTTTACATATNGCGCTGCGGTGAATGGCATCTGTGTCCCAGATGGGAAGAGCGGAGGCAAGACGCTGCTCACGGATCCTGATGCTCCAAAAGGATGTCTGAGGTTAGCAGGAGATGCAGGAGAGAGAGAGAGAGAGCGTCCGAGCAGGGAGGTTGCGGGATCCCACAGCCAAGGAAAGCCGCTCCCCCGTGTCGGGATGGCAGAGCGGAGTTTCTAGCGACCATTCTTCTCCAAGCCAGACGAGCGAGAGAGCGAGAGCCCGAGAGAAACAGGCCCCTAACCCACCTCTTCTTTTCCAGTGTTCCCCCTCTCCTCCCCCCTGCGAGAGAAACTGTTATCTGAGCTATCTGAGATTCTGGGTGTAGTCCCAAATACTTAGCATAACAATGGGAAAAATTCCACAGAAAGAAAAGGGAAAAATTCAACCCCCAACAACTGTGTGCAGGAATAGAAAAATGTGATTGTTAGCCTGGATGAACCCAAACCCATGAACTCCTCCCAGTGTTCCAGTAAATGAGTCCCAGAGCAGATGGGTTTCTGGACTTCGACATGGAGAGATGATTGTATGACAGCCCTGTTTGATGAGCCAGCCTTGCAGACCAGACCATGCCTGCCTTTGCTGTGTTACTATCTGAGTTTCAGCATTTGCTTCAAGGTAGTTACTCTAATGTAGCTGGAACGAATGAACTAACGTTTCCTTTAGAACTGTTTCTCCAGTAATTTGTACCATCAATTATACATCGGCACTTTTCCTTTGAGAGACTGAGTGGCCTTGTGAGGATGTGAAGGACACGGTAATGATGGCTGTTAATCTAAGTGTGTAGGTAATAACTGACTTCACTGTTAAGCAGGTGGGAGTTGACCAAGTGGGAAGCCCCCAACACAGCATTCAAGTAGATGCTTCTCCTCAAAGAAGTACCTGTATTCTCACTTGCCAGGGTTTTTTAGAAACTGCTTTTCAAATATCAGAATGTTTCCAAGGTAACCTCCTTAATCTCCTCTGTGTTCAAACGCTCACTAACTTAATATACACATGATGTGTGTAATCTGATTTAAAATTAACATATGCTCCTAAAAACAATCTAATGCTAAATGTGATGGGGCTCTAGAATAGTCTCTTCAAGGTGAGAACTTGCCTTGGCATTTCTTACCTTCC
Organism: Rhabdornis inornatus; assembly: GCA_013397075.1. Lineage (NCBI taxonomy): Eukaryota > Metazoa > Chordata > Aves > Passeriformes > Rhabdornithidae > Rhabdornis > Rhabdornis inornatus. The sequence continues at coordinate 61,714 of VWZS01009835.1, forward strand.
AGGTAACCAGAATAGCACTTAGATAATATTTCATTATTATTGACTTCTTTTGTTCTGTACACCACTGAGTGTGTGATTGGTCATGGACTCTGCATCTTTTTTTTTGTTGTTGTTGAGACTGAGGATTTAATATCTTCAGTGTTACAGATGTTTTCAGGGCTTCTAAGCACAAAGCATTTTGATCCAGTATTTGCAGGTTTGGAATAAATACCTCAGAAAAGTGAAAGTATAAGAGTCTTAGTTGAATAAAAAAATGTTTTGTTTTCCAATAACTCCTCCTAAGAAGGATCTGAGGAAGGTGTGCATCCTCAGATTAAATGTCAAGAATGAAAAATAAGGGTATTAGGGAGGGGAGCAAGAGTTGCTGTGATTATGCAGCTGCGCTCTGTCCTCTCAGCTTGCGCTGTCTCTCTCTACGGAGCAAATGAGCATGTGGAGGGTGCATAACATCAACAGAACAGTGCCTGGGAACTCCCAAAGCAGCTGCCCTATGTTCTAGGGACCATCCAAGGAATCTATTTTCCCGCAGCCTTTGAAGGGCTGTCACAACTTAACTAACTAGCATCTGTAGTGCAGTGCTGTAAAGTGCCTCGATCTTGTCTGCACTGCGGATGGCTGAGAAAGTTGAGTCTGAATTCATCTTCTTTTGCTCACTCTCTTTGCTTTGATTTTACTAATTTGGTAGATGAAAGACAGCCCCTGAGGTTTTAAGTACTAGGTAATTTAAAGGCTGTTTTCATTCTTGGGGTGGTAAAGTGGAAGAACAAAATGCGTGTAGGAAACAGGCATATTTGCTAGTTCAGCATGGATTGGCGTGGTTTTAGATAAAAACTGGGGAAACCTAAAACTAGACTTCACCCTTAATAGTACTCTAAATAGCATCAGTTCCTGCCAGCAGAAAGTGCTCACTCAGGGTCGAGGCTGGAGATCAACCAAGCTTCTAGTTCTTAGTCAGAGAAAAGCTGATTTGGTGTCTATTCATGGTGTTCATTAGTGGCATAAAAGTAAAAACATTGTGTCACCAAATCATTTTATATAAAAAATTTCATTCAGGTTTGTTTCATTTTTAAAGAGACTGAGGGTGGTAATAGTGGATGTCCTCACTCTTGGCATGGTCTTCCTTTCAATTTCTGACAAGTGAACCCTTCTTTCCATGCACCCTACTTTTTGGATTGTTTTATAGTGTGACTTGTTCTGTAGTTAAAGAAAGCAAATAATAATACCCTTGGTTTTATTTCTCATGCACATGTAAAAACAAACAGAGTCATTGCAGAAGCTAAAATCAATCTTGGAGCTGTGGAACCTGCCCAGTACCATTTGGAATGGATCAACCTCTTCAAGTGGAGCTGGGAAAATACTACATCTGTTTCCTTGCAGTTGGAACAAAAAAAGTCTGCCACTACCCCCTTGAAGCTACAGAGATTCCAGTGGAATGTTGAGTCTGTTGTGCTTTTCTTGGGTGAAAATGCCTTCAGTATGTGGCATGGCTTATGCTTTCTTGCAGATCTAACATTAGAACTTTCAGTGTAAGGTCAATTCCACCAGGAAGGTTTAAACACCCCCACTCCCCAGCTTTTATGTTTGTGCAATTATTGCTGCATTCACGGGTGTAGAAATGAAAGAAAGAAGGTAAAGCAAGTCCTAAACTTCTCTGATACCAAGGCTCTCTTGGCACTTCTGTAAGCATCTGGTTTGACATTATGATGTAGAACTGAGCTGGGTATTTCACATAACTATGACAACTATCATGACTATGCTTTCCAAACAGTTTGAAAAAGATTGAGTAGAGCTGTTCCGTCCAAGGCAGTCTGATGGTGGTTTGGGTTGATGTGAAGTTGGATATGAGTCAACAGTATGCCCTAGAAGCTGAAAGGGCCAACTGTGTCCTGAGTGCATAAAGTACAGCATTGTCAGCTGGTCCAGGGAAGCTGGTCCGGTGTCCTGCTCTACACTGCATTGGCGTGGCTACGCCTGGAGTCCTGTATGCAGTTTTGGGTGCCACAGTATTAGAAGCACATGAAGTTATTGGAGAGCATCAAGAGGAGGGTAACTGAGGTGGTGAAAGACCTTGAGGGCAAGACTTAATGAGAGACAACTGGGATCACTCATTTTGTGGAGCATAGAGAAAAGAAGGCTAAGGGGTGATCTCATTGAAATCTATAACTTCTTCAAGAGGCGTAGTGGATGGGGAGGTGCTAATCTTCTCTGGTGACCAGCAGTAAGACATGAAGGGATGGAATGAAGCTGCATTGGCAGAAGTTCAGATTGGGCGTTAGGAAAAGGTTATTTGCTGAGAAGATCACTGGAACAGCCTATCCAGGGAAGTGTTTGTGGCACCAAGCCTGTCTGAGTTCAAGGAGCATCTGGATGATGCTCAGCCATGTGGTTTAATGTTAGGTGGTCCTGTGAGGAACAGGGACCTGGACTGAATGATTTTTCTGGGGCCCTTCCGAGTTGTGATATTCTGTGATTCTATGGTAGTTGTGCTTATTAATTTCTCATATTAGTGCTCACACATGTGAAGAGATAATTAGTAGGTGTGGCTACTGTTGGTAGGTGTAAGTGAGCGATAACTGAGAGCTGAGTGAGGTGATGTGAGTGGGTGAGGTTTTGTACAGATGATTTATTGCCCTAGTCGGGCTGTGGGGAAGGTGCAGCAGCCCCGGGGCACTGCGGGGAGGGAGGACGCTGTCCGCGGTGCTGAGCGCCGGCTCCGCACCCTCCGTGTCGTGGGCTCTGGAAAATAAGGGTGCCTTGCTTTGCCTTTTATTTCTTCCTTTTTTCCTCACTTGGATATGGATGAAGGAATTGTATTCAGTTGAAATGCTATTATTCTGGGACTGAAGTGCATTTGCAATTTGCTGCATAATGGCCAAAAAAAAAAAAAAAAGAGAAAATTAAACAAATAAATGAGTCAGGTTCCTGAAATGAAATGGCACACAAGGGATATTTGTATTTCCTCTTTGGGAGAGGTTAATAGATCTGAATGTAGAATAATGCTCTGTGATGGGAAGCTATCTAATGCTAAACCCACATTAATTTTAAATAAAAATATGATAATTAACACATGTTCTCTGAACAGCACAAGAAGTAATAAGAATTAGATGCTTGTGCTGAAATTTTTTATTGTTACAAAACACACACTAATTAAATCAAGGTGGAAAAGTTGTTTCTTTTATGAATCCTGTTATCAGAAATATTCTTTTCTTTTTTAAAGAACAGACAAAAAGTCTAACCAAAACCAATTGTCTTAACCAAAAAGTTTTAACCAAAACCATTTAATTTCCTTATGAAATATACAAAAATCATTACTTATACTGTGAGTTATATGACTTTGTTATCTTGGTGTTGGTGAAAGAGTTGTATAGCCAAAATAGTGTTTGTTCTGTTTACTATTAAATGAGGGGAAAGCTTCATAAAGGATTGGCATCCTTTTATACAGGAGCTTCCTGCTGTGTTCCCATTACTTCATTAAATAAAAATACCTTAACATAATCCTGAGTTTTAGTAAAAGTTGCTCCTGTCTTTTGCAACAAGGGTATATGTTGAAATCACTGGTAACATGGCTTGCAAGTTCAGTGTCTTAGAATAGTTTTGCAGATGGACTACTTTCACTCTCAGCTGTTGGCATCACCAGGAAAGAAGTAGGGATGAATTTTCATGGATTGAGGCAAGGCTAAAACAAAATGTGTTTTCTCTAGCAAACTGTTTTCACCCTTAGGCTGCACTTTCCAGGTTCAGGATATGCTGTCTCTTACTTTAATGGATAGTTTGCCCTTTTCTTGGAAATGGAAGAACAGGATGTGTCATATTCTTTTGTCTGCAAATACAGTCTTTCAAACTTCCAGCACACAGAAGTACTTATGATACAGCCCAGCTTGTATCTCAAAATGTTTCCAGCTCTTGTCTAGGCACTGGAAGGGATAGTGTTCTGAAAACTGATGCAGTTTTAAAGGTCAGATCCCATAAAACATTGTGATTCGTACCCAATAATGTGCCTTCTGGAACTGCTTAATTTGTCCGGAGTTACACCATAGACTTTATCTTCATTTTGTCTGGCCTTCATCAAGTATTTGCCAGGTGCAGTGACCAATAAAACCGGGAAAGATCTGAATTTTGCAAGTGGCCTTCTGTAAGAGAGGCAGCAGATATAGACAGTTGTTTCTCAGATGCTGTGGAGCCATATGGTGAGAAAGGTGTTGTCCTTCCCATTTTCTCAGTTATTAGTTTGATCAAGCAGTATGGAAGACAGAGTTGTGGCTCTGTGTTGGAATGAGATTGTGTGATGCTTAGAAACAGTAAGATGTTTAAGATGTCAAAGATACTTCTAGCTCTTTCTTCCTGTTCATCTGTGTATTACTCCGAGCAGAACCTCAGAGGCTGTAGCCACAACGACTGGCATGTGGATCGTCTTGAATCCTACTAATGGATAACATATACCCAGCTAAGTGGGAGGTTACAGCCACTAGGCAGGTCATCCCAAAATACCAGGAGCCATTTCCATCATATCAGTGTGGCAGGTCACTGTTAAATACCTGTTTTTGTTCTTTTGAATCTGCCTTGGATTCTTATAGCTGTAATACATAATTGAAAAGAAAGGCTCCCCCTCAGCTGCGGGTAACTGATAGGTTTTTATTGGCCTTGTGACTGATAGTAGCCTTGTGCCTCCTACAGAATCTGGCTTTGAGCAGATGTCACAAACTCACCCTGGATGTCCCTTCAGCATACAGATAACAATTGCCCTCCATCTGCCCTCCACAGGCATGGCTGTCCACAGCAGGCTCCTGTTTTCATTGGTACCCATAGCAAAAATGGACTGTACTCATACTGGAATATGCATGTGGGGCTATATTTGCTTTTACTTTTTTGTTATTAATTTCCAAACCTCCTCTGAATGCACTGGTTGTGAATCCCTTGATAACAGAGAGTGATTAATTGATCAGATCTATTTTCTTTTTGTTGTCCTGTGGACTGAGAGATGCAATGTGCAATGTGGAGGATATTCCTGCTAGAGAGAGTATTTCTGCAAATCTTGCAAAGCCTATCTGTGGAGTACCGCCCGACATTCAGCAAGCAGGCTGCCTGCTCTGGCATCCCCCACACCATGTGTATACATGTGCATCTTGTGTTCTGTATTTTATGGTGTGATCAAAACCAGTAAACAGTCTTTGGCTAATGTTTTAGTAACTCCTATTTCTCATTGTTCTTACTAGCAGCCGTAACATTTGCAATATCAATCTGTGGCAGAAGCATGTTTCCTTTTTTAAAAGAAATCTGAAATAATTTAGAGGCTACAGAAAAGGACAGCTTGCAATTCACATTGCTACAGTCTTGCAGAGGAAACAGGCTGCAAGATAGAGACTGATTTATTTAAAATCAGACAAACAAAAAACCAAGTCTTGTGTTTTTTCTCCTTCTCTTCTTTTCTTTGCAAACTTAAGGAATGTATTCAAGCATCTGGCTAATTCACATACCATTAATTCTCTAAAGATTACATATGCACACCTAATTAGACCTGCATAATTTATTTTAAAAATGGATGTACTCTCATATTTATATTTTATAGCTGTGCCAAATTTTTAAAGGGTGTAGAAGGGAGAATTTTATATGAGAAATATGCAGAGTCCTTTCCCTAGAAAAGCTGGAAGTATCAGTAGGGCTGTACCTAAACTTAGTTTTAAAACCGTGGACAGACTGTTTTGGCTATTAGTGAATGGGTAAATGGCTTTTTAAATACATGAATGAATGCTTGCTAGAAAGTCCAAGACACAGCCTGTCTTTGTATGGGAGCTGGCAGAGTCGGCACCCATCCTGATGTGTGAGATCCTATTGTATTGCAGCAATATGACTAATCTTCCCTTTGCATCTGGTTTGTGGGCTGCAGCGAGTTCCTGCCAGCTGTGCTTTCTTGAGGGTTTAATAGTCTCAAACAACTACAAGGACATTGCTTTCCAAAGGCTGAGAGCCTGATGTTGATGGCATATGTCTCCTCTTACCCTTGTGTGGCTCTCCACTAGCTTAGCTGTTGAAGCCAGTACCACTCAGAAGAATAATTTGGATCTTGGCAAGCGGCAGATTATCATAGCCTTCTTCAGAGGATGTATGTGGAGTGGGAAAAGCTAATCTGTACCCTGACCCCCGTTCATCTCTCTGGTGCCTGAGTGCTAAAGGCACTCAAAACCTTAGAGGCAGTGACATTCTCGACTTATTCTCAGCAGTGAATTCCTGTGAAGTCTGCTAACCAGCAGTAGAGAGGGTGGTTAGTACCGCCTGCTTTGTGTCAGGCTTTACTGGAGTAAAGTTGCCATGGAGATGAGTGGGAGTTTAACTGAGCAGGGAGCTCAGCGGTTTGCCCTTGTGCGTGTAAATCTGTCTGACATGTCATGTGGATCAGATTTGGCTCTACTGCTCACATTTGAGGTCCACTTGCTTTTTTTGCCCGATTTCCATGCAGGAGAGCTGAACAACTGCCATGCAGTATTCATAGCACTGTGATATTAAAAAAGGCAGAACTGGGATTGGTGCCTGCTCCTCCAGGGCCAATTTAAAACTAAATCTGGGCAGCAAAGGATGTTTAGTGCAGGTGTCTAAGCCCTGTAAGCTGGAAGGAACTTACCCATTCTGGAGCCTTTCTTGTGACAGCAGTAAGCATATTGGCTGTCTGAAAAAGAGAGTTGTATAGAGGCAGAAACAGAAACCCTACAGTTAAGGAGATGTTGGAAGGTGGAATCTTCCCAATTCATTTTAGAACTTGTAAAGCAGATTAAAATATGGGGGAGAGTGCTGAATATAAATGTCTGCTTTACACTTACAAAGGGTATGCAGGCTCCACATGCTCAGAAACATTTCTGGGAAAGCATCAATTAAAATCCGTGAGACTGACAAAAGGCTTCAAGGCTGTTGAGGTAAATGGTGACTCATACTGGTTGGAGAAGCAAGAAGGAAAAACATTTAATGGCAGTGCACACACCAAGCTGTACTCTGAAATTAGGCTTCCCAGAGGATAGACCTGCAGGCACTGGAATTTTAGCCAACGTCTGCTGATCTGCGGCCTTCAAAGGTGAAGAGCCAAAATATTTTTCAGTGACTTGGCAGCATGCCTGCTGGGTTTTTCAATGCATGTAGGTTTGCATGGTGTTATGGAGTGAAACTTGACATATTTCTAATTTTAGAGTAAGAGGAAACAGCCAGCTGGTGAAAATATTTGGAAGGAAGGGTTAACAAGTTGGAAGCTTTGAAGGAGGGGGAAGAAAGACAGCATAGGGCAAATGCAGAGATGGATCTTTGATCACCACTTGCTTCAGCAGAAGCTAAGGAGTCCTCCTGAATTTACTGCCTGGACCCTAGCATCCATCTGAGAGGGGATCAAGGTTTCTGCTGTGTTTATCCTAGGGAAAGAGGACTGGAAAGAGGACTTATCCTTCCAGCATAAGCTAAAGCTTGTGCATCTTGAAGTCTGGTGTGAGCCTGTTACGTTACTGGAAAAAGGCCTGATCACATGCATCAAAAGTATCTTCTCCTCCTCCTCCTCCCCCAATCTCCTGTACCACTCGTAACAATTTAATCCATAGCAGTTTGTCTTCACTGGCTGTAATTGATCTGTCTGTGATTTAGCTCATCAGACACTCATTAAAGAGTTTGCAGCCTTTTTTATTCATGGAGAGTGAGAGTCAAGGATCTAAAACCACTTTGTCTTTGTCTTAACTGGATTAATTTAGTATTCTGGGATTTGGGAAGGCTAATAAACTTAAACGAGCTATTATTTAAAGGTGAGCTGCCAAGTGAACATGAAGAATGATTCAAGCACCAACAGTATTCCAGGGGCTCGCTGTCATCAGGTGTCAGGTGTGAGCAGCAGGGGGAATTGTTGCTAAAACCCCAGATATTCCTCACTGCTCTTCAGTGGGTGTCCCACAACGCCCTGCTCATGTGTGATGGGATGATACAGCTTGCAGGGGAGCTGCTGGAGCTGTGTCTGCTGTGAAGATGGCATTTTGTGCTAGTGATGTCAGTGGGATACACAGAAATATTTTGTGCGTTGTGTAGAGCTTGAGCTTGACATCTGTTTTTTTTTATTAGGAGCTGCTATTGTTGTGAGCTGCCGCCTGTGCTCTGGTGGTGCCCATAAGGATGAGCGCTTCTCACGTCGCTGGCACACACATGCTGAGAAAATGCCTCTCGCCATCCTTTTGCAGGGATACACTGGCAATCTGCAAAAGAGAGCAATGCGCCTGAGCTGCAGAAAGCAGCTTCCTTTCCCCACTACTTTAATGGACACTTGAGACAGTTCCAAGCTGTAGGAAGAGAAGATGGGATAGATAGTTCTCTGTTCTGCTCCTTCCTGAGCCTGGATCCACATGTCACACACTTCCAGAAAGATGAATAATTCCCTATAACTGTTGAATTTACCGTGTAGTCATATGCGTAGTATCATCAAATTGCTTGTGCCTCGTAGGTCTTGCAAGGGATATAACCACGCATGAGCTCTTAAGTTGTCCGTGTCTTTTTAGGGCAGCAGTTCTGCCAGGGAACACGTGCATCTTGGTTCTGGGTCTGTGCCAAATGTACTGACTTTGTTCGGGAACTGTGGGAAGCTGGTGGGGCCCCGCAGACAAAGCCCTCCCTGCGTGAGGGATCTGAGTCCTGGCAGGACATGCTGCCAATTACATGAACTGACTTCCCACTTGCTGTGTGTATCTGGATTGAAAAATCTTTGGGAATATAAACCTTTCCTAACTGCTCGGAGTCACAGTATTTATAAATACTCTAAGCTTGTGTTTATAACTGTACATCATCCTATATAAATATTAATACCATATTTTTCTTTCTTTGTAGTGTACAGAGGCCAAAAAGCATTGCTGGTACTTTGAAGGATTATATCCTACATATTATATGTAAGTAGTCATTGCTTTTCTTTTTTCAAAAGAGAATTAGATTCTGTAGGCTCTTAGACTGTTTTTCTTTTACTAATTATACTCTTTCTGTAACTTCTGTGAGACTTTTGCAAATTAAAAAATGAAGAGGCAGTAAACTTTCATTTCCCTCCTTCCCTGTAACCCATCTCTTTCCCTTTATCCTTATTAAAAAAAGTGTACAGATTCATTTTGCCACGCACATCAGATGACCTTTCCAACTGAAAACAAAACTCAAGTACTTAAACAGCTCTTTTTTCAGAACACTGAAAGAAAACATAAGTAGAGCAATGTGAAGGCAGTTCTCCCTTTGTTTCGAACAATGACAGGTAATCAGACAGAATACCAAGAATGCTTTGGAAGTAACTGTCCCTGTGCTAATACTGTTGTTTAATTTAGAGATTGCTTAATAGATTATTGTTGTTTAATTTGAGATGATTTGTTATCCATGGCATAATTGTCCTTGTGATGAGTGGCGTCTATGTTCACATCAGGCTTGGGTATGAACCAAATGTCAGTGACCTGAAGGTATATGACTGAGGGTCTCTCTAATTGCAGTTTTCTGTTTCATACTGCCCACAGCAATGACAAAAAAGTTGAGGAAATATGTGGATGGGAGGTACATTCCGTGTGGATTTGGAGGCAGAAAGGAGATAAATGTTGTAAACCTTTTGCCTGGGTTGTATAACTTTAAAATTGCAAACAACTCTAAACGTAAGTTAAAAGTAAAAATAAAGTGGGATGGAAGAGCATTAGGTTATCTGTTCCTGAGCAAATTCTTTCTTGCTGAAGGATTGAAAATTACTGTAATCCTAATCCTTATGCTACCCAAGAACTTCTCTCCCTTTTCTTTTCCACCTCCACTTCATCTGCCAGAAGCAGGAGAGAAATGCTAGAGACAAAAAGCAGCCAGGAAGCCAGTTGTGAAACAAAGCCCACAGAAAGAATGAAACACCATGATTTGATCATCTGTGATCCTCGATATTAACTCCTTCGGAAGTGTTTGTGCCTAGAACTCACTGTCTTTTTTTCAGGTGACTGAAATGTTAAGAATTACTCATAAATGATTGGCCAGAACAGATGGGGGAATTTAAATAAGTTCATTTTCTTTGCATGCTAATAACAACAGACTTTGGTTCCACCTACATTTTATTTTGCTTTTCTGCAATGTGGGAAAGAAGCTGGGATGTTACAAAATTGTGAAAAATCCCACCGTATCTTGACATTCAGGAGTGTGTTATTCATCACCACCTTGGTGTTTTGGTTACATTTCTGCCCACATGCTTTCACAGATAGTGTTTGTCTCCCTTGGCAATACAAAGGGGTGGCTGCTTGGAGACTGGATATTGGTTCAGACCTTCGTGTACATAGAGTCCTGAAAAAGCAAGGGTTACAAAAAAGATCCTGTTGTACATTGATACTGTCAGGTCAATCAGAAGACTGTCACTAGTCATTGTGTATTTTGTGGTGGTTACTGCAGCACTGTGTTATCCAAGTCATTGCATGAAAGTGTTGTGGTTGCCACTCTCCTGAATAGTGCAAGTAAATGGAAAAAGGAAGGGGGAAGGGGCGGGGTGTGTGCTCAGCAATTGTCCCAGTGCTGATGAGTGTCACATTAATGCTAATGTTGTTGTTGTGGTTATGAGTTTAAGTGGGCAAGAAGAAAAACTAGGAAAAGATGATAAAGATTTGGGGGTGGTAAAGCTCAGAGGGTCAATACTATATGTGACAAGTGAAGGAATAGGGAAAGAAGTGGGGAGAGGGTATTTGGAGTGCACAGGAGCCAGTAGGGTTAAAGGGGGTGAGGCATCAAAGCAATAGGAAAGTCGTGCATGTCTGTATTGCGTGGGCTGTTCTACTTTGTTACTTCTGCAATTTCAGTTTCTGTTGTCTAGGGTCCCCAGCTGCTTCCTACCTGTGCTGTCTTTTCACACCTGTATGGTGGAGAAGAAGCACAAATCCAATCTCAATATCTTAGGGCAAAGTCCCATTGCTTCAGCACTTGTTTGACCCTTCACTGAGTTAATTCAATTTGCTATTCCCACAGAAAGTTGTTCATTTTAGCACATTCAAGTCAGTATTGAATCAGCTTGGTATAGCTTTTGGCAAACACTGGTGAAATGGGAGGAAGGGAGTATTCTGCATATTGTGGGGGAAGAGGCATGAATAGAATCAAATCCATCAGCATATGGTTACGTGTTAAATTATCTAAAGGCGTAATACATAACTTTGTCCTGAGAGTGCCTCCTCTGTACAAATCTACATCTGGGATGTGCTGTAGTGAAACAGGTTTTATTTTATCTTACAATTTCTGTAGCAACAGTCCGTATGAAGCAGATATATTTAGATGTGTATTTAAAGGAGTTCACAATAGATTTCGTTTGTTTCTATCGCTGGTTTTTTGAACAAACTTTTTTCTACCCAGTTAATATACGTAGTCTCTCCTTTGGTCTCTAAACTATCTTTGGAGACTTACAAAACCCAGCAATGCAATCCTTTTTAATGATTTCCCTGTGATTTCAGTCACATGCTGACACTATGTCACATCTCTCACGACGGAGACAGTTGGTATTATAATGAAACGGTTGGCATGTCAGCTCAGAAATGCCAAGTGCTGTGTCTATTCACAAATGCAGTGTGGCATGCTGGGACCGAGATACCCCTGAACTGGCCCATCTACACATCTTATCACTTCTGGGTAGGCACATCCTCCTAGAAGGTGCCTGCCTCTGTTTAAATTACCCAGAGTAATAGAAATCTGGTGGACTATCATATAGAGTGGTGGTTTGCTTTTATTGGAAGGCAAGATAGCTGAGTTAATCTTTCTTGTAAAGGCTCTACTTCGGCCATCCAAAGACAGATAATGTGTCTGCTAAGCCAGAGGAACAGTGTGCCAAAATAAGTGTTCTGGAAATTCAGCTAGATTTGGGTGAGTAAAACTTGCAATTATATGACAGTTCCTCTTTTGGAGATTAAGGTTTTTCTAGTTTTTTTTAAATTCAATCTGCCTTCCAGTATAATAATTTTAAAAAGAAAAATCTGTTAGAGATTTTTTCAAACTTTTTAAAAGAGATTTCTTAAAACTTGTCTGTTATGCTTTCTGTCTTAACAGCTAGGGCAAAGATTGGAGATCGCTGTTCAGAACTAATGATGCGTCTTTCTGTCCAATTATTGAATGTATTAGTATTTTTTAAAATTAATTCTTCCAATGGACATAATTACTCTATCCTTCATATATCATCAGTAAGCTTTAGTTTAATTCAAGCATGTTTCTTTCAAATGTAATTCCATTTCTTAAGGCTAGACTGAGGAATTGATAATTTTCCGAAAATTTTTCCCTCTCCTGTGTGAGTAAGATGCAGCTTATTTCAGACCAGAAGTGAACATGGAAAGCTTACCAAGAATTTGAGAGGCTTACACTGGTCTTCTGTCATTAATACAGAGAACTTCCAAGACTGCTCTTAACTTATTTTTCTAATCCATCCAACCGTTTCTCCATGTCCTTGTTGCCTGAGTCAGCAGAGACTGTTGTCAGTTAGATACTTTTCTCCTACTTCAGCAAAATACTTTTTTAATATGACCTAGAAAAATAAGTAAGCAAATATAAAGCAGAGAAAGGAATTAGTCATTGGAGTCAAATTATTATCTTTTGGAAAAGCAGGGAACCAAGTTGTTCCTTACTTTGCTTAAAGAATTAGATCATACATCTCCTTGTGTAGATGCACAGAACGTGTTTCAGAGTTTAAAGCTGTCTCAAGAAACTCAACTGATGCTCTACAAGGATCCTCATCCCACTCTCACTTAAGTAAGCCAGCTCAGCCTTATCTTAGATGTGCTGATGGTTGGCAGAAGAAACAGTCAAGGTACTTTTCTTCCATGGCACTAATGTGAATAATAACATAGAGAATGCATTAGATTGCAAAACTGTAGGCAGATGCCAACAGCACTTAAGATACTCCAGTTGGTTTTCCACTTCTAAATTGGGCATGAATAGGAGAGGGAAGGCTGCCTTATGTTTTGCTGATGGGTAGCAGTTTGATTGGAATGGTTGTGAATGTCCCTTTCACTGCAGGGTGAAGTATGTTTCCTGGTATGACTGATCAATCCCATAGATACTTTCTTGTTTATTTTTTCTTCAGTTGTTAGCTACCATCATACCGAGGCTTTTAATGAAGTGATAAATTCCAGATGCATGTTTTTAATCCTCTCCTTGCCAGGTTTCATGGCATATTTATAAAACAGTAGGAATGTTTTTGAGTATGAGTGGTAGGCAAGTGTCCACAGCAATAGATACACCATGGCTGATGTCACTGAGTCAGTGAAGAACTCACTCATAGGGAGGGGGACCCATTATCCCCTGCCCTCCCAGCCTCGCCATGGTGTTTCTGTTTGTGTTTTTTTTTTAACCCATTTAGCTGCCTGCCTGTCCAGACTGCAAGGTCTGCATTTGGTTATGAGAATATTGAGGGAGACAGTGTGGAAAGCTGTGCTGAAGTTGGAGTAATGACATCTCTGGCTCTCTGGTTTGTCCAGAGATGGCTTCCACTGCCAGTGCAGTGCTAGAAGCTCTTCTTGCTGGACTTGGTGTCCCTTCCAACTACTAGTTGTAGTTGAGGTTTGGCTATTCTAACATCCCACCTGCTTGTATATGGGACGACTTCTAAATGCCTCCTTGGTAGCCTGTATCTTCTTCTACCTATTAAATACTGACTTTTTGCATCTGAGTTCCGCCCTGGGTTCCTTATCTTAAGTAGGTCTTGACTTTTCAAAGGTGTGCTGCTAGGCGAAAGACCTCCAGAAAGCAACATGGACATTTTCTTTGGAAGGAAGTGTTACCATTGCTGTTGGTAATTATGTGAAGAACAGAACAGAGAGGACTGGCATCTCGTAGTATCTTCTAATTCTTATCCAAAGCGGGACCTGAATTAATGCTGAAAGCAGGTGAAAGTGCTGTATTTTTAGGCTAATATGTTTCTGCCATAGAAACCAGTTTACTGCATACAGCAGACAACTGCACATGTACACATTTGTGTTCATGAAATCCGTTTAATTTTTAATTTAAAATTAGTATAGGTATACTAATGGAAACCTAAAAAATGAATGTTTGCTAATATTCTTCATGTTTAAAACAAGTTCCTGCCCTGCATGGGAAGAACAATTTATTTTTCTTATTGTGGAGAAGAATGAGGAATATATTAAGTTTGTGGTTTTTCATGGGTTTTGAAAATAAATTTTTTTGCATATCTCCACATGCTTCTCTTACTTTGCCAATTAAGTTTTGTTATATTTATCACACAGCCATATTCATCTGGGTTTTGAATGTGAGTCCTTATATTCTTTGTGGTCAGCCCATAATAATTCTGTGCATTATCAAGAACCTGCAAAATGTCCCAGATGAAAATACAAAAAAAAAGTGGTTTTCTCTTGCTGTTACTCAGATAGCTCAGAGGGCACTTCTTTTGTCAACATGTGTACAAGAGGCTGGGAAACCACCCCAAAGCAGACACTGGGTGTGTTGCATGATGGTGGCTATTGTCTGTACTCCACACCCTGTTATGTTTACTGCTGTTAATTAAATTTGCTTTCCTGATGGCACGCTTGGCTTTCCATTGCAATTACAGCTGCATGAAGTGTCAGCAGGTGTGTGCTTAGGGCAGTAATATAGCTGCTGATTTATCCTTTCATTTGATTTGGAGCCAGCAGGGAGGAGGGAGAGGGGAAGCAGCGTAATAGTTTTGCATGCTTCCAGGCACTGTACAGAAACAGAGACCTGGATTCACTCCAGGGCCACCACTTCTGCAGTGAGCAGCCTCAGGAAGGGCCTGTCTGCAGATGTAGTTCAATGCAAGAATGTAAGTGCACCGTTTGTGTCAGGAAGGAAAACAGCAGTAATTATCAGACTGTCCGTATAAAAGGCAACAGAAACCCACCACCATTGCTCAGTCCTGTGTGGCCTTAAACAATAACAATGCAAAATGTCACAACTAGCTCCAAAAGTCAGTGCCCTTGAGGTGGCTTACTCCTTGCTCCAAATAAGAGACTAGAGTTACCCAGCAGGTAGGTGCTTTGCCACAAACTGGAATTTCCTTTAATTAATCAGTTATCTAAAGCAATCTGAGGTGAATTAGGCTGCCAAATTAACACCCAGCTCCACTTGCTAGGAGCAGGTCCTGGAGAGGGGTCTGATATCTCAGCCTTCACAGGCCACCAAACAGGTGATGGACCTAATTTCATATTTAGAGCTTGGGATGATTTTGGAGTTGGAGACTGACCAGGTATAGGCAGCTAATTCTGAGAAAGGTGAGGAAAGTGGAAAAGAGGGCATCCTCTGTCTTCTAGTGGGGTACTCCTCTGAGACCAGACCCTCCCCTGGCTGAGGTGGAGCAGAGAACCCAGTCCCATCCCCTTCTCATTTCCAGATGATGTGATGACCATAGTTGTGACTTACCATGAGTGAGCCTCACTTTTGCCTGTAGAGGGTATTTGATTTGAAATACTCATCAGGTCTTCATGCTTCCATGTTCCAGGCAAGAACCGTAATGAGAGATTGAGAATCAGTTTCTTCTGGCTTCCTGTCTGTGGGACAGGAAGGGTTGCACCTGGTTTGAGCTTCAGTGGACAGTGCCAAAGTCAATCTGACACCTAAGTAATCTTCAAGTTCTAATCCTTTTGAAGTAGGAAGACCCTGAATTAAAGTTTTGAAAGATTTGATGGCACTTTACGGTTGGCCATTACTACCCATTACTACTTCTCTGCATTTGATCATGCAGTGGCTTGGTGCAGGAAAAAATGGTTTACTATGGGTTAGTATCTTAAATTGAGGCAGACAGCAAATTCCTGGATACCCATCGCCCCCTGCCAGCAGACTGCTTATGATTTCCCAAAACAGGGATGAGATGCAGTAGGACTGCTTGCCCACTGGGAGCAGCTTGAGACATGAAGAACTAATTATCTGTTTAATAAGGCGCCTGATGATTAACTAGAAGTCCTCATTCCTGTTGATATGAGAAATTTACAATTCCACCTCCAGAAAATTCAAAACTGTCATACACATTGTCTGTGGCCTGCTTTTGTCAGAGCCTTAAGCAATGCTCTGCTTTCTTCTGTGAAAGAAAAGCCTGTGTTGAAAAATGGCTGTTTAAGGTTCCATAGACTGCCAAAGCCCAAGCCACTGCATTCTTTCTAGTTTCTGCCACAAGGGGAGCAGAGAAAATTTCTAGGTAGGTATTTGCTGTCCAGAAAGCCGTGTAGTGGTACTTTTACAGACAGAAAAGAGAGTTCCACTGTAGGGTAGCTTTCTTGGGATCTGGGAAGAGAGGGCTGGGGTTATGGTAAACCTTTGGGTAGCAGAAGATTGTGAGAAGGATTGGTTTGATAGGAGCACCTGAGCAAATAGTTCTCATCCCATCAGAAGAGGGGGAGGATTTCTGTATTCTGCTGAGTTCTTGCACAGAGATGGTGTTTATAGGCTCTTCACCTAAAGAGTAATTGAGAAATAAGCCCTTTTTCAGCTGTTGCCTGCTCTTGTTTTTCACATCTGTATGAAGGACAGGAGGCAAGTATCTTGTCTTGTGGGAGATTTTATTTGTGTCAAAGCACAGAAAGGACTCTAATCTGAGAAAATATTGTTTCTGTCTCAGTTGTTCCTAGTCTGTAGAAAAAAATTGCCTGTCAGCCTTTTTCCTTTTTTTTTTGTCTTACATTTTCTTATGTAGTTAAGGGCTGTAGTTGGGATTTACCAAGAACCTGGATAATTATCTCTCTAGTGCTCTCTGGTACCAGTAGCAGTGATTTTACTGTCAAGTACAGATGTGCACTGAGGTCACAGCTCCATTCATCTATGAAACAGCTGTATTTATTATAATAAACTTATCTATTCATACTTAACAGACCTATGTTTTACAAGGCACTGTTATTGCATATGCTGAGAGATCTTTGCTATTTACAAGAAGATAAACTATTTTGGGTGCTGAGAACCTCTAACTGCAGGTGACTGAGGTGGAATAGTGTCTGCTGAAAATTAGGCCAAGGAGACAAAAATGACCCTAAGACCAAGGCCAGAATGCAGATGTTCCCTACGACTCTGCTGCACCAGCCAAAGACCTTGCCTGTCTTACTGCTTCTCAAGCACTTGGGTGAATGCCAGTGGAAGGATGTGGCCTTTGTGTTTCAGCATCTTTCTGGAGAGAGATTAAACCACTTTGGGACTCAAAAACAGTTACGTAGGTGGGGCTACTGTGTGCAGAGTTGGACTCTGTTTCAATTTCCATGTTCTGTGGGCACCTGTAGCAAAATAGATTTCTTGGGCTAACCCCTCCATTGTGTGGTAGTCTTCCCCATGTTTGCAGCCAATAGTCTGTGTCTTTCCTTAGACAGCAGTACAGGCAATGGGTTTGCTTTGAAGACTGCTTTTTATGGAAAGATGGAAATGCAGTTATGGAATATTGGAAATGAATAAAAGTTTAAGTAAACTTGGTAGAAAATAACTCTTTCTCAGGTACATGGTACACCTTCAGTTGATCTTCCCCATTTTTCATCTGTCAGGTCTCAGTCTTGTGGCAGTGTACCTCAGTGACATCACTCCTCTTTGATAGCACAACCACAACAGGGAGCTTCATTAGAATTGTTTCTGCTAGTCACTTTGTGGTGATTGCCTGCTTTTTCTTAATGTTTCAAGACTTTTTTTTCTCTGTTCAGCATTGTTGTATCCTGGCAGCTGAGCTGCAAGCAGATTAGATTATTTTATTTTTGAAACGTTTTTTGTCCTAGAACAAGTAAATGCATGTGCACAGTTCAGCTATCTGCTGTCATCTGTTCCATGGGAGCAGACCTGAACCTTCTGACTTTGAGGGCTCAGCATTGAATCTGCCTGGAGATGACCCAGCCTCAGCAGTTCATCCCTTACAGTTCTTACGACTCCTTCTGGTCTTCTGCCCGTGTCAATGTTAGGGCCGCATCTGGCGCTTCCTCAACTTCATCTAATGCTACGCCAATGCCTAAAATGTTTCCTTTGGTTCTTAGCTTTTGTCTACTGCTGTATTTTCATTTACATAGTCCCCTGACTCCCTTTACTTTTCTTGCCCCCCACTCCAAAACTGCTAGTGCTTCTTGTGTTTCAGTGAATCCCAATTTGTATCATAGAATTTACAGTTACGTGCAGTAATCATTTAAACTATGACTGGTGATCTTTTTTTGGAATTCGTGTCAGGCTTGTCTTCAGAACAAGATGAGGTTAGAGATGATGCAGTTTACTATATCTGGTTGTTGATGAGGGGTTGTGATTTTATTTTACCTGTTCATCCTCTGTCTCTGTGTCTATGGTACAGTTTCTGCTACTACATGTGGATTGACAATTTATGTTTTGCTTCAGTCTTCCAAAATACATTACTAATCAAACATCTTAAATGTTAAATCAGGTTTTGACCCATATGATGCGAAACATCTAAAGAAATAACCTAAGAATACTGCAGCTTCTATTTCAAAGATGTGGTGGTGGTAGGGAATGCAGCTCTTTGCTGCAGCAGCTCTTCTAGGAAGGGATTAGTTCAACTGTGTAGATGCAGGCATGATTGGAGGAGAGCTATTGGACCATTTCATTGAGCAGCTATTATCCACAGAACACATGCAAGTAAAGAGTTGGTTTCTAAGGTATGGGTCATACCATATACCTTTATGTGAAACACTATGCTTTACTTGTCCATAAAGGAAGGAAGTTCAGTGCCATGATTTAAGTGTGAACCCAGAGAAAAATCTTGTCCCTGTGACCTGACACACTGTGTAACTTTGATCAGTGACACAGCAGTTCCTTGGTGTGCCAGCAGTTCAAGATATTGGACATGCACATACAGTCCTTTCATTCCACTGAATTATGAATGAAAAGATGTACTTTCTAAATCATTAATCCCATTGCAGACAGTTTTTGAAAGACAGACTGTATTCTTGGTGAAGTTGCAGATTAGCAAAGCAACTAATTATGTCTTACCCTGTGTCATAGGTTAGCTTCTGATCAATGAAATGAATATTGCCTTAGGGAAATGCAGTTCTTGGGATCATCACTGATCTGTGAAAGAGGGAAATTGACTTTGGAAAAGTTTTCTAGGGATGGGTTCGGTCCAGTTTTGGTTGATAGCAAGGCTCATTCTGCTTCAGCTGGCATTGGGCACACTGGTCCTTCCTTGTAAAGTAAAGCCAAAGCATAAGTTCAATTTAAAGAATATGCATACCAATTCAATAAATACATGTGCATGTGCTTAATTAAGGGTTTTTTAAATGAACCAGGATCTTAGTTCTTCTGTGATTTGCCATCAGGCAATGAGAGATGGTACATCAAAGACTGATTATACTTAAGCTTGCATGTTACTCTATTAATAAGCTGGTTTTGTTGTTGACTTCTGCCAGCTAATAAATATGACTTTTGTGAGTAAGTTAATTGTCATGTAATTGGGATCAATATTGTCAGGACTTGTGTTGTTTTTCCATAGCTCATTGAATCAAGAACAAGAGATCAGCAGAGCTTTTGCTGTAGCTTGATGGCAGTATCAGCAAATGGAAGTTTGCTCTTCCAGTCGTTTTTGGTGCTGCTATCAAGTGGTGGGGAGTACAAGCAGCAGGTTGGCATCATCCTTGATTCCAGCCTTGATTCCAGGCTCCTACATATGGGTACATGTGTGCATGTGTCTCACAGGCACACAGAATAAAGCAATTGTTTAATTTTATGGGTACAGAATGACAAAGTTACCAGTGTCAGATCTCAAAGGGTTGTGTGGATTGTGTGGTTCACTTTCACAGATCTACCCAGCAAATGCAGTGCTCAGCCTGGGATGAGCTGGCTCAGAAAGTTTACTGACTGCCAGGAATTGGAGCTGGGATGAGAGGCTCCTCCATCCTTTGCATCATTGTTTTCAACCATTTGAAAATTCAGTCATCTGAAATTTCTTTGATGGCCTGTTTGTCAGTCAGTGGTCTCAGGAGCTTCATAAATAATCAGCAGTGTAGTCTTTCTGCCTTCCAGCTGGTGCTTTAGCCTTCCTTTGTAGGAATAAAATCTAAGTCATTGAGACTTTAAAAATGATGCTGACTTGTAACCAGGATAACTTAAAGATAAAAGATAGATTGAGGTACTATATTCCTCTACAGATGCTCCTTTAATTTTGGTGGTTTGAATGACCATAATTATATCTTTTAAAATAGCCATTTCCCATCTCTTCTGGCTCTGAAGAGAACAGGTGCAAAATAAGCAAGGCAGGGGTGGGCATGGGGGAGGTGTGTGCAGTCTCTGTGATGTCTCTGTTTAAGTTTTATTACAGGTGAATCTCTTGGGGCTCTGGGAGATGGTGCCTCCACTCTCCATCCCACGTGGTCAGATGTTGGTGTCTGGACTGATAGAGCCTGTATGTGGAGGCAGAGATAAAGACTGCTCACATTCCAAAAATCCTTCTTTTTATTTTTGTCCTAATGGACTCAAGAAGGGCTTCTAGATTTATGGGCTCTGTTTCTTCTCTTCTCTTCTGGCCCATCAAAATCCTTGCTGTGCAGCATCAGCCAAGGGGGCAAGTACACATCACCATGGATGAAGTGCTCCAACCAAAGCATGCTGAAGAGCAAAGGGGTACCGTGAGCACTGGTGTAACAAAAGGCAGCAGCTTCCAGCCCACTTTGTAAGGAAACTGAATCTGTCCTTGACTTCAACATATGTCTTGAAAGCTCCTGTTGGGTTGAACCACCATGGATGCATGGAGGAATACTTAATTTCTTGGTCCCAAGGGGATTGAAGTTAATGCTGACTTGCTAAGTCTTGTTAGTAGTTATGTGAGGTTTGGTAGCTTTGAGTATGAGCAGTTGTAAGGGTTTTGGGAAGCTTTAAAGAAGAAAAATTGCAGATGGTTCACTTTCAGGTTCAGTGACAGCAAAGTGGGTGTTTTCTCTTTTGGCATGAGCAATTTTCTTGGCCTTAGTCTCAAACTGGGTGCCTGAGTCTGTTAATGAACCTTGCCATGATGATCATGTCAGATCCTCCGGCTTGCCTGAATAAACCTTACTTATTTGTCATCAGAAGAGCATGTAACTGTTTTCACTTGCAAAACAACTGATTATGTATCCATAGAGCGTACTCCTCTGGCCCCAGTTAGAGGCTGAAGCTTATGTGACACTGTATTTTCTGAGTGAAGCCTTGTTAATTGAGCATGTAAATGTGTAATTGTCTGTACAGTTATTCAGTTGACATGGTTTTAGTTTGCATAAAAATATGGGAGCACAGTCATGCAGTTGAGCAAACTGTCCAAGATCAGATGCTTAAATAAATATGTGCATTCTGCACACAGATGTGAACACCCTTAAGAAGATCAATCCAGTTGTGGTCACCTTCTCTTTTCTTTTTGTATGTGGATATGCTAATCTGCTTATTTTCATCCAAGTCTGTAATATACCATAGATTCTGTGTTAACTTGGTCCTTTTCCATATTAAGTAGACTTCATTGATGTGGGAATAGGAGTTACCATAGGAATTGTTCAGAGGTTGCCCTTGATGTATGTGCTTGCTTTTTGTGAAGTGGTACCTTGTGCTCACAGTGATTGTTGCTGTAATACCTTTAAAAATGTTCTGTGCATACAAAATACTAATTTGAAGTGTGGGGGTTTTTTAGAGGAAAGGCTGCTTTAATATTGGGAGTTGTTGGCAGTTGCAGTCCAGTGCAACTTCTGAGAAGGAAAAGAGGGCATAAAATTTGCAAATGATGGTACAATTGGAATTTTCTCTGCACTCAGTGGTTTCTCTGCTTGGAAGCTGCTGATTTCAAAGAAAGGGTGATCTGGCAGTTTTGTTCTGGCAATTCTCGCCTGTTCCAGTGAATAAAACTCCAAACATCTGTTGGGGGTCTGCAGTGTTCATTTACTGTGAAAGAAAGCACAGTGATACTGCTTTTCTTTGTAGCTTACCCTTTTTTATATAGAATTGAACACCATATTTGGTCTTTTTGAGGTGTTTTGAAGTTAAATATATAGGAAGGTAGTTTTAATAACATGGAAAAAGTTCCTGAACAGGGATAGAGCTGTGCCATTTATATGATTGATAGCTTTATCCAGCCAAGGGTAGTCTTCTCTTAAAATAATGCTTTGGTTGGGGGTGTGAATGGTGTCAGGGTTGGGGATGCCATTTTAATCTGGACGACAACCACTCCTCTAACATGCCTGTCTCTTTATTTCTCCACAGATGTCGCTCTTATGAGGATTGCTGTGGCTCAAGATGCTGTGTAAGAGCTCTCTCTATCCAGCGACTATGGTATTTTTGGTAGGTCCAGGGAATCTGGGAATTTTGTGTTTGTCCTCGTCTTATTGGTTGGACTTAAATCAGGGTATTGCCAGCCCTGGTATTTTAAAGTACAGTAGGTGCAAGTTTGTAGGAAGGTATGTGCGTACATAAAAATGCATAGATTTTGTTTTTTTCTTATAAAATTCTCCTGATGTAGTAAGAAAACACTAAAAAAGGAGGTTAATCATGTCAGGCTGACCTTTTCTGCTTCTGCATCCTGCTGCTTTGTACAAGCAGCAGTTCCACATTTACACAGAATTGCTGAATTCTTTATGGCTATCCCAGGTACTACCAAGCACTGACATTCTTCATTTTTCTTTGGGCACTCAGTTTTAAAAGAAGATCATATAAGCAGGATTGTGCTTTTAGGCAGGGTTTAATGTATTCTTGCTAGCTGAATTGAGGCTTCAATTAAAAAGGAAGAGAAGTACATTTATGACTATGAGGATTTCACTGGAGATGACAGCAAAGGAAAAGAAGGCAGAAAGATTGAGCTTGTGAAACCAGCAGCTCAGTAATCTGGATAAAGCTTAAACTAATCACTGTTGTATGCATAATGAAAAAATAAGGTAAATTCCTTTTGGAGTGGAATTTAAGAAAGCACCTGAATAAAACCTTCTCATTGCAGTCGAGAGAAAGCAAAGACTCTCCTAGAAAACCTGATTTCAGGTATTTTAATGTGGAATTTGAAGACTGATTTAAAAAAAGCCTTAGAAACTGAAACAAATAAACAGTGAAAAACAGAAGCCTGATGTATACTATAATAGAGAGATTTCCCAAAGCTGACTGTGGGATTTCAGTGTACAATCCTTACTGATATAAGTCAAGAGCTCTCTATCTCAGTCCCTGGGGTGACATCATAAATCTGTTTTCTGTTCAGAAAAAAATCCTTTGCAGGAGCACTGCCAAAGGGAAATGTATTAATATTGGCTCAGGGAAAAAGAACCTCCTTCTGCTCTCATTTCTAATGTAGAAACAAGAACAGAGTTTTGAAATAGAGTTATGAAATAACTCTTGCTGCCAGGCTGTGCCACACTCTTCCTCTCAGCCACCTGGGAATTCTCCAGAGGAGATAAGCATGGTGTGTAGGCTTGCCTCTGGCCAACTTCCTTCCCTTCCAAAAAAGCACAGTTGCCATTGTCTTCCAGTTAAAAGCCATGAAACAAGATTGCAATTGCAGGCAGAAGAACCATTCCTATTTACAAGAGCTTGTATGAGTCACTGGGGCGTCTGATCAAGGAAAGCACAGTGAAAGCCGCTGTCTGAAGAACAAAACCTGATGTGCCCTTGCTGCATGTTCCTGTTTCCACCACACCAGGGCAAGGAAATGATGAGGACAGTTTAGTGGGGTTGGAAAAGATGCTGAGACAAGGAGAATGGTAGCTAAATTATGTCTTATTTATGGAGAATGTAATGTCCCATGTAGGAAGCACAAAAGTTTGTCGCCATCAGTACTGAATGCTTCAGTCTTCTGGCTTGAGCTTAAGTGCCAGCTACCATATTTCCCATGGGAGATGAAATTAAAATGTTGAGTTAATTTAAGCATGTCTAAGAATTTTCTTTTCATGGCAAATGCAGAATAGTATTCCTCTCTGTACTCCACAAACATCTGAGCAGCCTAGATGCTGTAAGCCTGGGGCCTGCATCCAAGATGTGCAGTTTGAAACTGTACTGACCTGGAATTTCAGTTTAGCATCCCAGTGGACAAGGTCAGGTGTGAACCTGAACTTTTGAAAAGTTCAAGTGTTTTTACTTTTGAGTTACATGCCAGAGAACATTGATAGATGTCCATAATATATCCATAACTGCTCCATGAGTGCTATCCCAAATGACAGACCTGCTCTCAAGAGGCAACCTATTTCAGAAACCCTGTTAAAAGTTGCAGGCTGATATATTCTCAGTGAGCAGCCTGGATTTAAATGCTTCCTGGATGTGCAGGTTTTGACTTCCCTCTTCGTTTTGCCTAGGTTCCTTTTGATGATGGGAGTTTTGTTCTGTTGTGGAGCCGGTTTCTTTATCCGGAGGAGGATGTACCCTCCTCCACTAGTAGAAGAACCTACTTTTAACGTGTCTTACACCAGACAACCAGTCAACACTGCATCAGGTCAGAGACTGCTCATACAAGTTTCACTGGTTTCTTACTTTGGCAAAGGCACTGAAAAAGGATGGGTTTTGAGATTTTGTTTAATTGTTTTTTGGAAACTGTGTGATTTATACAAGGGATTGCACTGCACTAAAACATGCAGCCCCCTCCTACAGTGTGTGATGTCTTCAGCCTTTCTAACAACATAATTCAGCTGGAGTGTACAGAAGTGGTTTTGAAACACGTGGGATGACAGAACTTTCAGGTCTGTTTTGGTTCCTAATACCTTTACAGGTGTGTGTCCATGCATGGAAGGAAACTAGCAAGCTCTCCCTTTGTAGTGTAGACAAAATGATAGGTGTCCAAATTCAACAGTCACAGGAAGAAAGAGTTTTAAATACAATTGGTAACATCTGGCAGAGGTGAAGGAAAGCCCAGCATTTTCTTCCACAATCTTGATTTGCCTTCAGTGTTCCATGCTGCAGTCTTTCTATGGCAAAATGGCCTTTTTCCCCTTGTTAGTCTGATTGCTGTGTCTTTGGTAAGTCATAACTGTGAGCATCAAGAGGACCTACCTAGTGAAGGCTCCTCTGATAAAACTGCTTTCTAAGTTTGTAATTTCTTCCCCTCTGGTAGCCAGTTGCAGTTGGGAACTCTCCTAGGCCTAAATGGTTAAAAAGATGTTACAGACACCAACTGACATTTTACTCGCCTTCCTTGTTTAAATCCTAAGGGGTGTTTTAGAGCTCCCCTTCTGCATCTACATCTTTTTTTCTCCTTGACTGAGCAGGCTGTTTTTCAGCTGAGGGGGAGTGAATCCAACTAGACTAATATTTTTAAGCCTGAAAAATAGCCATGAGTTTATGTGAATAGGGAGTGTCTTTGGCTGGATTGATAAAAACCAGATTTAAATTTAGAACACGGTTTTACTCTTTCATGGTGCTTCATGGAACATAAATTGTGGGCAAATATAAAATAAACACAAGCTTTCTGATGACCTGATTATGGCACCTGCTTCCAGACTGTTATTACTGTTACTTAAAAGCTTTGGGCTCTGAACTAACCCCACCATCTTGAGATAGTCTATGACTTCAGTTGCATTAAGTCATCTTGCACCACCCACTGTGATATCTGAGGAGGGTTACACACCAGCTTTGTTCTTACTGCAGCAATCTCTATTACTCCTTATGTGTCATAGCCAAGGAATTTTGTGTTTGGCCATGCATTTGCTTTCCCTGTCCCTGCAGGCTCCGATGTTATTTCCTAAGTTGAATCTATGCAAAGCAATCTTGTCCCATTGTGTTAGCCAGCAGTAAGTGACTACAGCTTGGCTCTTTGCTTCATACAGGTTCTAAACTGTATCGTGCCTAGGAGGGAAATTATCTATCTGAGCTTCACTCTGGCTTATCCAGAGATCCAGGACACCACAAAATAATCTCTGAAGTACTTTTGTTAAGACTTGACACCTGAGTCAGGGCCACGGTGGAGACTCCTTTGTCTGTCTGGGATCCAACTCCTCTGTGCAGACAGAATCGCTTTTCTGTCAGAGCAACTGAACAGGGCTCACTGTTTTCCCTTTCGAATGGTAGTTGCTTGGGGCAGTAGTGCCCTTTGTTTCACTAAGTGATTTCCATTGGATGCAAAACTGAAACTTTTTGGTAGTATCTGAAGAGGTGAATGCAGTCCTGCCAGCCTGTTTTTTTTTTTTCTGGAAGGGAGAAAGTTACTCGTTGTCTTTGCTCTGATGAACACTATGAAAAACCTTCTCCGAGTATGCAGAGCACAGGCTCTGGGAGCACAACCTGATGCCTCTGCTGTTGCTGGTAACCTTTTCTCTCCTTTTCTTTCTTTCAGGGTCACAACAACCTGGAGTGCCGTATTACACAGATCCAGGTGGACCTGTGATGAATCCCATGGCTATGGCTTTCCATGTCCAGCCCAATTCCCCACAAGGAAACCCCGTTTACCCACCCCCACCTTCCTATTGCAACACACCACCTCCCCCCTATGAGCAGGTGGTGAAATCCTCTACGTGAGGACTCTGGCTCTCTGACCTGACTGTGTGAGAAGAAGGTGCAATTGCAAAATGACCAAGATGGAAGGCACCTGCCCTTTTGCACACTTGCTAGTTCTCCAAGTACTCTCTCCTTCCCTTCCCTGCTCCTTTCCTCATTAAAGTTACTTGCAAAGGGGTTAATTTTTAATTTTTTTCTTTTTCCCTTTCTTTTTTTTTTTTAGTAGAAGTGGATTTTTTTCTTTGTCTTCAAAATGAGAGAAGTTGTCTTTGTAATGCTTTTAATGGAAACCTGTATTTAAAACCTGTATGTCTTTCTCTTCATTTGTTGTTCATTTCAATCAAGGTTTTAATTGTGTCGTGGCAGGTTACTGATAGCAGTTCTTGCAACCCCAGAGTGATGTGCAGCTTCCTAAAACCCCACAGCAGAAATGCCCTCAGCTATGGGAAACAACAGAGAAAGAGGATAAAGGTAGAAGCAGCAGGGCAATGACTTTACCAGAAATTGTGACTACCATCTGTTTCTGATGTATAACAGAAAGATGCTCTGATAAAAGTCACTGTGACTAGAGTACCAGTATTGGTTGAGTCATGGCAGGGGCTCTGCCAAGTGCCCTAGAAAAGAGGGAGTTGTTACTTTAAATGATGCATCCAAAATTAAGGACTGGGACTTGAGTGTTTCTTGTCCATAATCTGGACTTTGCCTGTGTGATTGACTCTTGGCTCCCCTTGTTTTACCAGTGCTGAGATTGTATGAAACAGAGAATGACCTAGATGTTGGCATGAAAGAAAGGTGTTAAAACCTCAGAGCTATTTGTGCCTCTTGACAGAACAGTTAGAAACACTAAAATACATAACTTTTCTTATGTATTTTAGTGTTTCTAACTAAAATGGAAAATATTTACAGTAAGAAGGGATGGGAGCATAGGTACACATTTACTCTTTGGCATTGATGGGAGTTTAGTCCCTGAGAAAGAGAATCTTTCATTATAGTTTTACTGCTGCCACAAAGAGTACCAAGTAAAGCTGTTATTTTAGGTGACAGATCTGTAAATCTGCTCTCCTCTCCAGGTCTGAAAAATAATAACTTTTTGAGACAGGTTTTTAATAGCATTCTTTGACCTGATGCACAGATGGTTTGGGTTTCAATATCTCTTAGCTCTTCATGCATTTTGCTGTGAGTGCTCATGGCCAACCCTCTGAATGATCACAAATGAACATCTTCAAATAAAAACAGAGCCCCTTTGCCTGTCAGGGCTCTCACACCCATCCATGTCTAGCAAAAATTTGAAGTTGCTCTGAAACATGACTTTGTACTAATGGGACCTTCTCACTTTGTGCATATTCAGTCATGTTACTGAGCAGTGACAAAAAGATGATGCCATTGCCTCCTACTGCTGAAAAATAACATAGCTGAGGGTTAGGAGGCCCATGTGGTCTTTTGGGTACTAGGTGAATGCTCCTGTGTGACACCAGCCGGGGCACAGAAGTCTCGCTGAGGTGGTTTGGAGTAATCTGAAGACCTGTGTTGCACAGGAAGCCAAAGCTTTATTGCACTGTTGTTCTGTGCCAGTGGCTTCTGAGAACTTGTTTCTAGGTGTCAGGCTGGATTTGCAAAACATCCCTTTTGCTGTGAATATGAGTGTCTAACAGAAAAACTTGTAAGGGCCATTGTTTCTGCTGGTGGAGTCATCAGTAGCCATCTGGAGCAAAGTTAGCACTGGAGGAGTTCATTCCTCCCTACCTGACTTGGGTGAAATTGTAACCAAGGCTTTCCCTTACTGTGCATGATAATAAGGGACAAAGCAAAGTACTTCTGTGTGTGCAGTCTTAGGCTTGAGGGATACTTCAGATAACAGAAAAGTACATTTTATGGGTGAATATGAGATCCATCTGCGCATCACAACTGTATGTATTTTTTAAATTAGCTTGCACTTGAAGTGTAAAAGCTGTGTATGTCACTGAGTATGGTTGTGTTTACAAAACATAATTTTTTAAAAGTAATTCCAACCTTTTCCTGTCAATAGAAATGGCAACAGACCTCATGTTAATAGATAGATGTTAAGTCCTTTTATATTATGAAATGTATCTATGACAGCAGGCATTGTCCTGGACACATTGAATAGAAGCCATTGTACAGTGAAATTCAACTTCAGTTGAAGTTTTCATCAAGTCTGGCTTGTTTATTTCCTAGTGTTGATGGATGACACTACCTCATACAACACAGGGAATTCTCTGCCAGCAAACTTGCTTGGTCTTTTCTTGAAAACACAACACCTATGTGGGCATCCATATGCATTAATTGCAACTTGTTTACATGCCTTTCCTCTAGTTGCCTCGCCAGTTCTAACAGGATTTTACTTGGCAGTCGTGATGCCCTAGGAGCTGCCAGCTGCTGCAGCTTTGCTGATGAGAACTTCCCCATGGGGTTTTGGTGTTTTATCTGCTGGGATTCTTTGGGTGTAGCTACTGCATCCTCTCTCAAACACAAGAGAGATTTTGGTGCCTTGCTGATGAGGCAGGGTGGTGTTTTGACTGCAAAATAAGGTTGGTTGTCATGGCTGGGAGCCCTCAGGATGTGTGGAGCACTCCCCTGCCCCTTCCCAGAGGCACTGGACCAGTGTGCAGCTGACTCCCAGCCAGCCTTTGAGATCTCCTCATCTACCTCAGGAAGGTGATTTTTGTGGCTTGGGCCTGTCTGTCTCCTGGTTCTTGCAGTGAGGTTTGATCCAGGGGGGTTAAACCCCTTGACAGAGCTTGGCCAGAATGGAGATGGTTTAGTGGAACCACTGAACCTGGGTGAGAAGCCAGGAACATGAACAATGTAACCCCTTGAGCTTCTTTCTTCAGCTGTGCATCCCCAAAATGTGTCTGGTGTATCTCTGAGGAGGCAGAGACCAGGCAGAGGACACCTTTGACGTGACTTGGCAGTAGGCAGCAGGAAGAATGAGAAGGGGATCAGAAATTCTTCTGCCCTTCTGCTGAAATCTCCAACTATACTGCTTTATAAGAAGAGGCATCACCGGGGACTCTTGGTTCACCTTGCCTGTAACTGTGGTGGGGCCTGTCTGTTTCAGCACTTGGGGAAGTGATAATGTAGTAACAACATTTTATGGTTTGTGGGTGTTTTTGGGTTTTATTTTCCCCTTTGGAGCCTCTGCAACAGCTTACATTGATGTAACAACAAACAGCTGGGACTATATTTTCCAAAAAGGTATTCAGACCATGTGAAGAAGCAAAGGAGGTATTCTTTCTTCCCTGCTTCAAAAAACCCAACTCCAAAATCTCAGAAAGGTTAGCTTCATAAACATACATACAAAACATCACTTTTTGGCACACAGGTTAGGCGAGAAGCCATAACACTTTTTCAGATAGTGAAGCCTATCTTTTTTTTCTGATCTAATGTTGCTAATTGAGTAGGTGAGCCAGGATGCCTTTATAGGCCCTGTAGCTATGGGAGCCCTCCCCTCCCCTCTGATCCCCTGTCACCAGGAGCTGAGCTGCCTTACAGTTTGTACTATTTGGCAGGGAAATGACTACAGAGACACCACGCAGAGGTGTCTCATCCAGCACGAGACAGCTTTTACAAAGGAACTGCTAGATAATAAGGCAATTAAAAATGAGAAGTGCAACTCACAGCCACTGTTCCAAGCTGCCATGTGCTGCAAGGTGAGGAGGCAGCAGAGAGGGCAGAGGGAACAGTGACAAGTTAAACAGCCCTGCCTCTTGCTCAAATCTGTTATTTTAGCTTTATGCAGTGAGAGAAGTCACAAGGATGGGTGTCTCTTTACCTGTCCCACTCTGCTTCTCTCCTGCTGCCTAACCCTATCTTACCTAATTGCTACAAGCTGGATTTACCACAATCCACTTGTAGATGTCAGGGACAAGCAGTGGTTTAAAGTCAGGTCCCTGTGCATAAATCACACTGGCCCTGACTGTGAATCGACATGAAACCAATGAAAACACATGGGAAAAAAAGTTAAGTTTCACTGGGAAGGGCTGCCCTCCTAGGCAGGGCTCAGGCAGCACAGTGGTGCCTAGCTATGAGGAGACACACAGCACATGTACTTCTTCCCATGCATCTCTCATGTGCTATTTATATGTTTGAGATCTGCTGTGCTAGAAAAGCCCCAATGCAGTTATCCACCTACACCTGAATTAGTACAGATTATCTACAGACCAGAACTGATCCTCTCCATCCAAAAAAGCAGCAGTTTCTCTTGGTGGCGAAGATAGCCATGAGAGGCACAAGGGACTTTGTGAAACAGAAATACTGCCCCTTGCCTGCAGCATACTTAATGTTTCCTTCTGTTAAAGCCTACCTAGAGGAACATTTCAAGCTTCCTCAAAGCTGGAAACAGCTGTTACTCAGCTGGACAGAGAGATTTCATACATGTGTTTTAAAAACCAGTTCATCCCAAGTCTGGCTTTAGCTGCAAACTCTTCAACAGGGTCTGTGTGGCCATAAAGGAAAGCAAAGCTTTGCACTAAGCAACATACACTAAAAATCACCTGGAAGCAGCAGCAGGGAAGGCATCAGCAGTACTAACAAAATGTGAAGGTTACAAAAAAAGCAAACTGCCCTCTTTCTGGCATGTGTTTCATCCTGCAGGACTATGAGAGAGGGAAGCAGCTCAGCAGTCAGAGCAGTGGAACAGCTATCACCACAGTGCTGGAGGGAAGGAAGAACAACACTGAAGAAAAAACCAGACTCACACAAATTACCACCACATAGCTTGATCTTTACTAATAAAGCCAAAGAACAAAACATTAGCATTTTTTTCCTCTTTTTCTGCCCAAAGAGCATTTCCATTTTTAACACTACTGCTTTTTGCAACAAGTGGACTATTACACACAGACAAAGCAAACCAGGGAATATTAAGACATTTTCTACACTTGTAGTTTGATGTCATTTCTGAAGACAATGCCTTGGTGAAATCACTGACACTGTATCTTTCCTTAAGGGGCCACCTAGATATCACAGCGCTGTGACGGACAGAGAAGAGGAGCCACAGGGAAAGTCATGTCAGGAAGATGAGGCAGATGCACTGTCAAGACACTTCCCAGCTTGATACATTTCCAGTCTTTCTCAATTCTCAGAGGATTCTGCAGAGAAAGATTGTGCCAGGCCTGCGAGGCCCCACCATGGCAGAAGGCTGGCTATGGTACAGAAGGGCAGCTAGCTGACTTGCTCATAATCTTGACAGGTACATGCCAGCATCTTGGGGATCTGCTCAGCATTCAGCTGTCCTGAGTGCATATATATCTGTGTATTTTTAAAACTAGCAGGTTTTAATTCCCTTTAGGCTCCAGCCAGCCAAACTCACCTCCCACAGGAGCCATTCCAAGCACAGTAGCCAAGGCTAATATGCATATAATCACTGAATGAAAAACCTGCCAGCAGACCCCCTAGTTAAACAGTCCATACAACAGAGGCTTGGGATTTGCCAGGGTGGCCAGTGTTTGCAGGCAGTTCCTGTAAATGTGGTGAGCCCTTTATCTACTAACACACCCAACATGCTCTGCAGCCACTGTGGAGGGGAAGAAACAAAGAGGTGGGGGTTGATGTGAAAGAGGATCAGAGCTGGCGTCTACCTCTGTTAGTATTTCTCTGAGACTTCCTGAGCAAGTTTCCTTCCTGGCTTTTCTATGGACAGGATCAGGGATACACAGGCTGAAGAAAGAAACAGAGTTAGCTCTTGGCATTCTTGGCATGGAGGAATCTCTCACTGAGATAGTCTCTGCTGGTGCACTGTGCATTGCCTCCGTGACCAGCTCCTCCTGTTCCTCACTCATCCCTCACATTAAGAACTCCCTCTGTTCCTTACTTTCTGTTCCTCTGGTCCTGTTTGTTTCAGTCCAGCTGCTTGCCATGCAGCATTCCCCATTCCCACTGCCTTTCAGCATTTCCTCCCATCCCTGGCTGTAGAGATGCAACTGGGTTTGTTTTGTCACCTCATCTTCTGCCTTTGCCAGAGGGGTGGAAAAGTCTCTTCTGCTGCTCCCGTGTTTTAATCCTACCTGACAAACCAGCAGAGGAGCTGCTACACTGTAACATTAAGCTGTTTGTGCACTGACACTGCTGCTGTTGTCCAGCAGAACTGAATGAGGAAATTGTTAATATCCCAAGGGATTTGACGACAGACACTGGAATGTGCTTAAGGAAGTCACCTGCAAGGAGACAAATCAAGACCAATTTATACAGCAGCAACAACACATCTCCAAGCCCAACCACAGACACTGGAACTCAGCAGATGGCCCACAGGTCACAGATATCCCAATGCATGCCCAAAAGGTCAAACTCTGCCATCTGTCACACTTGCACCTGAGAAAAGATACCAGTTAAAATCAGCACCTGGAATGACAGAGCACAAGGAGACCTGGGGGAGGATGACCACAGAGCCTGAGTGCTTGGGAATGCACTACACTTTAGGTGCTACCTGGACACATAAGCCCGCTCTAAGAGTACTCGGAGTATGTCCCACTTCTCCTCCCAAACCAATGGCCTGATACTCAGGAGCACCTGGAGGCAGGTCTAATATTTCAGAACTCCACCACACTACGGGGGAAGCAAAGCACTAGCAGCACTTAAGACTAAGGGAAAAGAGCTTTTACTTTGTGCATTTGAAAATGAAATACACTTCGATTACAGCCACTAGCAACGGCTTCATATTGCTCAATAATCCTCTGCAGCCTCCAAAAGCACCTGGTATTTATCACTCCTGTACTGCTACATGGGAGGGGAGGGCCCAGAACAAATCACCACTTCAGTTCCAAAGAAACAACCATCCTGATCTACCTGCATGAGAAGCTTGGCCTGGCACCCTCCCTTGCTCATCTGTATACGAGATGCTGCAGGACAAGTTTATTCAAAATCGAGGTCCAGGAAAGGAGTAGCAGTTATTCTGTCCAGACTCTGCTGTTGGTGGCAGAGGGAGGTTAGTCCAAGTGACTCCACCTCCAGTTTAATCTCATGGCATGGGATGGGGCTTTGCAGTGGTGGGGAGAAGCATCTCCACCCTGCTATAAGCACCTAACACACTAACCAGCTGCAGGTATCAAAGGGAACCTTTCTTTCAGACTTTCAAAGAAGCCTCCTACAACAGCATCAAAAGACAAGTCAGATCCCTTCCAACCTGCTAAGTTTCTGAAAATGAAAATGGCCTCATGCCTCTTCATCAAAACAGGCTGATCTCCATCAGCTTAGCTTGTAAGGACTGTGGAGAAAAAGGCAGAAAAAAATGAACACAGAAACGTTTTTCATCTCTTTTTAGAGCTGCCAGCACACCAGTGAGGCTGGGCACTGTCCTGCAGCAAACTCTCTCTGTGGGTAACCACGCTGCAGAAAGCAACACCGCTCTTGTGAGTCATGCACGAAGGTACAGGACGGAGATTCACACAGAGACCAGCTTTTGGCTAACAACAAAAGACTCAGATCAACACACAACACCAATAAACGTGCAGAGCATGGCAAAGACCCGAAAAAGACAAATACAACGGAAAAGAGAAAGTTCAGAACTTGACTTTTCTGGTCCTACATCTGAAGGTATCACTTTAACAGAACTTAAGTGTGGCTTCTCCTGTTCGTGCTCTAATGTGACTTCATGGTCCTTTGGGGCAGGAGGGGTGAGAAAAGGACTTTATCCATCTGTCAGTTCAGCGTCAAGTTGGTTCACTATCAGAGGCACTAAGCAGTCTCATGTCTTTTGGCATCAGTTTCCTTTCAAAATCATAGTTTTAGCCATCCTGTTCCACTTTGTTTTCCTTCTTTTGAGGTCTAAGTTCAAACGCTGGAAACTGGGAGGTCTCCGGTACTGAAATGTCTGAGAGGAAGTGAATAGCTCCAGCCATACCTAAAACATAACGAGAAGGAGATCTTTGTGCGCATTAAAATAGTACAGCTAACAGCAAAGGCAACAGCCCCCGTTTGAACACCTCCCTCACTAGGATCTTTTAAAAAAAGATGTGAACTTGGGCCCTATGGAAAGACAAGTTCATGTGTACTTTGCCCAGGAAAGCAAATTTATTTGAAAAGACCAAGGGCAAAAACTAAGATGTCTCTGCTAACATCTCTTCAACTGAACAACCTCAGTGCTATTTCAAATTAAGAAGAAGTTAATCTAAGCTTGGACTATCCTTCATAGTTTGAGCAGCTCTTGCTTGTCATTTCACTGGTTCAAAGAAAAAGCTAAAACTTCATTGAACTTGTGAAGTACAGATTCATTTCCTCACTATTCAGGTGGAGGTCATCCAGAGCCTAAAGTGTATCACCCAGCAGAACTCAAAGGGTGATACACAAGAGAGGCACAACAAGGAAATCATACAAATACAAGTTCAGTTTTATGATCAAGCTAAAATCCTACTTTATAAACAGCTCAGCACATATAAAGGAACCTTTCAGAATGACACTATCTGATGAAAACAAAACACTTAGGACAATTCCATAAGATGCACATGCAACTTCTGATCAAAGCATGCATGTACAGGCAGAACTGGACAACTGCAAGAACAACTTTGGCTACAAAACCAAACAAAGCCCAAAGTTAAGAGGATTTTTTAATCTCAAATATGAGACTTCTGTATTTTTCTAAAAAAAAAATACCAGACAATTAAAAACTAAAATAAAATCTGTGTGTCAGCATTAAAGCACAAATCATCCTGCTGTTCACATTCTTTCACCTTCTCAACAAATTTCAAAGCTTTTATACAACAGATTGTATGCATGCTTTTTTCCCTCCCTACAAGAGCATGCAAGGGTGCTCTCAGGAATAGGAATGCTTATGCTTTCTTCCTTTAAGCATTAAGACCATAACTCTGTATTTAGAAGGGCTGCATATAAACTGCTGCTCTCTTGTGTTCCTTCATGCCCTGAACTGTTAATTTGCAAATATCCCTGCTCGGCTGCTGTAATTTCAAATATCTGCGGCAGGTGGCACACGAGGCTCGTTGTTCATGGAGCAGCTGCGGCCCTACCTTAAATCCCACTTGGATCTGTAATTCCTTGCTACCAGTTCTCTAACATGAGAACAATACAGGGAATAGAAAATAAGCTACATTAAAAAAAAATACAAAGCTCTTGGAAAGTATCTGGTAACATCTTAATACAGATAATCTTAATACAGATAAGCCCAAGTGATTTGGCTTCATATTAAAACTATCTTTTTCTTGGTTGAGTACAGCAGCAGAGAAAGCCTAGTTCTGGACAGCTAGCAACTAGTTTGAGACCCCCTACCCACAGCTGCTCCTCTGCCCAGTCCCTCTGAAAAATCACCTGTGACAAAGCTGTTGCCTGAACTTCTGTTTGCTTTAAACCAAGCTGCATCAGCACAGCTGAATTTTATTCTGGAGTAACACTGGCACTGGTTTTACATTCAAACTGCTGAAATGAAAGCAGGAGTGAAAGT
Source organism: Rhabdornis inornatus (assembly GCA_013397075.1). NCBI lineage: Eukaryota > Metazoa > Chordata > Aves > Passeriformes > Rhabdornithidae > Rhabdornis > Rhabdornis inornatus. The sequence continues at coordinate 97,433 of VWZS01009835.1, forward strand.
TGTGACAGTGAATGATTCTTCTTTGTCCTTTTCTATGCCCTGCCACCCTGCCTTCTTCTAGGCAGAGGTGATGGTATAGGGGGGCTTTAATAGTGGAGGATCCCTCCAAAGACTTCCCAACTCCTACGCATGTGACAAAATTGCAAGGATGCTCCTCTTTCCTGTAGTACAAAACCATTTGCAACACCATTACTTTACCTTCAAAGAGGGAATAAGGTCGGTCAGGAATACGACATCCATGTGCACCATACTCCAAACACCATTCAGCAAACTGGGGAACACATTAAAAATATATTTTTATTCAAGACTGTTAAATGCAAGCTTGAGCATCTAAATATCATTAATAGGTACAAAATGTGAAGCAGTGTAAAACATACAACACATAAATCTCTGAGATCAATTTGTCCTCCTTCAACCATGACAAGGCCACAAATTTTTTTTAAATTATTCAGGTTTTAAAATATATATTTGCATAGAATGAGTTTCAGTTTCATAACAGTGTGATGATGGACTAGACATCTGCTTTTTGTAAATCAACCCTGCTGCATGCCAGGGAAAATGCTGTAAGAACAGATATACTCAGTCAAAATTTTACTAATATTGCATAAGTCTCTTATCTCTCTTGGTGCTTAATTTATCCACAAACTCAGGACTTATAGCTATTAATTGCATTTTGGTTTTCTTTCATTTCTGTGCACCAATTTAGAGTATTAAATCTTCAGCTGTCATTAATTAATTTTATTTATTTGCTCTCTCCAAGCCTTATGAAAAATCATTATAAATACAGCTAGACAATTATGGACATCAATATTTTGTTGGAGGAGATGGATTACCATTAAAAAGAGTTAACTGTGTCTTTCTCACGTTTGATCAGCACTGCTGCAGTAGCTACATTAGACAAACATGACTTATGAACCACTTGGATCAATTCAGTAACAACAGCTACTTCTCCTTTATGGCTCCCCAGAGCATTAGGGGGGGCACAAGTTCTGCTGGAATTTCTGTGCTTGGATGCAAACCACCGCTTGTTCAAAACACATGCATAGACTCCTGCAAAACAAACAACTGAGAGGTCTCTCCCTGTTTCCTCTGCAATTTGGACTACCTGCTAGCAAACATATCAGCCTAATGAGAGGGTGCTCCAGCTGTAGAGCTGGGGCTCTATGGGGTGTAAGCATGATCCCAGAGCCATTCTGTTCATTACAAGGAAATGGGTGGTATCGCCTCTCTTCATCCCCTCCCCACTCTGCTCTGTTTAAATATTTAGCGGGGAATGACTTTTTCTTCTCTTGATAGAGGTATGTGCATGTGTGTGACTGTCTTCAGGAAACACAAGGAAAAACCACAAACACTGTGATTCACACTGTTATTAAGAACCAATTAAACATTTTTGGGCACCCTCTGGCTATAAATCTCCAAACTATGGTTTAATTCTCCCATGTAATCCTGTCTTAAATGTGAGGACCAAACATCTTTATGGCATGTTTCTAAGCTACAGTCAATTCTTGCAACATCGACATCTGATTGCACACTAGCCTTAATTATTACTTCCAGCCTGGGAACTGCAGCAGAAATTAAAAAAATGCACCCTAGGCTACTGAAACACAACCATTATTTGCAAGTTCATAGCTTCAGCACAACCCAGATCCAGTAAGCCACAGTATCTTTGTTTAACTGCAGGGGGGAAAGGGGGAAAAAAAATATGTTAGGGAGACATCTGACACTATTTGTCACACAGACTGGGCATGCTTGCCACCAACAGTGGCAACCACAAGGCTGAACAGCGCAGGGCTCAATGGTCTGTTACCTGGAGCCCCAGATGCCACAGCTACCCTCTCCCTCTTACAGACAGGCCAGCTACGAGCACCTCAGCGTCCTAGGTGCCTGTCTGATAATCTGAGAGGAAAGCTGTGAAGACGAAAGTGTGAATCACAAAACAGGGGTCTCTTCTATTCAAGTTCTCATGGTTCATTTGTAAAACAGTTTCATGGCTTTTGTGAGGTAACCAGGGATTCCAGGCAAGACTCATTCCCCTGGGCCTTATGTTTTCAGTGTGAAGAAGCACCTCTGGGAGGGAAGCCATCTCATTCTCTCAGTTACATGTTTCTAGGTACCAACATAACTGCATGTTTGCTTCCCTGCATGCTCTAACTCAGAAAGAAAAGATTTCAAGAATGCCAGACAAACAAATTCCTCTGCCTGTTTCAAGATTTCCCCTGCAAGGGCATGCTGGAGATGCTAAGTAGCAGAGTGGCTGCAAATCCACTGCCTGTGGCGGGCACCTCCAGCAAACAGTCTTTGGCCACTGCATCACAACTTCCTTCTTAAAGGGGTTTCAGGTACGTAACTGAGTCTCTTCCTTTTTCAGGCTTTGAGACAGGTATGTTTGCTTTTCTCTAGAGAGGCGTGGACAAACACCAGCGTTCTCTTGGGCCAGAAATGCAGCACCAAGAGGAGCTGACAATGCTGCACAGAGCTGCAGAAGGTGTGCTAGCATGGAGGATAACAGGGAGAGTTGACGGTCATGCTGCAAGCAATGCCTCTAGGGTGCTATGGCTCACACATCAGCAGTGGGTGACTCCATGTATAACAAAGTCACACATTTGCTGTGGGAGTACTAGGGTTTTATTCCAATCTCTAGGGTGCATGTATATCTACAGGCATCCTCATAGCATGATGCTTTGATAAATGTGAGACAAGCAGCAGATTTTTAAAACTCTGCTGACAGAGGACAGGCTGACTGCAGAGATGAATACAATAACTTTACATATGGCCAATATTCACTGAAAAGCAGCTAGGAAGCAACTCATCGAATTTCATTTGCAATCCTTTTTAACAGGCTTCAGCTAAAAAGCTGTGTATGCAACATGAAACCTCATGCCAGTGAATCAAACTGGAAAAAAAAAATCCAGTAAAGAAACCTAAGGTCTTACAAGGTAAGGAAACAGGCAAAGAAAGCCAGCCTTCTCCTTCAGTAACTGCTAGCATAGTCAAGAACTGATAGCAGAACTTGGACAATTCCAGTGGAGAAATTCTAAGTGTGTCTTTCTCTGCAATTTGTATTAATAAAAAAACCACAAGTGAGCAATTTAATAACAGCAATTCAGAACTCTAAAAGCCCCAAACAGGCACCACTCTGAAAACAAATAATTACAAAAGACTACAAACAGTATTGATTGAGGACTTGAGGACAATGGATCTCTCAGTGGAATAATTAGCACCACATAACATCAGTCTGTTATTGTTCAGGCAGGCTAATTTTCTGGCTCTTATTTTCTTCTGAATACATTTACTCCCTCCCCTCTTACAGATCATTTGTATTTCACTCTGCTTATTAAGACAGTGCTTGCTCCACATATGCATAGTTGAAGTCGTCCAGTCAAAGTGAGTAAAGTGGAGCAAGTGATGGGCCTTGTTATCCCATCCAATGTCCCAGCCAGCCCCAGTGCACATCAGCCAATTCCCACCCCAGTTTACTCTTGTACAGGGATGTGAAGGGTCCTTGTACAGGACCCTTTCACACTGGGATGTCAAAGGGAACAGTCATTTTGCTGAGATGTTGCAGAGCTCACCTTGCAAGCTCGGTAGAGGTACTTTCTGTCCTGAGTTAGGTTATAGAGAGACAAGAAGGAATAGCCATTGCCAGCAGTACCATGGCAGAGCCCATACCCTTTTCTCAATAAACCTCTCTGCCAGATGACATCGCTGCAATCTATAGCATCTTTCAAGTATTTATCCTCTTTAAAAGTCTGTGGAATAAAAACAGAATAAACACACATCAATTGAAGTACTAATGAAAACAAAAGGAAGCTGCTCCTGAGAGATGTTTTGCTGTTTGTGTGGGGTTTTTCCATATAAAATTTATTTTGAATTGCAATAATCCATTCTTCATAGACTTGTCTTTCTTTTCTTACTAAGTTCTTTCTCCTTTCCCTACATGGTAAAAGAAAAAACTTTTCAGGTTTTTGTTTCCAAAATTAGGACCCCAAAGAAAACTCAAATTCAAGGCCTTTGGTTCTAAAACCTATAATCTATTTGGAGGGTATATGGTCCTTTTTTCTCCATTTTCTCTTCCCAAACCAGAATTTGAAAATACAGAAATGTGATGCTGCCTCCAAGAAACGTAAAACAGAATACCAGATATCAAATCTGGTCCTTAATTGCTGGTCTGGTCTTCATAACTAATTCTTCCTGGTTACTCACTGTCTACCTTCAATTCCACATCAAAAATGCACAAGAATATCTCTTTGCATAGCACAGGACTTTTCTCTGTCACAAATACAAGCAGGAACCCTACATTACCTTTATGACTACTTGTATTAATATATTTGTATAGTGTATACTCAGAAGCAGTGGTCAGTTTGAGCAAAGCTTATTGCAACTGAAATGCACTTTAAACATAGAGGGGTCATCCAGAAAGAAGCAAACAAAAGCAAGTAATTTCACTGGTTAACACCAGAATTCCACCTTTAAAAAGCCACTTTGTTGGTCACCTTTGCCTAAGACACTTTACAGATCAACAAACAAATGAAATCCCAAATCAACAACAACAAACCCTACCAAAATAACCCCAACAAAACAAATCTGATGCACTACTGTAAAACTTAGTCCTCTGGAGATGATAACCCCTGCCAAACTATTTAATAAGATAATAGAAGCAACCAACATGTAAGATTCTTAAATTCACAAGCTTGATAAAGGAAGTGCCTCTCTCTGAACAGGGTTTGCCAACTGCTTAGCTGTAACATTTTGAATTAAGGCATGGCGACAGGACTTGATTTCCAGGACAAACACTGCTGTCTGTTATCACAAGTCCTGTGCCTGATATGAAAGCATAGCCATTAAAAAATGCCAATTTTTTCTTTCAGTGCTTCAAAAAGCAGAATATAAAGAATAACAGAAAAACATCATATGTTTCATCACCTTAACCACAGAAATAGGCCAAAAAGGAAACTGCTAATCAGAACTTGGTCCTATATCCATCTCACGTCCTGCAAAACATTTTGTGCTGGGGAAAGCATCACACTGACAAAGAAGGAGAGAGTGGAGAAGTGTTAAGCCAACCTCCTACCACAGTCCAAAGAAAAAGCAACTGTGACTGCTGTTACATGCAGCCATGTTGTAAGAAATTTAAAGTTCACATTTCAGGTATCAGCACAAGTAATTATTCCATAAACCAAGCCTGCTTTTCGTCAGCCCACCCAGATGCCAACCAGAGAATCTGTCAAGGAAGGCTGTCAAAAGCAAGAATCAATTTGCATAAATTCAATTAAATGGCATACTTTCAAATGTCATGCAAATCAGAAACACACAAAAAGACAGGTAGCAAGCCTAGTTAAGAATGGAGAAAGACAAACAGCAGGCTTGTGGTAGCTCAGCAGTTTTATTTGTGCCCTGGAAGGGGCCTGGGACTTTGGCACTGAGGTTAAGTTCTCCAGAGTTATATCTTAATAAAGGAGTAATTTATGGAAGACGTTCTTTGGCAAGGCACATGAACCTATACTTTTGAAAACCAACATAATTGTTAAAACTCTTGGGATGAAGTGTGGGTGTCTAGCTTGGGGTTCTTGTTCAAAAGCCCAGATCTAGAAAGATACTAAATTAAAGCCTTGCAAACTAACAGGGCCTGCATATAAGTCTCTCTGTAAAGACAGAGGTATATATATGTATATATGTTTATATATATATTAGAGCTTGGTGCTAATTACACCAAGGTTGTGGGTTTGATCCCCACATGGGCCAGTCACTTAAGGGCTGGACTCGATGATCCTTGTGGGCCCACTCCAACCCAGAATATTTGGTGAATCTGTGAAATCTATGAACACAGAATGATTCACCTTATAAGCTTGCATGAGCATGTGGATGACTCCGGGGGCACCATGGCACCAGTGAACCAGTCTGTCAGTCTCATTGCTCAGTGATGATGGGTAATTCCCAGATCGGAATTTTTTATGACGCACGTAGTCAATGCTTGGCTTCACCAGCTCTGTCAGGGTCTCCTGGTCGACATTTGCAATTGGCTGAAGAAATAAAACAAACATCACTAAACACATCAACAGAAGTAGTAAAAAATTGTGTATCAACACTTAATTCTACAATCTGTTTTCAAGTATCCTACATACGTGCCCTTGATCCAAATACTGTGAATCACATCCTACAGATTTAATTAACATCTTCTTATTACACCCTTGTGAAGAGCATTTTTACAATCATTGCAAGCGACAAAGAAACTGCGGCACCAAGTTGTTACATTCCTTAATGGAGATGATGCAGAAAGACTATGGAAGAACTGAGAACAGAATATGAAGACTCCCAGACCTCTCTTTGTAACTTAAAATAGGGAGAACACTTACAGGAGAAAGACAGTTTTTGTACATATGGTGCTCATAATACACACTTCCAACATACTGGTTTACACTTTTTGTTTTAAAAATAACTATTTCCCAGCAAATGAAGGAAAGTGTATATAGCAGCATACCTGGCAAGAATCTTATGAGGGTCAAAGTTTTCCATCATAAACAAAGTTCCCTGAACCTATGGGCTATAAATCTGCATTTCCAATTTCAGAAGCAATAGCTACCTCACCAAATATCTAAACATCTTTGTACTACAAACTCATCCTTCAATTGTTCTTACGAATGTTCTTCCTAGTTTTTTTGTTTAATTTACATCCTTGTCAAATGGAGAATACATTCATCATCCTGTATGTTCCTTGTAACTAAAGTTTTAGAAGCCAAATAACTGTTGTGTCTACAGTTGCTCTTGGTTGGCATTCCCTCCACTGCCAGCCCATTTTCCACCATTTTACCAGCAGAACTTTCTATTTTTACACAATCTATATGATTTCTGGAATTTCTGCAAGATGTGGGAACAATTGCAGGTACTGGAGCCTGTAGCAACCTAATAACTGAGCTTATTTTTTTAAATAACATGTCTTTATTACTGATTCAATGTTATGAAATGCTAGTTTCCCACCAGCTCCAGCACATTTGTATTCAACAGGTGAGCACCCTCCCGCAATTCAAAGTCTGACAGCCAAATGAAAGAAAAAACTTTCAATAGCTATATTTTGAGTAACCTGAAGAAACCAAAAGCCTCTATTTCCCCTCAGCCAGAAAACCTCTGCCAGACTTCTATCTACCAGGTCCCTCAAGCAGACTCCAGGTCTGCACTTTTCTGAGTGGAACAGAAATGTTCATGCTGCTCATCAGAAATACACCTGAATACAGAGCAGCTTGTCATGAAAAACACCCCAAAGCTAACCAGCCCTCACTCAGAACCCTCCCTGTGAGGTAGGAAGGCTTCACAGGAATGTTTGTTTTGAGGCTCTTGATTTCACACAGCAGTCCTGCAGAAGAAGGCAAAGAGGATGGGCACCAGCAATAAATACCTTCAGTCTTGAGCTGTGCAAGGCAAGCCCAGCCCAGCTCAGCTCAGAAATCCTTAGGAGGTAAATTCAAGAAGAGCAGAGCTCCTTACCTTGTGCTTCCAAGAAGATTTGAGTACAAGTGAGTTTTTTGCCCAAGCACTGAGGTTTCCAGCACTTACTTCAAACAGCTCAAGAGTAACCTACTGGTGTGTGTCCTGACTTTCTGGCCAAAAGCAATGGTACACAAACACACACTTTTGCTTCAGGCTTAGTGAAAAGATCTTGGAGTAGAGACTTCCTAGCTAGCACTTCAGAATTCTCCCTCTACCTCCTGGATGAGTTACTTAACATGGCTAAGCTTTTATTCTTCCAGTAGCCTGTAAATAAGTTCAACAATACGTGTTTCCTCCAGTTTAAGAAGTGTTTGGACAACAGTCTGGGCACATGATGTGATTTTTGGGGTGTTCTGTGCAGGGCCAGGAGTTGGACTTGATGATCTTGATGTGTCCTTTCCAACTCAGCATATTCTGTGATTCTATGATACAGGTGTTGTACAGGAATTATCCTCAGTAATCTTCACATCTCAGATGCGATGTTAAATGCCTTTTTTTTTGTTATCAAATAACCACTCAACAAACCATCTCTTGAATTCTTTGACGAAAACACAGCAAAATTCACCCCATTTGGCGTGGGAAGGATGGGGAAAGGATCAGACTCTGATATGCAATCTTCTTCTGCAGTGAGTGACTCAACTTTGGATGACTCACAATATTTAACATACAGTGAAAAGATGGCAATCTAATGCTGCATAAACAATGGCTTTCTGGTAATTCTTAAAAGCAGCAATTATACACAAAGGAAAAATAACTAGGATTTTAACATGCTGACAGAGTAGCTTCGGCGCAAACCAAAATGCACTGTACAATGATTTCTGCTATGAGCCTTCAACAACAAATGAAGGATGGAGCCTTTAAAGAGCCTTCTTTAGAAGCCTAGATGTTTCTCTGAAAATCTTGCACTACTAGGGAAAGAAAAATGGAAGCCAGAAAGTTGAAGGAAGCAGAAGGGGTGAACAACCTCGTTGAAGAAAGCAGTAGGTAAAGATAGGAGCATGGTAAATCAGAACAGCCTGAGGCCCTAGTGGGATGGTCACTGCAGAAAATGGGTGTAGTGAGGTTAAGACTCACACCAGGTAGCAGAGCAGTAGCTACTTCTATAACAGAGTCAGCTGATTTAAACAGAACTGCTGGTGGAACTGGTGTAATGCAATCTGAAATGCAGCACTTTTTCTAAGCAAGGAATGGCTGAGCAGTGGCAGCACCAAATACCAGCTCAGTCACTTCTTAAGTGAATGTTTCTACACAGCTGCAGACTGTGAGGATGTATAGTCCTTCCATTTGCCTGAAGAAAACTCATTCCGCATGAGCTGGCAAGGAAATTGATATTTACAAAGATGTACAGACTGGCAGCAGCACCTTCAAAAAACAGAAATGAGTGCAATAAAGTTTTGCAGCTCTATGGCAATCTTCTATAATGAATCTTAAGGTTCCCAGACTGTAGAACAGAAATAAGATATACAGGTTTGTTTGGGAAAAAAACCATCATAATCCTATTTCAGATCTCAGGGTGGGGGGAATTAATTTAAGTGTAGGAAAGAGGAGGTTTACAGAAGAGAGGAATCTCACTAAGGAAAACAGAAAGAGGAAAGCAGGGGTCATAAACACACTAAAGAACATCAGACTTTTGTGTGAAAAATAAGGGAGCTAAGGAAGAAGAAAAACATCTAAATAATAAAAGCATACTGAAGACTAATATGTGATTAAGGATAGTCTTCCAAAAGCACCAAGACAGTGGGGGAAAAAAAGTCACTAGAGAAGAGAGGAAGGGCACACAGGACAGGAGGCATCAGCAGTGCAATCATTTAAAAATAGCAAAAAATTAAGGAGTGACGGATAGTGAGTACATGAATTTTCAGCTGTTCTAACTGGAGGCACCAGAAGAAGTACATATGAAGATGAGGGAAAGCACTTCACTGTCTTCACTTAAGACAAGAAACCAGATCCTGAAAAACTGGTGCTGTGAACCACAATTCAAGAGTTAATTCATTCTAATGTAATGATATCCTAGTCAGTTTTTTTCTGCTATCAAAATCTTAGGCAGCACCTCTGCACAGTTCTGTGCTGCATTCTAACTCCAAATTGTGAGACCCCAATCCAGCACAACATTGCACATGCTTGAAAGATGAAGATAAGATCCCCCGATACAAAACAAAAAATCACTGCTACTTCACCCAAGCCAACAGAAGATGCTCTTACCTGCATGAGCATGTAATAGATCCCAGCCATACCATGGGCTGCTCCGACATACTGCTTCCTGTGCCACTGGTACAACAGAGGACAACGGTCTGTTTTCCGCTCCTCCTTTGAAAAGTTTTTCCCCGACTCAATAATAGCATCTACTACCTAAGAAAAAGAGCACACCCTGGTCACCTGTGTTGCTTACTTTGATTCAGAGGGTTTTGCTTCTGCGTGACTAAACCCACAACAAACAATACACCACAATACAGTGGTAGGATAACAATATTCAATTCATTTGGATTTGAGTGTTGAGGGACAAAAGGTATTTTCCTTAATGATGAAATAATTTATATTTTAAGAGTAAAAATTTAATCTATCAATATTTCTAATTAGTTTTTTCCAGCCTCGGCTTCTGTGGTTCTGGTCATGAATGTTCCCCACAATGAATTCCCTTTCTTTGCACACAAAATACTTCCACACTTCGCTCTTAAGGCTTTTTTTAACTATGTCTCAAGTGGCCAAAACTAGTTACACACTGACCTATTTCCCTGGCTAGACACAGACCCACCCACACTGGCCTGTCCCAGCCCCAGTTGGGCAGCAGGGAAAGGGGGAAGAGACTGGATGGACAGCTGAGATTGGGTTCCCAGCTCTAGGTCCCTCTTCTCTCCAGCATCCCTCTCTTAAACTGCTTGAAATATGCATGAGAGTGATCACAGTTCAACCTCACTGATAATGTGATGCTGGAGAGAGAAAAGTGTCTTACCTCTTTAATAACAGACTGTGGGACAGTGTCTGGACCGATTTCAGTATTCAGGTACAGCAAGGCATACAGGTAACCTGCTCTGCCATAGAGCAGCTCATCTGGAAGTTCAGAATCCATGCTGATAACTGTCCTTTGGAGTTGCAACAACCTGCATCAGACAAGGAAGGTGGGGAGAGAGTGTTTTCTTTAGAGACCACACTGGATTGTGCATTGTACAAGCCATCAATCCAATCGGAAGCAGAACAAAGAGTGAAGCCCCACCATTCCTCTTCAATCAGCCCAGTCCAGTTGGCTGCTGGGTTTACTTGCAGGAGCTCTGCATGCCTGCCATCTTGGAGACAGGAAACTGAGCCAGAGCCAGGTCAGTATCAGCACAACGGTCATGATTTTGTGCAGACAGAAACAGATGCAGGGTAGGAGATGGAGAAGCCCAGAGAGCTAGCTACTTCAGCAAAGACAGAAACCTCCTGGAGCCTCTGGGAATTTCAAAGCGAGGAACACTTAATTGTACATGTTTAAGAGGGGAAAAAATCAAACACACGAAAAATCCCAATACCACCATTTGTCACTCCCTCTCCTAAGAAAACACATTGTCTCAAATATTTAGCACCTCAGTTTTGGAAAGGACATTGCTACAATGCTCAAGTGTTTTGCTTGCCTTTTGCAATGTAAAAACAAGAAATAAGAAGTGCTGGCCATAGTAACTCTCATTTTCTTCAGAATGACTCTCTGCTAATACTCTACCACTGAGTACTGTGAGCACTGAGGTGGATCAGAGATCTGTTTCCCAACTGCTCCCTCCCTGTCTCTTCCTATCTTTTTTGATTAAATTGATAATTAGATGAAACCATGGTGATGATCACCACCATGATTTTTAATTGGGGGAGAGGCAACAACGATCTGGATTAAGACCAAATTCAATTCCCAGGTTCCCCCAGCTGTTATTTCTCAGGAGAAATGTTAGCATTAATGTCATTCCATAGCAAAACCACTGACCTCAATCATGTGTTTATGCTGTCCCTGCTTAATACTAGGGAAAAGCTACTCACAAAGAACAGTTTTATATCTCCTTTCTCAGAACTATGCTTTGGGTTTAGAATTAAATTATTTTCTTCTAAACTGTCCACTATTAAGTTTTATTGTTGAACTCATACAACTGGACAAGGTAAAAAGTTAAAAGTGAAATCACAGATTACATTTTGCACTCAGCTACTATCATGTACATTTTTGTAAACAAGAGAGTTATAAAATAAACAAACAATCAAACTAAACTCCTTTTCACTACTCCTCATAGAAATTACTTTCCAAGGAGAGGCAACACTAAAAGATTTACTGCTAATCTCATTTTGCTATACTCATGCGTCTTGCCTTACAGCAAGCAACACTGGTTTCTGAGCTGCATTCAAAATGACATGCCTAAGTTTACTGCCAGTTGTAAAAGTAAAAAACCCAAACCTAACACTCACTTCAGAACTGAAATATTCATTCAGGAACAGCAGCAGAGATTAATCACACTAGGATTCTAGACTAGAAAGAGACCAATTACAGAACATTCCAAACACAAACCAGAATGGAGATGAGGACATAAGCCTCATGGCAAATGCTGCCAGCCTGAGGTATGCTGCTGGACAGCTAGCAGGTGGACTGTGGTGCCAAATGCAAACCCCACAGGGTTCCAGGGCTTCCAGCCCTTGCTGGGATAGCAATCAACTCCGTACCCGCAAAGGCACAGTCATCTCTCTAATGAAGCTACATCTAAATGGGATTTCTTGAGACATTTGTTCCATTTAGATTACTTTGAAGAGGGGTTGGGATTTTTTCAGGCCACCCTTCATATGCTCTGACCTAATTAAATCCCTTGCCTTTACAAATTTGCTCCTGCAAATACTTCCTCTTTGTTACATTAAATTTTTGTTACGTATCAATCCAATGCACCCTATTTCTATCTGGCCATTTCCAGATCCCGCAGTGCACGTGTTTTGTAATGAATCTTCAATTAAGATCCACTTTTTACAGAAAGCATCACATACTGCACAAGCACTACAATATTGCCAATGACAAGCGTGTGGCTTTTGTTAAATGTCACTTCAACATGACAAAATCAGAATGTGCATGCACTACAGATATGCCCAGGACATCCTGTCCTAACAGTGATAGAGGACTCAAGATAACATAAATATGAATCAAGTACAAGCCAGCTTTAATAAAGATAAAGCCTGTTTTGTATTCTTGTACTGACAACTTATCAGGGGAGAAAGTGTCCATTCTTTAATCCTGTCCTCTAAAATTTCACTTGCAAAAGTTACTGAATCAATGCTCTCTACAAATGAAAGGCATGACATTTCCCACCATCAACCACTTACTTGACAACACATTCTTTAGATTCACTGTCGTTTTTCATTTTGTGGTAAACCACTGCACCCACTGCCAGTGGCCCAGCATCACCACAGAGGAAAGTAACTCTTCTGCCATTCAGATTGCGAAGGATTCTCTTCACATAATCAAGAGATCGCTGCAAATGGCTCTGGTTTTTTGTGACGCAATACAGTTGCAGATATAAGAGGGCAATACCTGAAACGAATGCATGAAAAAGAGAGAGTTTCACTTACTTTTCTTTTTAAGTGTATCATATTCCCCTCTTTGGTGCCTCTGAACCAGTAACTCAAATGTGAACAGGTATTTTGGCAATAAAAACATGTCAGTCAAGGGTCCTACCTTATGCAGTGTGAAGGCACCAGGCTACTATCTGGATGACATTTCAATTGGATTGTGGCAAAAATAAAAATTACCGGACTGAAGCCCAATGGTAGAGTCTCAACATCCAAAAAAAAAAAAAAAAGAAAACTCATAGTAGTTTTGGATAAAATATTGTCTTTACATTTAAAATTTCCCACAAATAACAACAAATAAATTATCAGAGACTGCAAAGGCAACTGTAATACTAGCATTTTCTNTGACATAGGCCTCAACACTTGGCAAACTGTATTGGGTTTGCATAGCCAAGCTGCTGATGTGCACTGGTCAAGGCTGGGCCAATCAGAAATAGTGGTAATGCCTCTGTGATAACAGATTTAGGAAGAAGAGGAAAAAAGTTACTGTGCAGTTGTAATTGGGGCCAGAGAAGAGCAGAGTCAGAACATGTGAGAGGAACAACTCTGCAGACACCACAGCCAGTGAAGAAGGAGAAAGAGGAGGTACTCCAACCACTGGAGCTGAGATTCCTCTGCAGGCCGTAGTATAGACTGTGGTGAGGCAGCTGTGCCCCTGCAGCACATGGAGAACCACAGGGATGCAGAGATCCACCTGCAGTCCATGGAGAAGACTCATGAAGCACACCAAAGCAGGTAGATGCCTAAGAGGAGGATGTGACCTATCAGAAGGAGGCTGTAACTCGTGAGGAGAGAGGAGCCCAGACTGGAACAGTTTCTCCTTGAAGGACTGCTGCAGCAGTTTGCAGAGAGCTGTTGCTCATGAGATGGACTCACACTGGAGAAGTTCATGGAGAACTGTCTCCTGTAGGAGAGACCCTGTGGGGGAGCAGGGGAATGACTCCTGTCCCTGAGCAGCAGGTGAAACCATGGGTGATGAACTGACCATAACATATCATTCCCTGTCTCTCTGTGCTGCTGGAGGAGGATGTAGAGCTGGGAAGAAGGGAGAGTGGGAGGAAGGTGCTTTGAAAGTCTTATTTTTCTTCTCATTATCCTGCTCTGATTTTGTTAGCAATAAAATCAATTAATATCTTTAATTCTAGCCTGTTTTGCCCATGATGGTATTTGGTAAGGGATCTCTCCTGGTCCTTAACTCATGAAGCTTTTGCTGTATTTTTCTCTTCCCTGTCCAGCTGTGGAGGGGAGTGAGACTTTGTGGGTGCCCTGCATTCAGCCAGCATCAACCCACTAAACAAAGAAATCACTGAAGATTCAAAAATTTGAGCTAACAAGCACATGTATGACTGAGTACACTAACTGTACAATACTCATCCATTATATGCAAGAAATGACTTCCCATTTGATTTGTAAAAGGATCTTTTGATGAGTTTTTGGATTCAAGTTGCCAAGTTCTTCATAACCCCTAAAAGTATTTCACAACAAGATTACAAGCTTGTACAAGTCAAACTGGTTTGTAAAAGCCAGAAGTCAAAGCAGGGCTCAGAGAATGCCAGGAGGAACTATCAAGCTTCATTCCATTAAACGCATTACATAATTTACCATTAAAACAAACCAAAACCTTAGAAATAAAAACAATGTAGGCTGAAGGAAGTGAAACAAATCCGTCTAAGTGGATGTCTATTGGCCAATTGCAAGCATACAGGCGCAGAAGTCAATCACTTATCTCCACGCCACACTGTAACTCAAATCCATTTCTGAATGGAGACAGCACTCTCCTGAGCCTCTTCCAAAGCTGAGTACATGCAAGGCTCACTTAGCTCACAGAGAGGCTACCTCAGTAGTACAAGAACAACAGCACCACAAGTGCTGGTACATCCTCACGTGTTCCCTGGGCAGGCTCTGAGCAAGCCTTTCTAGGCAAATCTAAAAAGAAAGCTGCAGAGCTTGGGTAGCCCAGTTCAACATCATGGGAATTTGTGGGCTATTTACAGGGATTTGTGGAACCCCTTTTTATGCTGCAACAAATGTGTAACTATCTTGGTTTGATGAGAGGATGACTAGAAATGTACCCATGAAGTCCAGTTCATCTAATCCTTCCTAGTGTTTCTCAGTGCAATACCCTTAAAATGGCTCCTCCAAGAGGTCTGGGATGTAAAAAACGTATTTGTATAAGTAAGATAGAGTCTTACATATGTCCTACTTACATGTTGCTACACGCCAACAGAAGGTGTTCCAATATTTTAAAGATGGTTCACAAAATGCAAGCCAATGCTCATGACTGCACTCCCAGTAAGATTTTCTAGACTTGGTACATAAAAAGCAGGGCAGTTGTTTACAGCACTACTTTAACCTTCTGATTTGCACACTAGCAAAATGCAGCAAAGAGCAAGTTTGGGGAAAAAGTATCTGCATTAAGTATGTTAAAAACCAGATCATTTAAATACTTTTATTTAGAACCATATCCACAGGAGCCTTGAAAGAAGTTAACAGCTTGGAATAGATGTAGATGGCAATCCTTCTACATGATGGAAAAATCCCACACTCATTAGACAACATCACTTGTTCATCTATGTTCCTGTTTCAGCTAATGATGGCTGTGTTACTTTTACCTTATGACTCATTTTCAGATGCTCTGGTTTATCAGCCATAATGTCAGTCACTGTGTCAGAACACAGCTCCCCGGGAGCCATTCTATACTATCAGCATGAGAAAGCCCACCACTGGAGATCTGCATGCACTCAGCAGCTGGTCAGTTTCAGACCCTGAAACATGTCTATCTTTTAAGCCTGAGTTGTCTAAAAGTTCCCCACCCATCCACCCACAGCACCATCTGTACTGAAACATCAAGAAGAAAGCAAAGAAATTTTACTCTTTAATTGCCAGATTTAAGCCTAAGGATGGATGAAGGCTGGAGAGCTTTTCCAAGCTACTTCCCCCCCACAACACAGAGACAAAAGAACAGACCTCCTCAGGACACACTTCAAACATGTGGTGCTAAAAGTTTAAATATGCCTGAAGCTTGAGCTGGAAGAGCAGGAACAGAATATGCCATTCTATCCAGCAAAGTCCCACTTAACAGGCCTAGATGGACATGTCCCGGCAACTAAAAGGAGAGCAGCCACATCAGACATGAAAACTGTAGGCTCTGCCTAAAGAATCCTGGTTTCAGCTGGGATATAGTTTATTTTCTTCTCTGTAGCTACAGTGATTTGGATTTAGTGTGAGAATAACACTGATAGCACACTGATGTTTTAGTTGTTGCTGAGCAGTGTTTACCCTAAGTGAAGGACTTGTCAGTTTCCCATGCTCTGCCAGGGAGCAGGAGCACAAGATGCTGGGAGGGACCATGGCCAGGACACCTGACACTAACTGGGCAAAGGGATATCCCCTACCATGGACTAACGGGACATCATTCTGTGTACTTAAACTGGGAGGAGCTGGCTGGAAGCCACCAACCACTTGTCAGGCATGGGCTGAACTTTGGTGAGCAGGTCGTGAGCAAAGGCATTCTGCATCACTCACTTCTCTTGCATTTTATCCCTCTTCCCTTTCCATTACAATTGTAATAATTATTGTTGGTTCCATTACTATTATTTTTTTATTTTACTTTATTTCAATTATTAAACTTCTTAACTCAGCTCATGGGTTTTATCTTTTTTCAAATCCTCTCCCTATGTAACTCTGGCAGAGGGGATGTAGGAGGGGCAGGGTGTGAGTGCTCAGCTGTGTGATATTCAGTTCCCAGGTGGGTTTAAATCACACCAATTAGAAGGGCTCATTTACATCTGGACAGTATCAGTGATGCAATGCTAAATGAAAAACAGTCCCTAGCAATAACCATCACCTGCACATGCCTAATTTTCTTCATGATCTTCACAGTCTTGGGACTATACCTCTGCACTCCCCCTCCTCACACAATCATGTTCTGTCTGTACAAAAATGGTAACAAGAACAGCCAAACAACCCAAATTCCAGATTTGAAGGCTCCAAGCTCCTGGCCACAGAACATATTCCCCCCATCTACTCCCAGTGATTAGAAGATGCTGTTACCATTAGAAAACTGCTAACTAATAGCCTGTTGAACAGAAAAAAAGTGAAAATTGACTCATTTTTAAAAGCAAACTTAAAGAAACAAGAGGTAAGGTAAAAGCACCTTAGAATATCCACTCCTTTTGCAAAACAATTATCTCCATATACAAAAATCAATTATCATTCTGTATCTTTGTTTGCTGAGGTGTGCTGGTTTCACCTGGGGAAGGACAAACTCAGAGAGGTTTTTCTCTATGAGAGCTTCCTCTGTGACTTGATGGGACCACTTGAAGGCTAGGTTGGTTATTGACAGCCTGAGAAACCAATTGGAAAAAATTAGTTCACTCCGTGAAAACACATTTTGAAGGAGGTAACCCAGGGAAAAAGCTCTCTTCAATTTCTGGTGGCTGAGCAGGTAACACCGGCCCACCCTGAGCTCCCTCCCATGCAGTGGGGGCCCGGGAGGCCGCCTGGGCCCCGTTTGCAAACCAAGGGACCTGATGGCCGTGAGGAGGAAAGGCTTGTTAAGAAGACCTTAGCCCTGCTTCCTCCCCCGCAGGCCCACGGCTCTGAGGGGGCCCCGACTCCTGCTGCTGGCTCGGAGCAGCTTCGGAGGCTCTGAGCCTGCCCAGCCGCCCACACGGCCCGGGGGGAGGCAGCCAGGCCCTGTCTGGGAAGCAGGGGTGGCCATCGGAAGTGTGGGCTGCAGCCGAGCCCCAGAAAGGCTGATTGACATCTCGGCTGCCCCCTCACCCAGCACGGCCTGGGCCTGGCCCAGCCGCTGCAGCTTCTGTGTGAAACCTTAACTCTTTAGTGCTTGGATAAGACTTACAGACCTCCGATCTTCCTTTGAATGAAAGGGAAAAACAGAAAAGATACAAAGTCAGTGAAGCAAGAGCTAAGTTTTTTTAGATGGAAGGAGAATGAGAAGATGCTACGAAGGTTGGCCAAAAATAATTTTGTAAAGTTGTAGGGATGAACTGATATTGCACTGAATATTCCTATAAACCACAGAGAAAGACATGGGGGGGTTGGAGTGTTCCATTTGATAGACTGTTAATCAAAAGCATCTGTGTTGAGAATCCTTTGCCCCGAGGAGAAAAGGGGATCTCTATTTCTGGAGATGAAGCATGAACAGAGAGAAAGAGAGAAGAGAACTTTTGTTTTGGAACAGTTCATTCTTAAAAGTAAATACCCCATGAGTTTAACATGGCCCATAAGCAGAGCTTTGGGAAAGCTATGAAAATGGGAGGAGCTTCATGATTTGCAAGCTTTATCCTGGGCAGAAGTGAATCGTGAAAGTGAAGCCACGAGAGAACTGATTTTTTCCCTCCTTGTGGAGAAGTCCCTGTGGCCTGACAAGAGGAAACTTCTCTCTCAGAAGTGAACTGAAAAGGACTATTAAGTTGGAACTGACTGAAGTAGTTTTTTGTATGTTTGTTTTGTTGTTATGGAGATTGGGAGAGGGGAGGCGGGAGTGGTCTGAAGATCTTATTCTGAATTTGTTTTTCTCTTTCTTTGTGTAGTTAATAAAGTTTTTTAGACCCTTTTTAAGTTTTAGGCCCTGCCTTGCTTTTGCTCCTGATTCTGTCTCACAACAGAAAATCAGTATACTTAATTTGGCAAATCAAAACTATAAAATTAGTGGTGCGTTGGCCAGGAAATTAAATTAAACCACAACATGAAGTCAATACAAGTTACAGACAGCAGTGACCAAGGCTCCAGAGTTAAACGAAAAACCAACTCACAAAAATGCCCAAAAATGCCCATAACAAAGTATTTCTGCCACTTCTACGAGAACATCAGAATCTTTTGTGAATAAATCCTATTACGTCATTTAACAAATACATTTCATCCAAATTCTAGCTTTCTCACCAGTCCAGCCAGTATAGGCAGAGCAGTCATGTGGATCTGCCGTCTTCAGCCCTTCCTCCATTTGTTGCAGAAGGTCCTTGATTTTTGCCTGGATCTGTTTTGAGAACCGAGCGTTGACCTGAAAGCAGGAGACAAGGAATGAGGCAGAAAAGAAACTAATTAAAGAATGCAAAGTGCCTGCTCTACTTTCTTGTTGGGGAAGACAATCAAACCAAAACCGATCAAACAAAAAATAACTAGGAAATAAATAACACATACAGCAATCAGTAGTATCAAGGTGGTTCATCTTAAGTGTGTCTCATGTAAATGCATCCTGACTACATTTTACGGTAAGTTACAAGTATCTACACTAGACAAAAATTACCTGTGCATTCTTTAAAGTCACACAAAGAGCAGCTAGGGACACTGTGACAGTATGTATTTCTAATCAGGGTCCTGGTACCAAGACCATGTTATGGGCAAACAGCACAAGCCCTGTGTTATAGGTGCTTGCTCTCATCACAAGGTCCCTGCACACCCTTTGTAGCACTATAGAGCAGGAAATAGCCCAAGGAAATAAAATGTTCATACTCAAGACAATCAAGCCAAAGAAGATGAGCAGAAACAGCTCAGCATCTTCAGCTCAGGCACAAAAGCAAAGAAACAAGTCTTTGATTTTACACACTGCTTGCTTTTTTTACTTTTCACCAAAAAAGTTTATATAGACGAAATGCACAAAATACAAGAGAGGATACTTTACACTTGCCAGCATTTCTCTCATAGTGCTCACTTTTAGGGAAGATATGCTCCTGATTACTCCTTAAAGCCTATGGAACATGGAAATTAGCACAGGAGTAAGGTAAGTTCTTGCTTGACTACAGCACATCCCAAAAGTGCAGGGTTTGGATAAATTACATGTCCTGGATGCCACCACGCAACTGATTACTCAAGATGTACCACATTTTGTACTCTTGTTCAGAGTGGAACTTCAAATAAAAATCAATGATTTCAAACATCCATCCAACAGCTTCAGAAATCAGAAAGATTGTAAGAATTGCACAAGGCTTCTGACACACCAGAAATCTCCAGGGTCAATAGTTCAAATTCATTTAAGGATATCCATGGTAGGACAAGAAGGGAGAAGGAAATTGTGCCATTGTATCTCACATTGAATATGTATCATTCTAGAAACAAGCTAGAGACACCTTAACCTTCTCCAATATCTCGAGAAACAGCAACCAAACACAGTAGGCATCTGAAGCCTGTAACTCTTCAGCCCTAATATGGTGTTAAGCACCTTTAGGTGTTAGAGAACTGTACTATGCATCCACATCACCACCACCCCAACACCCTCCCTTTTTTAACTAGTTCAGTGAGGTCCCAATACACAAGGAAAACCTCCAAGGGCAGGGCTGCTCTCCTTCAAAAGACAGCTATGCCAATGCTAAGGCATATGGTGAAACAGCATGAGGATATTCACGTGGATGCACCCAGGCATTGAGCTCAGCTTATCTGACAAGAGTGAACTAAGGTTTCAAACTTCCCATTTATTTACCTACTGCACATCACAAGCATGCTGGTTATCTTTTTGTTCTGACAATACACCTGCTGTTACCAAGTCAGGATCTTTTATATCAAACACCAGGCTAAATTACTTAGATTAGTAGGAATACTAGGACATCAGGATGCCTGGGTTCTGCGTTGAAAGCTCAGCCCCATACAAATAATTTAGCTCAGGTTGGTAATACCTCTCCCTAGAATTTTGAATTGTAACTTACATGTCTTGGTTCAGTGCTTGTAAAAGCACAGATTAAAGGCTATTTTTCATTAATATTTTTATAATTATCTGTAAACCCAATCAAAGCTACTCCCAAGCTTATGTCAGCGTGAATAGGTTACAAGTGGCAACAAAGTTTCCCACAGCTATCTACCACTGCCTCTCTTTTTTCCTAGTTGCTCTGAAGCTTTCACAACCAAGCACTGTCACTGATCATTTTATAAGATTCCCCTATAAGCTTGTAACAAATGCTTACATGCACTAAAATAAATTAATTACATGAAGAAATAAATGTTGAAAGGTGGCTTCAGAAGATTTAAAAATTCCCTTCAAGTAATCTTAAGGCAGCATTACAACTGAGCATAACACACACACTTGTGTGGAGTACAGATTTGATTTTCATCAGAAGCACATTCATCTCACGAGGATGTTTCCAGCTGGCATTCAGCCTTTTCTGCAGGTGACTTGTTATTCCTGTAGGGACAAACAGAAAACAGGAAGCCTGATCTCTGATATCCAGTGGCACACTTGCTTCTGGTTCACAACAGACTGGGTAATAGCAGGAGCTGACGAGATATCTTTAACGAGAAAAGGCTCTCTCCAGGAATTCAACTGCTGCATTACTCCTCTGCGGCTGCAAAAAGAACAACCACTATCATCCCAAACACTGGTCAAGTTTATACTGTCGAAACACAAAAAAGAGAGTTCATTCCTCATTATACCAAATGCCCTTGTAGCCTTGTGCCATATTGGTCATGGTAACTATAAAGGCCCATTATTAGCACAAAAGTAATGTAGAAAACATGAAATATGTCAGTTCAGAAATTAATAGTTTTGTTATTTATTTGAACCATATCACTTTTTCCATTGCAGTGAGACAGCAGAAAAAGCTACATGCTAATACAAAGTCTTTGAAAGCCAACAAAAATGTAAAGAATGTAAGTACTTATGTAAGACCACTCACCTTTGGCACTAATCACAAGATGTCTAAATTATGCTGTCCTTGTTAGCAATACATGTTTCCATACACCTGCTTTCTTTCATTTGCAGGGTTTCTAAAGAGAATTTAACTCATCTTCTGTAAATTCAGCACTAGAACTACACACCTACATTAGACCACAGTGCTAATAACACCAAGGTCATGGGTTTGATTCCCATATGGGCCATGCCCTTAAATTGGTGTCAACGGTTGATAGGTCCATTCCAACACAGACTATTCTGTGATTCTGTTATTATAAAAAATATATCGTGATACAAATAAAAATCTCCTAAAAACCCCAAACATTTCACTTGCAGTCAACATTACAATAACATACCAATTCTTACTGACCACTGCAGCCATATCCAGCTTTACAGTCAAGGCATTAAAACAAACCAGAACCAAGAGCAGATAAGGCAATAAGCAGCTGCTACGTATGTACTGTATATCATTATTTCTGGTAGGTAAGAGAAGTCTAACTTTAAAGTCTTGCATGCACATTTGGACCAAATATCACAGTGCTGATATAAGTCTGACAATGTAACCCTGAGGCCTTATGGCACTCCTTTTGTCATTAAAAGCAACACTCTGGTTTGACAGATGGGTTGAGTAATCTCATTTGTATTTGTCAAAGACATTTAGATACCCTTGCATTATTTAAAAACACCTCTCGGCATTTACTTGCTCATGACATCTATGCCATGAACTTGTGCAGAGTCACAGCAGGGCAATGGAGACCTGAGCTCACAGCTTCTTCACAAGCTGCCTATGTACCAACCTTCCTTGCCACCACCAGCTCCCAAAACAACCATCTTGCTCTTAACCCTATTTTAATTCATCAGGTTTTGGGGGACTGAAGCCATGTGCAAAACCAGGCTGCAGAAGTAAACAACTGATTCTGCAGAAGTAAAAAGATGACCTATACACACACTGCTACAAACAAGTGAAATATACTTTTCTTTCACCTCACTTTGTTGGTGGTGATGTGCAGAACAGCACACATAACATGATGCTGTTTTGTTTTTCAACTAAAGTGCATTTCAAAGAGAAGAAAATACAGCTCAAGTTGGCACTGCAGCAAGAACTCATTCAAAAACCAAACTCGCATAGAAGATAGCAGAAAAGACATGACAGACAACGGCAAGGAAGAATGTAGCAGGGGAAAACCCATAATTCTGCTGAAATGAGGAATCCTGGCTGTACTGAAGCCATTGGGAACTTTCCCTATGATTGTAAAGGAGCCAGGTTTCACACCTATGCATCAGAGCACGGGTCTATTGAAGCAGGATGAGCTCTCATGCTCACCTCCACAAGTTCCTGCAAAAGCAGACCAGAACGGACGGCAGCAGGATCCCATATGCAGAATCTAGCAAGGTCTGCTAGGAGGTGACCAGCCTTTTTGTACAGAACAAGTTATACTTCATTTTTACCAAAGTCAAAAGACTCTTACAGCTCCAAGAACAGTACTTTCTTCTCTGAAAATACCAGATACTGCCGAAGCTTATCAGCCAGCCTCTGAAACACTCACAGTTACTTCTGAGAGCTCTCAGACAAATCCTCCAGAAACAAACGCCAGTTCTGCAAAACCACATGCTTAATAAATACTTTGAAACACTGCTGTCTGTAGAACACATTTCACTGTTTTTCAGTGATCTGTCACTTAGTGCCATACATGTGATAATGGGGAAAAAAGTAAAAATTTTTTTTTTTTTAAAAGAGGGAGAAGAGAGGAAGAGATAGAGAAATAAATAGCTGTAGGCAAATTCCTACACTGCTACAAATGCCAGCTTAGGAAAAGGCTTTAAATATAGTCATTACCCTGTCTCAGAGGTATAAAAGGCAAACATTCAAGTTTGCCTTTTAATGATGTTTTTCATGCCTGATATCCTCTGAGACAGGGTAATGACTATATTTAAAGCCTTTTCCTAGTTCATAGAAAGAACTACTTAAAGCATGTAAGAAATAAGAAGACTGTGTCTCTAATGCATTTGTGTCTGAAAGAAGTTATATGTCTCATTGGTTATAATACAGAAAAAATCCAAAGCTTAAAGATCTAGATCACTACAAGGAATCATCGAAAATCTCCAGATTATTGGCAGCAAAAATAAACATGATTAACAGATATCCTATGTTTTGGGAAATGGAGACTGATAAAGCAAAAGAGCAATACTGAAAATTGCTGGTCCTCCAGGTAGCCTAACACCAGGATGCTACATCTTGAAAGCTGGGAAAATAAGTCTGTTGCGAGTATGATTTAAAGGCACTCACTACACAGAAGTCTCTGGCCCAGCTGTGGCATTTTTAGGTGGTCCTCAAGTTGTAAAAAGCTAAAACCTCTACCAATTCTGTCTAAATTACCTCAATGCACAGAGAGCAGATATATTCCACATATTGAGCTTGACAGCAGATCAGTGCAGTTAGATCCGTATAAAATTTATCTTCACCAGGAAGCAAGAACGTGTTATTGCACTTGCCCACACAACTAGCTGGAGTAACAACTCATTAACATGCAGGTCTGCAAGATAAAACTAGAAACTGATGAAGAGTGGATGGATGTGAGAGAATTTAATCAGAACTTGGGGATTTGATTTTACAAAGTATTTTCATTCAGAACTGGTTGACTAAAACTAAACAGGCTTAACTCTGTGGTCACCTCCTGAATAGCGTGAAAGGCTTTCACTACAAAAGCATCAGAAAAGCCCTAAGAGATGTTCAGTGCTGATCTGTGCTGTTAGAAAGAAGCAGCAGTTCTTCCTTTCAGGCTGTGTACAACTGCCAGGAGGGACAATGAAGTACGACAAACTGATTTTCAGGCTCAGTTTTGACCAAGACTCTCAAAAAGCAAAACAAAACTTTCCTTCTGAAGAATAACAGAGAATACTGCAAACCTTGTTTGTTTCGGAGTTCTCTATACAAATAGCATATGCCTGAGTTGAGGAGCCAGGAACAGTCAAAAAAGTAACAAGCTCAAGAAATGCAGCTACCTCATCCCACATCTCTGGAAAAAAGTGGGAAGAATTATTTACTGGTTTTGGAGGTGAATTTTGCCTCCAGTGCAATAAGTTGTATAATTCCCACTAGTATAAGTTGCTGCTGAGTCAGTCCCAGAATAAAGAGAACTTGCTGCTCCCAGTGAGATAACTAAAATGCCCAGAGAGACAAAAAACTAAAAGTCCAAAACCAAAAAACTAAAAATCCAAACCAAAAAAACACAAAGAACCCTCCAAAAACAAGGGAGAAGACAAGTAAGGCTATGACAAAAACCCATATATATATTTAAAAATATATATTTCACAAGAATAGGAAGACTGAAAGCCACATAAAGGAATTATCAGAAGTAACAGGAGACTGAGAAAGCATTTGGAAACTAAACACTACTAAATCACCCAAATGATAAATCTAAGTAAATATTCTATATCACTAATAATTCATATTTGCCAATGAGCACCATTATCTTTGAAACAGGTTCCCTGTAAGGAGTCCCCTGCAAAGCCTAATAAGGCATTCTCAGAACATACCATCTTTTTCTAATAGTCTTAGAACACCATGGCAAGTCAGGAAAAAACTTATGAAGAAAGAATTTGCCTAAAAAAGAAGTTAAAGTTTGGGCATTCTAGTGACCAACCCACGAAATTTGAATCTACTTTTGCTTCTGTCTTGTGATTCCACAACAAATTCAGACAGTCTTAAAGCGAAGGCTGGGATTGCATTAATTTCTTGATGACAAGGATGCTTCTTTTTTTTTGCACAACACAAAATCCACATCATTGTCTAGGCTTCCACTTTACCATGGCTGAGCAGATAATATCAGGCCTTTTTTTCCCACATTACTGGCCTGTAGTCAGTGTGAAGGAAAATCCCAAATCACACCTGACTATACTATAAATGTAGCCACAGGGTTGTGGTGGCTCTGAGGACAGTGGGCAATAAGTCCTTGAACAAGCTATCACCACTCCTCAGCAGCAAGGTCTCCTCACCCTTTTCCTTCCCAGGAAATCCTTTAGAGCTTTGTAACTCTCTACCACACCAGGGAACTAAGAACTAGGGAGTGTTCTTTGTTATGAGTGTATTCATTTCTCTGCCTCCCCTGACCATCTACATTTCCATTTTGAAAACTTTTGGACCTACAGGTACCTTTTCAGGCTAAGGTATCTCTATGGGAAAGAAAAAGGCTACAGGATATATATTTAATTGAAAGATTCATCACTTATTAAACAAAGGTTTACATCTAAAATTATGTTTCTTATTGATCTAGAATTAATGCTGTCTGATGAATTATTACCTTGGCTTTCTCAGACAAGTTACAGAAACAATTTAAGTCCATGATACTTTAATGGTGAAAAAACCTAGTTATGAAAACAGTGAATTTCAAGTACATCAGCAGAGCCCACACAGACACCTGCAGTGTTTACTGTGACTATTTATAAGAAAGCAAATCAGCAACCTCAAATTCTGCTTCATCTACTCCCACACCTTCAAGATTTCTGAACGATATTTTACCCACACACACTTCTACATGCAGAATTTTGTCCCAATTGTCTCACATTTCAGATAATGCCTTGAAGAGCTTCTTGTCCTTTTATCAACCAGGTCAATTTTAGATGGCAATCATGACAGACAAAGAAATCAAATGGATTAATAATGCATTGCCTTCTATGACAACAGCAGAGCCCCGCACACCTCAGGCTGTCATTATGTGAGTCACTCAGCAGCAGATAGGAAGAAGGAATTATGCAGTGCACTGAGGCCTTCTCAAAGATGCTCTCATTTTTAGGAAACCTGTGTGCTTGTGTACAGAAATTTACAGAACAGACTTCCTACCCCGTGTAAAGTCCTTTTGTCTTCACTGGGGCTTTAGGCAAGCAAAGATATTTCTCTGACGGAATGGGAGCCATTAAATGCAAAAATAAAGCACTAAAACCTAAACTGAAAATCACAAACAACAACAAAAGGACCCCAAAAGTACCTATCATTAAATCTCATAAAACAACAGTACTAGGAGTGACAGCATGCAAATACTTCAAAAAATATAAATACACATAAATATACTCACAGCTATATTCTAGCTCAGAAACATGTAAGGTGACTCCTGAGATTTTACAGATGCACAAGAAAATGTACACTTGCTTCTGCCTTTTCCTATGAAATGCACAGAATTGCTGCAGTTACATGGTTTTAAGGCAGAAGACTTTTTTTCCAGAGGTGCTTCATCCTACTCAACAAAGCCCAGACACCACCTTTTATCAAATACACAACTACTCAGGTGCTCTAAAATACTTTCTGAACACACCTGCACAAATAGCTGCTGAATGCCACTCCGTAACAAGATATGTCATCCACCATTGATGCTAGGAAAAAAACAATTGCACCTACTGTAAAACACCATTCTCATGCATAGGAGAGCATAACAGGCATTGTGAACACAGGGCTAGAAATTCTTAACTAACGCATTTCAGCTCTGCCACAGAACAATGTCTCTGAATTTAGATTCATTCAATAATCAGATCCAAAGTAAATTCGAATTGAACTATTCTGCAACTTAGTCTAGTTTATAGTCTAAAACGCAATTTTGTTTATAGTCTAAAACGCAATTTTGTTTATAGTCTAAAACGCAATTTTTAAGGATGTTCATCTTTTGATATCTCACCATTCTTCTGGTTATCTCAGCTGAGAAAGCTTTAGTCCATCTAGATTAGCAGTTAATGAAGGGGGTATTTTCTCTTTTAAAAAATGGACATGAAGTGTGGGATTTAAAGCAGGTACACAAGAAAGATGACTGGCTTACAAAGGACTTGGTATGTTTTTCAATAATTTAATAATAATATATAGCTATAGCAGTTCTGCCATCTCCTCTTTGCCTTTATACTTGCACTCTTCATACTTGGATGATTTTTATAGACTAAGCCAGATATAAAAGAACAAAGAAATAACAGTTCTCTTCCACAAGGAAAAAAAATAGTTTTACCAACACACAGCATACTACCAGGGAGTTGTGCACAAAATAAAGCAGACTTCACTTTTGAACCCACTCTTGCTTTTTAAACCTTCTCAAATGCTCTGCTTCAGACAGCTGCAATTAACTGCAGCAGTTAAGACACTGAAGCCCCAAAGTATTCTCTTTTCTGTACTCTGCTTAGCCACATACAACTTCATAAACCTCACGCATAAACAACTTAGTGAAACATTTCATTGCCTTGGACTGGTAGTGAGTTGAAGGTGTCCTGCTGGTACTTACAATGGCCAGAGAGAATGCCCCTCCCACTCTTGGGCATCACCATCCTTGTCTCACTGTATCAGTAAGTTAAGGTAATTCCATATTGCCACTAGCAGAAAAATAGAGCTGATATCAACAGCTTTCCTTTATTCATCCCAGCACACAATCAAGAGAGTTAGGAAGCTAACTTCCACCCTCAGTGCATCTGTGCTTGTAGCAGTGTCACCATGCAGTGTGTTCCATATAAAAGATGACAAAGCTGCACAGGGGCTAAATGACAGAAACTCCATAGTCTGGCATTCCTTCTGCGGCTTAATCCAGCTTGCATGGCAACAGGCCAGACCAGAGCAGCTTCTCTACTTAAAACCTAAGACACTTATAGTATACCAAACAGGAGCACGTGGCATCAAGGAGTTAAGCAGAGCAGGAAGCCTGCAAACCTTGTGTGACCAGTCCCACCAGGCAGACGTTCTATGGGAATGAACCGACTTCCAGGTGTCTATCATGGTGCACCTGAACCTATGAATGTGCGTACCTCAGTAAATAAACACGTGGGAACAATCTATCTTCACCTAATGACTGAGCCTTGCTGGTACCTGAAAACAAACTCTCCTTTTCTAGATGGGCGCTTACCTTTTGCATTCCCTTATGCACTTTCTCTGGTGAAACTCGAGCAACTTGTGCTGAAAACTTCTTCTGAGACACAGAACCACCGTGGTAAGAACAGCTACAGCTGTTCTGCTATACAGCGTTCTATTACCTCCGTCTCTGGCACCAAGTTCACTCCCGTACCGGAGTAAAACAGCCCGAATTAAGAACCGCTGCTGCCGACTCCGAGGCAGGCTGAGCTCCCGCTCCCTCCCTCAGCTCAACGCGCCGCTGCCTCCCCTCGGGCGNCCGGGACGCGGCACCCGCCCGCCGCCTGGGGCTCACCTTCCCGTCGGCGCCGAAGGGGAGGGACTCCTCCTCCGCCGGTGGCTTGAACGCCCTGTCCCGGTGGGCGTTCGCCGCGCTGGGGGCTGCCACGGCTCCATGGGGCTGGTAGTCGGCGTAGGGGTTGGCGAAAGCCCGCTCCTCCATCTCCGTTTCAGCGCCCAGCTGCAGCTTCAGCCTCTTGGACATGCTCTCTCCCATCTCAGCCGGCCCCCGGCCCGCCTCCCGCACGGCGAGCCGGCGGGGACACACTCCGCCCCGCAGAGCAGCGGCTTTGCAGCAACGCGAGTGCCGCGGCCGCTCCCGGCTACAGCTGCCCCCGGCTACAGCAGCCGTCCTGCGGGCGCTGGGGCTGGATCAGGAGGGCAGCTGCGGTGACAGTGCCCGCGGCCGCGGGCCCATCGGGGCCGTCCCAGGGCGGAGGCGCCGCTGCCCCGGCCCCAAGCCACCGAAGCCGAACTTCGGAAGGCGAAAGGGAAAGCTGCGACTCCGCGGCTCTGCTCGGCGTCCCTGTCAGCCGGGGCGGGGGAGCGACGAGCGCGGCGGCATCACAGTGCGTACAGGGGCAGAGCGCGGCCGGGGCCACGGCCGGCCCCCCCCGCGGCAAAAGGCAGCCCGCCCGCCGGCTTAGGCTGGGTGGCACTGCTGCAAAGCTTGTTCCAGCGCCTCATGCTCCCCCGCCGGGGCGTCAGCGCATCGGGCTGCTGCTGCCGCCGGCCGCACGGCGGGCGGCGGAGTGGGGCTGCCGCCGGCTCCTTCCGCCCGTCCCCCCGCGGCGGGGGCGAGCCGCCGCCAGGCGCATCTCAGAGGAGCGGCAGCAGCAGCAGGAGGGGCACGGATAGCCCCAGGAGCAGGCAGTACGCCACCAGCCCCTTCGCCCGGCTCATCCGCAGCCGCCGCCGGGCCGCGCTCATCCGCTAGCAGCCCCCGCGCCCGGCGCGCCGGCGAGAGGGAGGGACGCAGCCCTCGGCTACCACCCAGCGGGGACGGCGCAGCCAGCGGCGACCGCCCCTCAGCCGGCGAGAGGAGATAGCGCCCGGGGAGAAGGGGAGTGGTCTCCTTCCTTCGATCCCGCCCACGGGCTGTAATGTTGGCTTGGCCGCACTCCCCGTTCTGCCGGCGGAGAGCCCGCTCCAACACCCAAAGCATACTAGAAAAACGCCCCCAAGCCCCCCCAAAAGACATCAAAAAACCTCACAGCCCTGGAGGGGGCTGGCGGCGGTGGGTGGGGAAGGCACTCAGCGGTCGGCGGTGGCAGCTGGAGGTGAAGGTGGGATCGCATCCCACCTGGGGAGGAGCAGCGTCTGCATCCTGTGTGGATAGCGCTTTTGTGTCTCGGATCTAGTCTTGGGAGGGGGGGGCTGAATGGCAGGACACTGTGTCATCATAAATTTAGCCCGTTGTCTTATGACACCTCCACTTTAAGCTGGGAGAAGAGCTCCAGATGAGAGGGCACTGTACAACCATCGAGGATAAATCTTTTCTATTCACAAATAGAAAATATTTCTATATTAAATATTTCTTTTCTATAGTCTTCAGGAATTGATACTGCGTACTGAAACATCGTTGTGTAGAGCGAGCTGGCAGAAAGCCTGCAATCCGGCCAAACACTGCACACAGTATTGTGTAAAAATACAGGCACAGGAGACCTCATTATCCCATGAAATATTTGCTCCAACCTATGCCATTCCTTTTTGCAAGTAATTGTAAGTCAGATGGACCATAAAGCATTAATCAAATAATGCAAATAATAAATAACGTGCACTGTGCAGGTTTATCAATCTTTAGTTTTATGCATTGGGTAATTTTATTGCTATCAAAATACATATTCATAAGATTAAATATAGGTGACAGCAGTCCTGGCATTGGCTTCAGTTTACACTTGTTTGTAGCAGTATACATGTGAATAAATGGAACATATCTGTCACCTTCTCACAGGATATGAATTTTAATTAATACTTCCTTCATTTTATTTATTTTTATAAATTGAGCTGATGACAAAGCAGAAATTCCAAACAACCTATCTGACAAGAAGTACCTTGTATTTATTTTGTAAGTGAATATATAACCAGTCACTTTAAATTTAGGGTCATCTGTAAAATATCCTCTTCTGGGATAATTAAAAAATCACTTTATGCATCATGTATTATTTAATGGATAAGTCTTTTGTGCTGTATTGCAGTGCCTGAAAGGTAAATTCAGAACTTTTTTAAAACATCTCTTGTCTCTGAGTAAATATTCAAATAACATGTTTTCATCTTGAATGGTTTCCTACCTTTGGTGGAGACCAGCTGCATCAGCGCAAGTAACTGCATTCCCATAATGAAGATCAGAGTTAAGCATTTAATATGAATGTGTGTAGTTTCTGTTTTCTTACACCTTCTACTCTTCTTGAATCAAAATGATGGAAATATGAAAGCAAGATCATACCAATTGGTAGCTGATCAAGGCCTACAAATATGGGGAGAAGGTGCTCCCTGGCACCTTGCAAGAGCAGGTTCTTCCCTTCTTCTGGAGCTGTGGGTTTGTGGGTTACTGGATTGGCATCTCTTCCTTTTTGCA
Source organism: Rhabdornis inornatus (assembly GCA_013397075.1). Lineage (NCBI taxonomy): Eukaryota > Metazoa > Chordata > Aves > Passeriformes > Rhabdornithidae > Rhabdornis > Rhabdornis inornatus. The sequence goes on from VWZS01009835.1 coordinate 128,825, forward strand.
TCATTGCACTGTTTGATTATCTGCACACTGCTGCATTTAACACCCTGTTTTCTGGAGCACTTCTTTCGTGTTCACTGTTCTTCCCACTTGTTGCAGTGTGGTATATTTCACTTCAAGCATACAAGGCCTTCTTTTGTTCTTAGCAAGTGGGATAGAGTTCAAAAGACTTCCAGGCTTCTTTTTAGGGAGTATTTTTTGCTTTTGCTCTTTTACCCTTGATGCATGCAGAGCTCCTATAGCCCAAATGGGAATCATGGATGAAGGAGGAGGAAAAAGTTGGGCTGAGTGAGGTGTCAACCTGTAACATAAGTCTTAAGCAATAATAAATTCACATCTCTCATCTCCAGTAGTATGAAGCAGGAGGCTTTGCCTACTGAAATGATTATTTCATTTGTGCTTTCACCCAGAAAATGTCTAAATGCTACTGAAAGTACTGAGCCCTCACCCTTACTTCACCACTCCAGCTAGGCACTCCTGTAACCTGCCTTCTGCAGCATTGGCAACTGTGCAGCCCTGCAGCAAGCTGATCTAGCTGAAAGCTGTCCTCTTCCTTTCTGTGATGTAGGTAAAATCCAACTAGTGTCTAAACAAAGCTTGATTCTTACTTAGAAATCAGTTTCTTCGTGTAAATCATGAAAGCTCTTGCTTATTGGATCAATGGGCTATTCATTCTTTACACAAGAGGAAATCATAAACCCTTCTCTTATGGCCTTTCCTGCCCTCCGATCCTCTTCACATTCTGCAGCATCTGATACTCTGCTCACAAGACTAGTGCCAATTTTTTTTAATAGAAAAATAAAATATCTGTTACATTTTTGCTCAGGACTAAATAATCAGAATCCATACATAAACCATTAATGATGTGCTTTCCTAGGTATCTTGTGGCTTGATTCCCAGCATGTGTTGTAAATTAACCTAACTAACAAGGTGGGGAAGAGCATCAACCCTCTGAAGACTAGCACACAGCTGCTCTTCCCACTACACTCCGTGGGAGTTACACCATGATGCAATGTTATGTGGCTTATGGAACGAGTGTGAGCAACCATCAGGAATCTCCATAGCTCTAGCTGTGACATGTTCAATGGTTCTTTCAGCACCTGTGATCATTCTTATTACAGTACAATAGTGCTCATTTATTGTTGTGCACAACGGCTCCACCTGTGTGCAAGCAACACCCCCATGCATGCTTTGCTCTGTGGAGACAGGATGATAATTATATGACTTCAGCATCCATGCTAAAGTGCTTTTTAAATTCTGGGAAACCATTTTAGCAGCTGGCATTAATCTCATGTTATTTCTGATGGTAGAGATTCAGCCGAAATTAACTGAGAGAAGCAAGAGCTTCAGGAATGGACCCTGCTAATGTGATACATAATGGAGAACAAAGTTGTGCACTGCTTTATTCAGTGTGGAAAAACAAGGTATGGCGATTTCTCAGCTAGTGTCAAGTAGGGCAGCAGATCAGTGGAGATGGGGTAGTTTATACCTGCTGCAAATCAGGGGTCAGACTTTTATTGAACATAAATACAGTCTTTTGTATTTTCATATAAAGCTTTTGCTTTTTCTCTTGTCATCTCTTCAGGCTTCACTCTGTCTATGGTGTATCCTTTGTGCTCTGCATAAAACTTTTTATTCCTTGGTCACTACCATAGGCCTATAGTAGCCTATAAGAAAAGACTTCCTTATTGCCTTTTCACCTCTGTTTATCTGCACTTCCTAGTTTCTTTTCTACCTCCACCATTGTATAAGAATATATTCTGGTACTAAATTATTTGAAGCTGTTTGGGTCTAATAAGCTGTGGGGGGTTCCTGCTTGTAATTAACATGATTTTATTAAATAAAATCTGCAGGATCAGGTTTTGCATTTTAATTGCAAAGGACTTGCAGGCTTTGGACCAAGTTCAGTCCAATGTTCAGTAATGCAACGTAAGAGCTAACTAGTCTATGTGAGATGTTATTATCGTATTGTTATCAGTAGCAACACATTTCTCTGGCTGCTGTAAATAACTGATCTCTATTATTGTATCACTTTGCTATTAAGATCTCAGAGATTCCTGTGAATCTGAGAAGACACTTTGCTATTCAACCACAAAATAAATGTTTATCTAATATAGTTGTCTTCTTATTTTCTGTTCTTGTCTTTGGTTTTGTACCAGAAAAAACAGTGTCATGAAGTCTGCTGCACTTCTGTTCTGATATCTACCTGCTAATAAATTATAATCCTGAACAGCAGTTCTTGCACTTCAGCTTGTTTTTAAAGAATGGATTTTGTTATAATCAAATGTTGATGTTCCTTATCCCCTTACTGCCAGAGGTTTTTGATTTGCACGTCCTGAGCAATACAACTAATGCTGAAATCATGCAAACATGCCTGTAAATGTTCTCAGAGGTCCTTATCATCTATGATGAAAACGGAGAGAGCTTGCTGCTATTAAAGTGTGCCCTTTATAATCATTTGCCTAATGTTCAATTCTAAAATGAGTTATTTCTAACCCTGACAAGGTTTGTAAGTCTGGGAAAAGTTCAGTTTGTAGAAAACAAATGTAATCCTCCTGAAGCATGAGGAACAGAGGTGAAAGATGGGTAGTGTTAGAATAGCTGTGGCTGGCCAGTATCAATAAAACAGAGCAACAAAAGAAGTGTTGGACAAGAGGATTTCTTCTGCCTAAGGAAGCTGTTACAAGCTAGACACCTTATTTCTTCTGATATTCTTTGAATGACTCAAAGTCAGGGACTTAAAAAGCAGCCCTAGTCACTACCTTGAGGTTAGGATAGGTGAAAGACTCAGGCCTAGGATTTGCGAGAGATTATGAGCATGTTGCTGTGATGCACTGAATGCTCTCAGTCCTGTTTCTTCAGGGTTTGTTTATGGAGGCTTGCAATCTTCAGAGTGTACTCACAAGTCCTTAGGTTTGGGTTCTGTCTTTAGTGGCTTTTGCTGAATCAGGGCAGAGTGGGGAGCAGCACCTTCAGGCAAAGTAGCTTTACTATTTTTGCAGGGTGAGAACAAACTACGACAGTACAGGAAAGGAGAAGAAAGAAACAATGGGAAACAAGGGAATGCGAGAAATACTAGACAAAAAGCTGTTATAAATGAGAGACAAAAGTCTCACTATTTAGCAAAATTTAGATTTCTTTATTGGATATAGACAGAGCAAGCAGCGCGCTGGGGAACGTGAGGGGTCACCGCCCACTCCACGCTCCACCGAACCCCGGCCCCCGGCCCCTTCTTATACTGTGGTTTCCCGCCGTAATCAATAACTTTTGTTTCTTTAGCTGTCACGATTTTGCCAGGCAAGCAGTGGTGGTCGAATAAACATCCCTATCCCAATTCACAAATCTCCGGCGATAGTCAGTTGCACAGATAACCGTCTGGCCTTTGTAGATAACCACCAGTGGAGTCTGGTCCTTGAGATAGGCAGCATTGATTAGACAAAGGCAGGAAGGGCTATTGGAAGTCTGATTTTGGATGCTTGTAGTAGATGCAACTTATTCGGAAAACATAACATAACATAACAAGGTGATTCTAAACAGAATGATTCTATAATATAATTTCCTTTATCTAGTGTCCATGCTTCACTTCAGAGCTTAGTATTCTGGTTTATACAACCCCAATGCTTTTGTGATTAACACGAATCTTTTATCAATTATCACAAAGCCATCAAGGACTGTACTGCTACTACCTAGTGAAAGATCTCACTGACTTTAAATGGGGCACGTAGATTATCTCTGCCCTGACACTGAAAGTGCAAATACAGAGAGTAGTGCTCAAGATAGTACACCCTTGGTAATGATAGTTGTGGAATGGCAAGAGAGTCTCTAACACAGGATGTACCATCCACTGCCTGTCACTGTGGGTAGTCACCAGCCTTCAGAATCAGCACCAAGCTAGAGGACAAACAAATTTCTCACCCATCTTTCAGCTGTAAGAAGTCAGAGCTGTTCCTTGGCATGTTTGCTTGACCAGGTTTTAAAAAACACCACCAATAAGGGTTTTCTCCACAGGTAGCCATCTCTGCTGTTGTTCCCTTGGTCAAATTATTTTCTGTGTCAAACTTGAAAGTCCTCTGCTGCAGTTTCAGACCTTGTAGAGAAGTGTTTACACTGTTATTCATGCCTCTGTTGCCTTGCTACAAGGCAACAAATCAAAAACTAGGAATCAAAACTAGCACAGGTACAGCTACCCTCAGCACAGTCTTGGTGTGTGGATCGTGGTGCAAGGTGTGTGAAATGGGCTCCATGTCTTAACAACACTCTTCTCTTTTCCCCTGCTTCCTGTGCCCCCCCTCCACCTTTTGTATTTTAGGTATACAGATCCCTTTTTCGGCCTTGTGGAAACAGCATGGGGAGCTGGTGTGTTTTTACCAAAGAGCAATGGTGACCAAGGGAGTCATGGCCTCTTTATTACCATTGCCTAATGCAATCTTGCTCACACATTGTAAAATGGAGTCACGGGCACAAGGTTGTGCAGCACATCCATCCCAGCTCCTCCCAGTCAGTGCAGGGCTTCATCTGCCCCTGCGAGGTGTACGTTAGAACCATTAGCATTGCTCTTCCCATGATTTCTAAATTTTGAGGCTAGGAGGAAGGAGAGACACAGGAACAGATCCACTTTTTCCATTAGTCACTGAAATGGTCTGTGTTAGCCAAAAACCTGTGCCTGGATGATTTTATCTTTTGAATTCTTCTTGGTCTTCAAGTTCTTATTTGCATCTTTTTAAAACCCATGTTTTTTCAGAAAGCATGAGGAAAAGGGTCAGATTTTCAAAAATATAGGTGAATAGGATCTTACAAAAGAAACCAACTACTGCTGTAACAATGGTAAAACCCCTTTAGCTATGTAAGTAACAAAGAGCAAAGAAAGAGGTGTGAGGTTTTGTTTTATTTAAGGGAAGGGTAAGGTTAAAAAACACTAAGGATACTAGAGGTAATCTAAATCTAGAGAAAAGCAAAATTTGTGGTTTTGCTCAGTATTTAGTAGCAAAGAGATTACAGAATGTGGCTGTGAAACAGGATAATAGGAATAAGTGAGGGAGAACAAATTACCACATTCTGGGTTTGGGTGAAAACTAAACTTAGATTATTTATTAATCAGTTTAACTGGGATTATAAAAGTTGGCAAATGAAACTGTAATTTCCCTAGTGATGTTTATCCATGCAGTAAGCAAATTAGCCAGTACTGTGTGGTTGGAGAACAGCACATATAGAACCTGTTTAACCAACAGAGGAATCATGAAGCCATCCATTACCAACCGTTAGCTGACCTTGGCAGAATGCAAAGATTTAGTACAGATGTTGAAGAAAAGATTAATAGGAAAGATTGAGATAAATGGAAAAAAATATTTTGTGGATTTGTAATATATCATTCACAGTGGAGAAACTCACTACTGTTCTTTGGCAAAAAAAGCAATTCTGTACCTGTCAGTCTTTGTACAATTGTAGTAACATAACTGGTAATTTCCCATGTAGCCCAGTAGCAGGTTAATACAATTATCTTACAGTAAATTAGGATAGAAGGAAGGGAGGGAACAGTGTGCTATTGTCAAAGGGAATGATGGGGCTAGAGGAAAGGTAATAGGGTTGTTAGTAAGGTAATAAAGGGGTGGATTTGGGAGTACTTTTAACAGACATTTCTATTAACGATGTTTGTACAGCAAATAAGGAAAAAAACCCAGTGAATTTTGCAGAGGACAATTAGAATGCTGTACTATAAGACCTCAGTGAAATGGGCAGCTGTGAATGAAGGGTTGGTAGCTTTAACAGGGGTAACGGAGTATTGATCAGAATCCAAGGTCATAGAAATCTGCCTGCAGGGGAGCTCGTCGGTTGTACTCAGAAAAAATCCATTAAAATTGGAGCAGATGCTGAAAAGAACTTCTCCTTATTCATCAACAGTGACAACTTCTAGGAGCCAGTGAATATGCAAACAAAGTTGTTTTTTTCTTCATAAATTCCTGCTGAGGGAGGGATATTGGCAAGTGAGATGGTTATAATATTCACTAAGCTTCTGTGTGAGATTTCCCACAGCAGGCTTTTAAAGTCTAATTGTCATTAACAGTTCTGCACATGTTGTGTTTATGTGAGGATGGAGACCAGGCATCTAAACCTGCTTCAAATTCTGCCAAAGGAATGACAAGCCGAATTACTGGTTTGACAGATAAGAGAAAGTTAGAAAATGATGGATGTAGGCAGTCTTCCATTTTATGGCTTGAAGGGAGATTTCTGTCTTAAGCAAACTCCCCATTCGGACAGTTTCCTGACATGTATGTTTATTTCCTCAGCTCTCTCCTGGTGTTTAACTGTACAAATATTTCCATCATCTAGTACTGAGCTTCCAAGTCTAACAACAATGAGAAGACAGCTGAAATATGAAAGTAGGGCCCTCCTGGAAGCCATTTAAAATCTATCAGTCTGACATGAGAGAGGCTACTAATAGTGCTGTATTTAGATTTTTCCTAACCTGAACAGATAAGGAACTTTTGTGGGATGTTCTCCCCCTTTTCCCTCAGGTATTCTAGCTTTGAAGAGCATTTTGAGTCACAGAATAGAGTAATGACTTGGCTGTTCTTTAGTCCCTCCATCACTGTCATACTGCATGCAGTTCACCATAAGGCTCAGTATCTCTCTGCAGTTATGAAGAGAAATAAGAAGAAGTTGCAGAATACAGAAGTTTGTGTGCTTGAACAATGAGTGAGGAGACTGCTAACACCATAGAAAATCTAAATTCTGCTGAGGTAATTGCACTGACTGGTTTAGACTTCCTTAATGTTAAATAAATTAACATTTCTTCTCCATATATGTGTTGCAATTCAGTTGTCATATCACATCAGAATTAAACAGATAACTTGCATGTTTCTGGAGTAATGTTGGCTCTTATTAAGCAGTACAAATATTGTTGCATCCAGGCTCAAGCAGGTCATGCTTTATTTTTTCACGGCTATTTTTTGAAACATAAACTACAGCATCTTTTCTGGCCCAGGGGCTCCTTAACACACTGGACCAACTTCTCTAAAAATTATAGATCCCGGGGACTGTGGGGGAGGAAATGATTGCAAAACTGTTGATCATAGTTGACTATTTTGAGAAAAGGACAGCATGAGAGAAGCAAAATAGAGATAATGGGCTTCAGTAAAGCAGATGTTGGTAGAATTTATGAGAGGATTCTTTTTGAGGGATAATTTAAGGATGAAGAAGTGCAGGAGAGATAGCAATTACTGAAAGAAGCTGTATTTAAGAAACAACATGGAATTATTGTGCTGCAAAGAAGAAAGGAATCAGCATGAGAAGGAATAGCTGGAGCAGAAGCTCTTCAAAGTCTTGAATGTTTAAAAGGGATTTATTTACAAATTAAGAACAAAGACATCTGGCTGAAGCTGGGTAGGAAAAAAAATAGGCCCAAAGTGTATGGCTGAGCCCAGACAGATAAACTACGCAATGACTTATTACTATTGAGGGTGATAACAAATTAATGTGAAAAGATTGTATGAACACTAAAAGAGTAGAAAAAGGCAAAGTAAAATTCTGGCCGATTCCTTAATAGGCAAGGATTGCGAATAATAGGCCATGATGAGAAAACCAAGGTATTTAATGACATCTTTGCTTCAGGCATGACACAAATTGTTAGCAAATGCCTAAGGCATTTAGGTTGTTTACAAGAGTGCAGAGTAGGGAAAGAAGAGGTTAGAAAATATTTAATGTGTTACATATATTAAAGTTAGAGTGGCCTGATAAAACTGACCCTGGAATATCTAAGAAACTGAAGCAATATCTGAACCCAGTAACACCCACTGATAACAAAAGAAGAGAAGGTTTTCTAGGAACTAGAAGAAAACCTACAGAACCCATTCAAAAGAGGAAAAGCAAGATTCAGGGAGAGAACAAGTCTATCTGTGTTATCCTGAAAGATACATATGATCTGTACGTAGAGAGCAATAAACTGATAAAAAAAGTCAAAGTAGATTTGTCAAGAATAAATCATGTTCCTTCTCTGACAGGACAATTGTTCTCATGGGCAAGGGAGAAGCAGTAGACATGTCTTGAATCTGCTGAGGCTTTTGACATGGTCCCATCTAACATGCTCTAAAGGAAACAAAAGAAACATATACCTACCCAGGGACACAGTACAGTGAGCACACACTCTCATGCTTTGAGGTTAAACTAGGAAGGCCTTACATGCAGGGGTCTGTAGAAATCATATCAGCATTTTCATCAGCAACATGAATCATGAAACACACAAGCGTCCAAAAAACATGAGGCCAGAAGGGATTACAAGCTCTTTGAGACATAGGATGAAAATTCAGAGCCGTACTGAGAAACAGCCAAAAGGCCCAAAATCAACAAGGAAAAATTCAGTATTTGAATACAAACATTTAACCTTGGGTAAGGGAAATTGAAATACAAATTATAAAATAGGGAGTGGAGGTGCACAGTTGCTCTTATGGAGATGTCTAATGGTGCCATGACAAATGATACTGCCATTATATGATACTGTTACAAAACTAGGCAAATCTCATGCTGTGAGGCACTGACAGGAGTGTTGTGGGTAACATATGCAAGGTAATTATCCTTTCCTGCTTGACCCTGGGATGCTGACACTGGCATGGAACAGTTTTGGGCACTACACTTTCTCAAGTGTTGCCAGACTGGGAGGAGTCCAGAAGAGGGAAATTAAGAAGGTAGGAGGTAGAGAAAGCATGCCCAGAAAACAAGAGCCAAAGTTGTGACTTTTGAGAAAAGATTGAAGGAAATAGCTTTGTTTGGTATAGAAAAGAGAAGACTAGAAATGAGATGTAATAATAATCCTATATTCAAGGCCTGTTAAAGAGAAAGATGGTAATTTGTTCTCAAAGACACTTGAAAAACAGACCATGATGAACTAAATTAATTTGCATCGCAGATATTTTATGGTGTGGTATTAGGAATTTATCTGTGGTGCAGTGCCTAAATATGTTACACAGGAGAGTGTTTATGGAAGGATTTTAAAATCAGGCTGGACAAATTATTAGATGTGGTCTAGGTATAATAGCCCAACCCTTCAGAGAGGAAAAGGATTTTTGGATCCCAGGATGTCCTTACCAGGCTTGCATTGCCATTATTCTACTAAATTAAGACCAGTAACACAGCAGGGTTTGACTTTACTATCTTTGCAGAAAATTTTCACTTCCATACTTCAATTATACAGGGCTATTTTAAGGCATCTTTTGTTTTATATGGATGTTAGACAACCACAAATAAGAAAGGAAGGTGATTAAATATTTTTTTTAAACTGTCTTTAATTTTGGGCCAGTTAAGGAATAATGATATGTGGAGAACAAGATATAATTAAGGAAATATGAGAGGCCTGTAAAGAATTAAATCTGGTGTGTATAATGAAATCTCAATAATTTTAGCAGGCCGGTTGAGCTGGTAGCCTCAATGGCAGAAAACAGGCTAATTATACTTACCATGGAAGTCCATTTTTAGGGTTATTGTGGAAAAGAAAATGGAGCATAAGACAGAATGCAATCTTAATGTGGAAAACCAAGCATATAAGAAATGGAAAGTCAAGTAGAGGTGTAGGAAATCCTGAAGACCTTAAAAACCAGAGGCAATAGTTGAGAAATATGTTTAAGTCAAAAATCTTCTCTGTGTTTGTCATAGAAACACAGACTATCCTGACCTGGAAGGGACCCAAAAGGATCATCAAGTCCAACTCCTGTCTCTGCACAGGACAATATAAAAAATCACACCATGTGCCAAGAGTGTTGTCCACACGCTTCTGGAACTGTGCCAGGTTCAGTGCTGTGACCACTTCCCTGAAGAGCCTGTAACCTGGGCAGAGATTGTAAAGGTTTCCAAAATTGTTGTTTACACCCCTGTGTTCTGCAATTGTAGTCTAGAAGGGTGGACACTGGAGGTTTATGACCCTAACCCTCTTGGGAAGCTGTCACTTCAGTGTTGCTCTATTTGTAAGATCTCTCCCAAATAAAGGCTCTGTATGTCAAGACTATACCAGTGCTGGTTAATGAGGTCTCCTTATGCAGCAGCAGCAAAGGGCATTGCTTGCTATCTTGTTGCAGTTTATGCATTTATCAGAACAGCTTTAGGGTTTTGAATGCCAGTGGTGGGGCCTCAGATGTGAAAGGCAATTACAGGGGTTACCTGTGAACCATGAACTGTAGTGCCCTTCTTCCTGAGCTGCTGGGTCCATGTACGCTGTGCAGTGGCTCTGAATGCTGCTGACAGCCTTGGAGGAGGGAGGCTTTGCTGACAGCAAACTGTCCATGCAAAGCTTTGGCTGGCGTCACCAGCACAGCCTCTTCCAGACAACCTAAGGGTGCTTTAAGTGCAGTGCAGAGGACAAGTCTCTGCAAACACAGCATCACTCCTGGGACCTCATCTTCCAGGCACTGCAGCCTCACCCAGTCAAAACTGATCCTCCAAGATGAGCTGATGGAGCTACAAAAAGGAGAAAGTTATCACCCCACCTGGGGACATGGCAGCCAGGAGCCTTACAGTGTAGTGCCTGGGCTTCCTTCCCCCAAACATCTTTCCCAACTGCAACATTTCCATGTTTGAACCTCTCTTTTGTGGCAGCACTCCTCTAAGGACAGGGGCCTTGGGATGTCTGTGTCTAACATGAGTCCCAGGGCTGAATCTGGGCTACATGATTCCTTTCACATGGGGAAGGCAGGTGGACTACCTCAGCAAAAGTGGGTATAGGATGCAAATGAAGCTGCCCCATGGTCTGAAGCAGAAAGTTTTCTCTTTCCTACTCAGTGACCAACATACTTTACCCACTGCACCCTGAATCTTGATGCCTGGCAGCAAGAGATCCATTAGATGGAGGTTTCCACTCTTCAGCAGAAAGCCTGGCATCTGCTATGGTATGCTGTTTAGAAAAGGCACAGAGTAGGAGGGAAGGAAGAAGCTGTTCTGAGGGAAGTATATTTTCTGAGAAAGCTTCCAAAGCAAAGGGAATTAAGGTTGAATGAGTTCTAGCTTTATTCCACTTGAATCTCCTGACTGTTAATCTGGAGTCATTCTCCTTAAACACCAGTGACTGGAAATGCCCTTCTTAGCCTTCTGAGCAGAGGCAGGAAAGTACATACATGATGACATGCCCCTTGGAGGAGCAGCCGTAGATAGTGGGCAGTAAGAGTTGGGTAAGGGAGGTAAAAGGCCTTAGCAGGTGGGATTTGTTAAATCTTTGTTCTTAAGCAGACTCCTACTGAGAAAGAAAAGATCTTGATATTTCTGCATGTAACTGAAGCAAGCAGAATGTCTGAAATATCTGATATATGTCTACTATAGTTTACAGGGACTCAGGAATCCCATGTGTGGTATGCTTGGGGATGAAATAGAGCTAGAACCTAAGGCATGGTGACCTGTAAGTCTTAAATGTGTCTACTTGATTTTTGAAAAGAAACAGAAGCAGCCAAAAGGTCAGCATCTTTGTCTTATAAAGCCTGAGGCTTTGAAGAGTTATTCAAGGCAATAATCTACCTTGTACCTATAAGGAGTTAAACAGAAGGGGTTTTTGCTTAGAGGAAATAACAGCAAAACTTTGCTCCTGTCAGAAAAGAAGACGTATCTTAATTAGCTAAAGAGCAGAGTTAGCTCTTCTGCTAATGATGCCTCGGATGATCTCCCTGACCATCAACAATAACATAGACAAATGCTTAACATATATAGGACATATTATTTCTCTACAAAGGGGAGGATTTATGCACAGTGCTTACTTTAAACTTCAGATATTCTTCTTATTGTATTGCAAACAAATCCTCCCCCATTCATGAGTAAGACTAAAATTTAAGATAAAGCCTTTTAGTCTGTAATTTCAAGCACCTCAGCAGAGAAAATTTAATATGCAATGATGTGATCTTTGTTTTCTGTATCTGGGATGCTCATTACTGTACTTCCAGACAATGAAGTTGCCTGTGCTACAGCCTGTTAAACTCACATTTTCTTGAAGATAGGTGGAGATTTGGCCAACACCCAGTAGCATGTCTTTTATAGAACATGATCTGCTTATCTTCCTCATATTAGGAGCTATTGAAGAAACATCTAGTCTAAGAATGTGCTGTGAAACAATGCAAGCATCTCTATTTATCTCACAGTAAATTGAGCATGTTCTGTAACAGGAGTGTTATAGAGAAGTGATAAGAGACTTGTTGCAAGAGAACACTGATAATTTGCAAATACTGAAAAACTCAGCAGGATATGGGAACATGATTTCCCACCCACCCCAGCTTAATCATCATCAGTGATTAAAACTTGCTTATAACATGTAGAATCTTTTATCTGGGATTTAATTAAGCAATTCTCTCAATGAAAGGCAAAACAAGTTAAAATTTGGTTTGGGCTTTCCTAAATGTACAGCGTTTTTGTAGCTTACATGACTAAGATTCAAACAATACTATTTTTATCTTGAAATCAGCACAAAAGATTTTCAATAAATGCCTGTATAAGATCAGCTGAAAAATAAAGAAACATCTTTAAAAAATGTATACTTTCCTGATTTTAACAACAGTAAAAGTATAGTGAAAAATAATTGGGAAGACTCAGTTTTAATGTATTTTGATGTAGTAAAAATTTCTTTCACCGCTTTGTTCTTTGCCTCCAAGTTTACTAATTCATCTCATGTTAGATTTCTGTGGTTAAAATAGACTGCTGAGTGTCTGTCTTTGTAAGCGATACAAACCAAAGAGCATCACACACCAATTTTTGCAGCTAGCAAACAACTTTGAATTATAGCATGTTTCAAAAAGACATCTTGGCTTTTCTCTTTGTTACAAATTCTATTCGATTGCCTCCATCCTAATCAGTAGGTATTTTGGATTTTATTAGTGCTTCAGCATACCAACAAAGTATCTTTAATTGAAAAGCATGTATGCAACTCTTCTAAATAAAAGATGCATTAACTTTATTATAGTTAAGATGTTCATTTTACACATAGTATTGTGATAATGTCAATTAACTCCACACCTGATAGCAACATCAAGAAAGAGTTAAATGGGCATGCAGAGATCCTTGTGATGCAGAGATCCTTGTGATCAGGGTGAAAGCTGAAAAGTATTGATGTGACAAGAAAAGCATCTTGTTTCGCTCTGGTCTGGCCTCTCATTCGACAAATAGATTTAAAAAAAAAAAAAGAAAGTGTGTATGCTTGTGACAACTTCAGAATTTTCAGTATTAGATAAAATATGGTACATTTATTTTAAAAGTTTATTCTTCAATAGATCTGCCTCTAGTGGAAGAGACTGACCTTACTTGCCTTTCCTCCCCTATCAAAAACATCACATAGCTTTTGAAGGAACCATTATTAGCAACATTAAATAGCTATTGATGGTGACTGCGAAGAGTTCACTGATTGCTGAAGCTGGTTACAATCTAGACCATCTCTAGATTTTACTTTGTGTTCAGTGGAAATTAATTCCTGTGCTATTTTGGCTCTACTAACAACATCAGTGATGTGATATGTTCTGCCTGCTGCCTCCTGGTTTGTCAGTGTTGCGGGTTTTTTTATTCTTGGTGTCTGAGTTGAGTTTGCATTGCTTAAATGACCTCTCTGTTCTTTTTTCTCTCCTTTGAAAAATAAATACTTCCCTGTCTTCCAGTTGATCAAGGCTTAGAAACCCACTGCCTGGGGTGTTTTCAGTCTCTTTTGAGTTCAACCGTGTTTGTCAGGATTCTTGTCAAGTTCCTCAGGATGCAAAGGAATCACAGACACATCATTTGGGAAAAGATTTTGTGTTCAAGCCGAGACTGAATTGACTTACTGGCTATATAGGGTATTAGGGAATATACATTCACAACATCTGTCTTCAAGCCAGGACTTCAATTAAGCTCAAGAGAAGCAAAACTTAAGATTTACGTTTTAATAGAATTGTCAGGTATGTTCTGTTTGCCAATTTTTTAAATTTCTTTTTCATATGCTCAGTATTTAAGCGGATGTTTTGATGTTTTCTGATGCCTAATGTTTTCTAAGAAATTGAATGGCAGTGTCACGTTCAAACTAATAAAATATAATAAAAGTCATCTGATCACAGCACAATTTGTAATTCAGTCTTCTTTAGTTCTGACTATTTTCTAACTTCAAGATGAGGTTAAAGATGCTAAAGTTAATCTTTCTAACCAGAAGATCGTCTGAGTTTGGATCCACATCTTGCCAAATTGCAAGTGTATCACTTCAGTATCCTCTATAATAGTGTTGGGTCAAAACCCATGCAATTTCACAGGCATCCTGTGTCACATGGAAGGAAAATACCCTTTTTGGTGACATTACTACCAAGATAACCAAGACAACATAGGCCGACATGGATTTTGCGAGGTGCCAATACACTCATGTAGTAATTCTCATTTTTCCTAAATTTCATGTGCTCATGTCCCCGCATTGCCATTTGCTGTAGTATTTGAAGTTTTCAGCCATACTGACTTTCTTATAATGAATACTACCAAATCCTTGCTTTAAAAGAGGTGAAGGTCAGTGTTTGAATTAGAACACAAATGTGTCATTGGAGTGTCTAGAGCCAAGGACATCTAGGGGCTATTAATCTTTTCTTTGGCACTTTTCAGAACGGAGGATGTGAGATTCTGGGATACTAAGTCTCTCACATACAAGAAACAAGGTTGAGGGGAGCTATAGATCTGCAGGTTAGGGGAGGATTTGGAAATGTTATTTCCAATATGCCTTCCATCCTTCTCTTTACCTCTGACAACAACATTCCTTTTCCAAACCACTGAGTTTATTTTTGCTGAAAATTTCAACAAAAATAAGCAATTTTGTCAGGCACTGAGAAAAAGAATACAGCCAGAAAAGAGAAAACTGAAAAGTGGACTGAAGACTATGGGGAATTCTTGCTTCATTTGATCTAAAGCAGCCTCTGTGATTTCTGTTCCAATTACTGTTACTTTTTGACAAATCCAGGATAACCGATGTAGGATTAAACCACTTGGGAAGAAGAATAAATCACAGTCATCAGGCTGCAGAGTGCTTCATTAAGTAAAATAATCTATCAGCTTTATATGGCAAAAAACATAGAAAAAAATTGCCTTTCAACCAAAGCAGTCCTGAGTCGAGAAGGCAACATCAGTGTATAGTATTCAGTGACTGGCAGGATGGAGCTACATGCTTTGGTTATGAGATCTTCCTCCTCAACAGGATGCCTGCTTCTTGTGGCTGTGTCAGAACTGGCCTCCCAGAGTACGTATGGCTCTAGTCAGGGCTTCATCATTATGCAAAAGAGCATAGGACTGAGGTTAGAGACTGAGAAGGGATGAGAAACTGAAGAGTCAAGCAGGTGGTCTGAGGATGTGAAGGAAAGGTGGGAAGAGGTAAAAATAAGGTAAAAAAGATGATGGCCTGAAAAACAGGTAGAATAAAGATGTGAAGGATTAAAAAGGGAAAAAGAAAAAGGAAACCAACAGCACAACCTTCTACTATTACTTTGATCAGGAAAAACTGCTTGATCTTGGCCAAGAGCTCTTTGGTCTTTTAACACAAGTAGGTGGTGAGAGTGGAGTGAGAGAAAATGAAAAGCCTGGGTGACGTTCTCAGAGAGGCACATCTTGCTTAAGAACTATGATAGTGGAGGCAGAAGGTGGTTTTTAATGTTATATTAATCTGTGTGAGATGTGATGGGGCAGGGGAGGTGTCAAGTGGAACAAGAGGACCAAGTGTTGCTGGTATGAGTGGTACAGATTTAGCATCCCAATCCTATTGAGGTGGGATGAGGAGCAAGGGTGTGCTTTTCTCACCAGGAGTGTTTCCTTGCACCATTTCAGTTATTGCTGAACCAAATGATGCTGCAGGATGGGAAAAAGGAGTGGATTGATACTTCCACTCCCATTCTAGATGTGGGCAAAATGAGTATGTTTTCTTGATTATTTATTGGTCTTGATGCTCAAAGAAAGTTATTGTGGTAGCTGAAGAAGCTGAAATCTTTCATATTAAATACAGTCAGACATTTTAAGCTTCTGTGGTACTGAGGTCTCTTAGGGCTAGGTCTGAGGATTAAGAAGCAGGCCTCTCTTCATGAGGATTAGAGTCAACATGTTGGTGATGTCACAATTTTATTTCAATCATTAAACTGAATCCATCTATCTATGTCACATACTTGAAACAAGATGACTTCTTTGCCAGAAGATGACTTAACTTTCACCAAATACAAATTCTAAGTAGCAGTGTACTGCCACTTTTGAAATTCATCACAGTCCCCTATCAATTCCGTTGGTTTTCCAGATCTATGAATATATCTCTTTCCTTCCATCTCTGGTTTTAAATATAAACAGATGGAGAGCTTAGGACAAACAAAAAGGAAATGCTGTATGGTTTCTAGCTATTGGTAAATACCCAGATGAAGTGTCCTCAATAGACTAAAGAAGTAAGCTCTTAAGAAGCTTATCTAGCCTCATCTCCTACTATTTGACCTTTATTTTCTTTTCAGAATTAGCACTGATTTGATTTTTTCCTGAAATAATTTGCTTCCAGAGTGGTCTGTCTTTACAATGTGTGGCTCTGCCCAGTGTGTATTTTGGTGTGGGCTGCTGATGAATAAATAGGTGGCAGCTCAGAGGATAGCAAGTGTTCAACCACCACTTCAAATACTGGAAGAAGGGGCAAAACAGGGAACAAACCATAATGTAGATAATGTGAGATGCTGAAAGCTGATGAGGCAGCAGGAAACACACAGATCTTGTGCTAGCATAGTAAAATGCTTCATCACTTAAAGGAAAGAGTGAAGATGGGGCTCTGAACTTTGCTGTACTTTGATCCTTCTTGCACAGGGAAAAATCAACATAAACTTCCGTATTCTACCAAACTGTCTGAAAAAGTAACTCTGCAATTTTGAAACAGTGGGTCAAAACTTCCACAAACTCATTCAGGGCCTGAAAGTTTTAAACAGAGTTCATTTGGATCAGGAACTCAAATATCCCAAAACAGCCAACCAGTGTGTATCAGCACTGCTAGCTTCCAGACTAAGCCTTTAAGTTGGGCAAGACAGATCCACTGTGGAAAACAACTGTCCTGGTAGTCCAGAAGCTTCTATAGTCCCATAGAGCTCTGATAAGGAAGAAATGGTGTGGGTTTTATAGGAGGCAAGATGTCCTTCCGCCATGCAGTGTGAACTCAAGTCCTCTTTGAACTTTCTGGTGCTGAAAGTTTCCCTGAAAGACGAGAAAACCGTTTGTATGATGGAAACAAATGTCAGCTATATGCCTCAAAGAAGCACAAGATGTGAAGGTTGCCTTGTGTGGAGCTGAGATAAAAGCTTCAATGAAAACATTTCAGAAAATCAATATAATGAACACTGACATCCCTGTATGGAGGCCTGCTTAAAAGCTTTCACCTGTATCAAAAGATGTACTCTTCTTCCCACAGGAAAGTTTAAGAGAAAATTCCCATTAGTAGTAGCCCGTTGGTGCTTTAGTGTGTGTTTGCAACCATTTGTGTACCACAAAACCAAGAATGTCTTATCCCATTTGGACAACTCTGCTTTGCTTCCAACCCTGTCAGCAAATCATGCTCGAGGAAGGGCTTCTGATGTATCCAGTTACTCATTAGCAACTTTACAGATTTAGTTTTCCACTTGCATAATTTCCCTTAACTGACATACTGCTGAAACTGGTGAAAGTTGCAGCCGGACCAGTAAGTAGCAAATCTGGCTGGTCTTGTTTAATTTTCAGTGATCATTATCATTATTTTATCATTCTGTCGTGGTGGTCACTGCAAAAACCCAAAAATTGAAGAACTGGAGTATTCAGAGAATATAAGAATGGCATGTACGCTATTGTGGCAAAGCCTTTAAAAATTTTCATTTGAAATTAACTATTAATATAGTCTTCAGCAAAGTTGTGTAATATATGATATAATGTAATTCATGTGAAGTTGTAAATCAATGTGAAATAAGCAATGTTTGTATGAATAAAATAATAAAGAAAACTCAGAAACCAAAAAGAGAACCACCGGCGAAAAGGACACAGATTGCTTCATCACAGCATTGTAACAGCCAACAGAAGCAGGACAGCCCAGATTAACAAGTGAATGGACGTGGCCGCAATGGAGATGGCCCTCTCGGAAACCGACTGAGATAAACCAGAGCCATTGGGAAAAATACATCTCAATACCAGTTTCCCCTAAACCAAGACGTGCCTTCGTCTTGGTCTCCCAAAATATGGTTTTGTCCAGCTCAAGCAGAGAAAGAAAACCACATGAATATGCGAAATGACGAAAGGAGACAAAGACCTCTGCTCTGGGCTAGGAAAAACTGTATATAAACTGAACGGACAAAGCAATTTTGTGAACATTGGGGGATGCGGAGCGATAGAGTTCGGATCATAACGTGTTCACCCAGCGCTGATCCCGGGCTCGGCGTCGTCCTTTGCGATTGTGGCTGTCGTGGACTGTATCCCGGTCACTAAATAAATTATTGCTTATTTTTGATTATACTCAATTCGGCTGAATCTCTTTATTATCTATAACAGTTGTGTGACTCTAAAGCAGTAACAACAGTATCAGCCAACAAAGTATGTGAGAAAGTCATAGGTTTCTAGAGATTAATTCAGTGCAGGAAGAAACACCTTCTATGAAGACATTACTCAGGGTTGAATGGGAAATCAAACTTCATGACCACTTTTCTAAAACAGCTAAGAAGGTTTATGAGAAAAGAGTAAAGCAAAGTTTCTGTAAATTAATCAGAACTATGTTTTGAAAACAATGGGAGTCAGATGGTAATCCAACTGCTAGGAGACTGTCTAAATGTTTAAGTGTATGTGTGCATTGAAGAATTGGGCTGTAAGTGATCTGGTTATTCAAAATCTCATTGTAAAAGAGAGACAGCTACTTAGAAGTCTATTTCTCTGAGCTTTCATCAATAGATAAACATTATGCCATACGGTATTTTTGATATCATCTAAGAGGAAATACATACAGAACTGGGTAGTTTAAAATACAGATTAAGAATACAGATTAAAATACAGTTTAAATTACCTTTTGGATTAAAATCGTGAGTTAGTGAGTTGAACTCAGCTTTTATATCATGCAAAATTGATTGATGCTCTTATTAGTGGCATGGCAGCAAACCCTGTTGTGGTGAGGTTTCTTGGGGCACTCTCTGGCTTGGGCCTTCAAGGGAGCCCCCAAGGTGCCTCCCCAGGATGAAAGGATGCCCAGAAAAAAAACTAAGTCGGAGTAGTAACCTCAGCAGGGCTGAAGGACCTACCAGTGTGTGTCAACAAGATAAATGGTCCCAAGGACCACTTTACACTCATCATGGCTTTGCTCATGCTAAGGTTACATTCCTTTATTACCCCAGGAACGACTTCACTGAGCTTCTATGGGACTACTTTACAGAGCTAATCTTGTATGCAAGTCTTCAAAGAACCACCTAGAGAAGTTCACTCCAGCAGAGAGGGTGATGTGCTATTAGTCATGCTTTAAAGACTTCACAGGGACATAAATGATGCACAACTTTTTACACAGGTTGTATACACACATATGCATTTCAATAGCTTACTTAGTGGTATTTGAAGTATTTATAGAAGCATTTTGCATTCAATGGTGAGCCAGAAAAAAAAATTTAAAAAACCCTGTGGTTCAGTTGGTATCTCAAAGGGATATTTAGAAGCTTTACCACCATTTCCCCTAAGGCCTTTCTCATGATAGCTGCAATACTGAGACATAGAAAGTTAATTAGTGAATGTTTGTAAAGGACTTCGAAGATGAAACGTTTTCTTTCTTTTTTTCTCTTTTTTCTTTTTGGTTTTTGTTTTTTTTTGAGCTAAACATGCTGATGATTATAAAGGTGGGAATTCTGCCAGCCTCTTTGTTTTGTATGCTGCACAGAAGTGGTTTGCTATGAATTCAGTTTGCTGCCTGATTTTCAGTAGTTTATCTGCTTTACCTGCTGCTGCCTTTTGCCATGCTGCCCTGGAGCAGCACTGCTGAGAGTGCTGGCTGATGAAGGAGGAGGCTGGGCTCAAGTGCTACCCTGCACATCACCAGCAACCCCACGTGAAACTCATTCTCTCTAGCTCCATCAGAGTTACTTCTTGACTTCAACGAGCAACTGAAACATAACCTTGCAACCCAGGAAATGAATGGTGCTTATTGAACAAGATCTGTTGGGCTGGCTCTTCTCATCTACAAAGGCAACCCACATTGGCATTCTGCTTAATAGAATACATCTTAACCATGCAAGATTGAAAAAATGATAGCAGCTCTGTCTCTGGCAAATTTGACAAAACCTTCTTTTCAGGAAATCCAGTACAAAATACCAATATTTAAAAAGTCAAGTACTAAACAGTCTGCACTAGTGCATCTTATTTAAACAAGAGCTCAGCAGCAACAATAGGATTTGAGGCTAATTCTCTGAGCTTCCTGCTGTTTCAATAAAAAAACTCCCCCTTCTCTTCATTGAGCTCATTATGTTGCTCTTTACTACCTATGCTTCCTCAGGAACTGAAACCTAGAACAAGAGAAAGAGCAGTCTCCTTCATCACACAACTTTCATATGCAGCAAAATTAGCTAACATTATTCTACCAGCAATCTTGATGAGTCAAATTTATTAAGTTTTCATTAATCAGACCACTGCAGTATTGGAAAATTTTATACCTATACAAGTGGGTTTATGAAACAGCTTGTATTGCTGAAAATATGGTTTGGGGCATTTACATATTTGAATATGTTTATAGCCCAGACATGAGGATACCTCGAGAAGATGCAAACAGCAACCATTGGACTTCATCTTAGCCACTGCTAGTTACTTGACTGCATGTTGCTTTCTTTGCCTGCATTGCTTGTGCATAGGGTGAAGAGCACCTTCCCTATAAGAAAAAGCATCCAGAGTACTGTGACAAAAACCCACTACTAGAACAAACCAGTGGTGTTACTGAGTTTGTGCTGGATCAGAGCAATGTGCATACTGAGAATTTTCTAAAATAAAAAAAATTAAATGTAAAATTTCATTTTACAAAATGAAAAGACAAGACATTTCCTCAGCAAAGAGCTAAGAACTCTCTTTAGCCCAATCTGTATTAAAATATTTATGGTAGAGCAATATGATGTTGGAGGGAAGGCATCCATACTATATAAATGATTCTCTCTCTTTTTCTTGAAATTGTTTTATAAATTATCATTATTAGTTTATTGAGCACTAATTTCCCAGCACGTATGGATAAGCAGTCTCTCTATATTTATGTTTTCAATATAAAGAGTGTCCCCATTAGCTATTTCAAGGCAAAATTCATGGTCAGTATAATAGAAGACAAGCCATAAATTCGTAAACTGATATAAAGCCTGCTGGCTCAGTGGCTGTAGACCAGCAGGGTTTCAATCAGACCCCTTTGTTATACTCACCAGAGAGCTGAAGCAGCCCTAGCACCAGGAACTAACTCTTCTGCTTGATAAACAGGAATGACCTGCCAAAAATGTTTCAAGACTAGCTGGAGCCAGGGTTTCCTTCAAATTTCCATCAGTATTATTAAAATTCTGTCTGGGTGTCATCAGATCAAAGATTCATACAGCAAAATATTTTTCCCAGTGGCTAAAAAGTAGGTGCTCAATGAAAGCATGTATAAGAGAAGGCATCCATGGTCTTGGGATAATTCAGTTTATGATGAGCCTATTTATTAATTTCCTGATAACCTCTAGGTAATTTTTTGTTATTTCTTGGTGTGTGAAAGCATAAGTTTGAGTCATGATCATTAACTGGATTTGAAATAGACTTTAACAGAATAGCAGTCTTTCATCCAAGAAAGTTTTATGAACAAACCTTTTGAGTGATAACTTCAATACACAGTAACACAGCATTGAGGACAAAATACAACCTCTGAGCCCATTAAAGACTCCTTGAGGTAATACCTTCTTTATGTAAGCAGGTGGTAGGCTTGCAAAATAGGAAATTGCACCCTGCAAGAGGATGTATACGTGCCTGTGGCTTGTTCTACCTGCTGTGTAAATGTTTTTGTGTGGAAATGTGAGACCAGAAGACTATACATCCAGCATCTCTCTTCAGAAGGCACACTTGGGATCTTTTTTTCCACAGAAAATCTAAGGGCCTGATTTCGAAGGGACCTCACTGTGCTAAGTACCTACAAAAGCTTGCTAAGAAACATGCAGTACACAAAACTGCCTGCAGCCTGTACATGGTTCAGCTACAGAGCTAATACTTGTTTAATTGCACTGACCCCTTGATAAAGAAACTGTAAAAAAGGCTGCCATCACCCCAGCTGAAGTCAAAAGCATGGGCTCAAAAATTGACTTCTGTAGGTACTTCCTCCAAACTGTCTCCTGCTACAGCCCATGCTTCTTCTCACTTCAAGGCAGGACCTATAGTCACTTCTCTTTCTGCAGCACTGCCCCATATGCCCCTTTCTACACTGTCCTCCACTAAGTAATACAAGTCCAAATGACAATCCAAGATGCAAATCCATCCAATCCTGTCCAATCTCCAGAGGGCTCAAACCTTTGTTGCAAAACAAAATAACCACATGTATAAACGGATCTAGTTAATGATTTAGGAAATAAAATGCTCTTTGTGTGCATGTGCATTTGGTCACTCAACCATGACCAAATTCTGGTGCAGATTTATTTTAAAGAAAATACCAGTTTTCTGAAGTCAGTTGACCAGTCTCTGACACACCTCTTCTTAGGTCAACCCTCCACCACGTTCTCTTCCCATCCTTAAAAAATATGAACAACTTCTATCTTGAGAACCCTTTACAATTCTGCCAATACCTAGTTGCTCCCTCCTCTTAGGCCATACCACACTAGGCCAGGTTGTGTTTCTTTCTCTCATTCTTTTTAAAGTTAAAAAAAAGAAATTATTTTTATTACCTGTGTGTAACAAGCTTTCCTACCTCCCAGGGTCCTTGTAAGACTAAATATGAGTCACATACTGTAAGACAAACAGGGTCACCTCCCTCCAAGGTCTCTTCAGGATTTCTTTGTGTAAATGTCCACCTACACCCTCTTGTCTCATTCCTTTGGCTTCTCCCTTCTAAACCAGCCTGGTGGAAATCCTCTGATGGAGCTGGCCCAGCTACCTGTATTTCAATGGGCTCATCTCTGGCTAAATAATTATTTTAAGCTTTCCAGTGAACATTGTCCCTCTGGGAGAAGTGACCTATTGATCTGCACCAGTTTCTGTTGAAGGGAAGCATTAGAAAGCCAATGCAATTTGCATGCTGACAAGGCTGCTTACAAAGATGAATTTGGATTCAGTGTTACCTTGAATAACTATTGCCTAATCACATTTGGTTTAATTACGTATAGATCACTGATTCTCCCAGGAATTGCCTGCTGCCTGCCTGCCTTTTTGTGTTGATTTCAGGTGCCCATTGGAGGCAGCCTGACCATCAAGTAACTATGAAGGTGTCCCTTGCTGCTGCCTCTCCTGTGGTGGGGGAAGGCATTGTAGATAAACAAAGTCTTCCTCATCAGGCTTTGAAACCAGACAGGGGAGAAAGCAGGGGAGAAAGCTGACTTTTGGGAGGAGGGCAACTGTGTGTGTGCTCTTGTATTGTTATGTATTGCTTACAGACACATGCCTCAGGGGCATGTCCATTGCTCTCTGCTCCTAAAGTTCCCAGGTTTTGGCACATATTTTGCTACTTCCTACCATTCATACAACTCATGTCTGATGGAAGCTATGTTTGTTAGCTTAGTGCTCAACACCCAAGAATAATTGAAAGTCTCATGTGTTTGCAATTCTGTTCCAGCATCATTATTCACAGCAGCAAAACATAAAGTGGCCAGATTTTTTAGGCAGATCCCCACCGGATTCTAAACCAATAAAACAAGTACTAGAAACAATCTTGCATTAGCAAGCCCCGGGGGCAATACACTAATTTTTAAAAGTATATGGAGGCAGTGTTTGCATTAGGCAAAACCATAGCATTTCTAAAACTGCCATTTACTGAAAATAGCCTTTTTTGTTTCTGCGTTGTGTTAAACCCATGCTGGAACATTCCCATAAGATACAAAAAGGCTGGATGAAGAATTCTGCCTACCAGCAGTATAATGATCACAAACCAAACATGAACCTAGATCTCTTTGTTCTGACACAGCCTATTTGCATTACTTTAAGATTCTCCACAGCCTCATCTGCACAGTATTGCTTTTCTTGCAAGACATGAGGAAACCCAGTAACTGAGAATTGGGGAAATAGAATTATTTACAGTAACATGCACAAGAGCTTTTGAGGGCAGGAGGATGTCACACATGTTATGATGCTGTCACTTGTACACTTGTCACCAAGGGGTATGGTCGTGTCCTTTGCATGTACGTTGCCATGTCAGAAGTCAGCTCTGTGGTGCATGCAATTATCTTGCAAGTCTGCTAAAACTAAGCTGCCAAAGAGAAAGATTAATTTTTCCATTGGATCAGTGCAGTGAGCCTTTCTAGCAGCATCCCATACGTAGGTTGGATTAAATGTACCATGAACCTGTACTCCGAATGGACTGGAAAATAAATCACCTACACAAGCTAATTTTTTCAGCTTGGTTTGCTGGGAGACTTATTTTAAAGCTATGTGTGCTCTGGACAGAGTTTCTTCCTTCCAAGAGAGGGCACCACTAGCTTTCCTTCTGCTGCTCTTTGAAGCAGGGGTAATAGGAATAGTCCCATACAGACGCTGTAAGTTTGGGTTCCGTTTGGAAATCTCAAATAGCTGCAGATGTGTTCTATGAGTGCCCCATAGGACGTCTGGCCACAGGAGCAAGGGCTGTGCCTGAAAGATCCCACCACTGTGCTGTGTCAGAGCTGTATTCCCATGACATTCATGCCTAGCCAGGCACGGTTTGACCTAGCATGGCCTGGTCCCCATGGGCAGCAGTATAGGTTACACACTGCTATATTTCTTACCCACAACCAGCAAATTCACACAGAGATCCTCAGCTTTTGATGATTTAACAGGCTCCAAGAGCTAGATGGGAGTCTATACAACCATCTGCGACCCTTACTAGCTGTACTTTGGCTTGCTAAATCAGTGCCAGGACAAACACTGCTAAATAAAAGCTGTCTGTGGGACAAGGATATCCGTCTCTTGTATCATCATTGCTCCTACATGAGAGGGACAGTGTCTAGCAAAGTCTAGTGCAATAAGTCTGTGTGCTTTCAAAAAAGAAAAGGATAAAAAGGCACAAATATACAATACATACATACAATACAGGAAAAAGATGAATACACTTACTGTGCTATTTCTGGGCTAGTTCAGTTTCAGGGCTGTAACTCACTGAAGAAAGCAGTCTCTGAGGTTAACACATACACATTAAATAACATTCCTTCTGCTCTCTTTAGAAAGAAAACAGGTTTTTAAGTGAAAGGATTTCTGCAACAAGAGCTCTGGTGTTGAACTTCACACAGATGGCGGTTATTAGAGAGATTTCAATTTCCAACAAACAATTTAAAGCATCACCTGATCTGCAGTTCCAGCTCCTCTCTCAAATAAACAGCAATAATTCACATTGCGGGATTGGGGTCTTACTTCCTCCATTTATACTTACAGATGGGCTGTGAGCAGGCCACCTCATGATGTGGGGAGCAAAATCAGCCACCCTGCTGAGTACCCTGAGCAGGGTATGTCCCTTTGTGCCTGCCATGTCAGTGCAGCCCTGCTGGGGGTCTGCCATGGGTCTGGATGCTGACAAAAGAACTGAGCCCCTCTCGGACAGCTAACATAATGCCACTTTAAGGAAGCTGAGTCACCTTCACTGCTGTTCCTGCCCCCTGCCTTTGGCAATTTCAAGGCCTTTCTTATCAGACTCATGCCTGGTACAAACACCCCTTATCAAATGCTGCTGCAGAAACATTGCCCCAGTCAACAGCTTTAGGGCAAAAATGAACAAGGCCATTTGTGACAAGTTTCTGCTGAAATGTGACTGTCTCAGAGAGTGATGGTAAAGCCCTTCCATGTTCAGTGCTGTAGGACGCATGTAGGTCTGTCACAGGTGCCATGGTAGGTGGGTCCAGCTGTGATTGTGGGCCTCGTCAGGGCATATTATCTTTTACTGGCTCACTTGTACATTTCTTATGTGTTCTGATGTAATTATTGGGCATTCAGATAGTTCCCCAAAAGCTGGCTTTGTTGTTTTCCTGGGTTGTGGTCAGGAATGCCAAAGGGTAAGGCTTACTCAGGGCTGCTGTTAATAATGATGGAGCCTGTGGAAGAGACTTTTATTTCTCTCCTATCTTTTAATAGCAATTTTCTATATCTTATCTTAGTCTGCCATATCCTGTGCAGGCAGATAGGGAGGTTAAACTGCAGCTGTGTTTTTTTTTTTCTGTCTTCTATTCTTGCACCCTCTGTCACTTTTCTGTTTATTTGAAGTTGACTGTACTGAACTCAATGGAATTTCTGAATGCTCATCCTTCCCAAACACCCATGCCTTTCTATACTTATACCATTCCTTGTCGCTGGTGCGGGTTTCTGGGGTCCCCCGGGGATCCCTGAGACTGCCAGGGCAGTCCTCAGCGACAGAACACGCTTCCAAGCTCGGCCCGGACAGAATTTGGCTTGGAGTGAGCTCTCAAACCAGCAGGGTGAAGAGATCGGAATATAAAGAAAGGCACAATTCCATGGTTTATTTCATGAAGGCATCCCTTCAAGCATATCCCACGGTTAGGGTTTTTCAGGGGTTTTTATATCTTTAGAGGGTTTTACATTTTTCACCAATAACCAAGGGAATTCTAAATTCTAACCAATCCATGAAAGATTTTACATTCAAAACTAGCGTAGAGATACTAAAAGAAAGTGAACCACTAATATTACAGATAGACAACAAGGGGTCCTGCAATGGGGTCTGCATTCCTTCTTGGGTTCGTCATTCTACAAGCAGTTTGTTATCTTTTAAGCTATGGTTTTCTGGGGGGTCTGCTCTGGGAACTTAAAAGGGTTTTCTGCTTTAAGAGTATTTTCTGCTCCCTCCACAATTCTTCATTTTAAGGTCCTCTCTTTTGGTGTTTTGAAAGTGGGATTTAGCAAGTCAGGGTCCTCACCTCTCTGGGGTAAATACAAAGGCATTGCTCTGTCAGATACAGACAACAGTAGTTTCCTGTCTGATAAAGACTTTTAAATCTACAAGTTGCTTCCTGATCTTCAAAGAGGAGGTGCATAGATGTACAATGTATATTTCAATTTCCTTCTAGATATTAATTATTCTTCTTCTGAGAAATACTAACTTATTTAGAATCTTCTCAAGACAGTTGATTTTGAAGTGGAGGAGGGGAAGGAAATAATGTGCCAAAAGAGCAAATATTTATTTAATTACTTTTATTAAAATAAAAATATCATGCATTAATACACATTAGACATTTCTGGCAACCAGTAATACAAAGATTAAGACTACATAATTTCTGCATAAAATAGGTTGAGCTGGTAAAACATACAGTCTACGTACTGGAAGGGTCTGGATGGAAAGATGAAGATGAAAAAGGTGCTGTTGTGGCTTTTTTTTTTTTTCTGTGTACAAAATTCATCTATAAAGACAAAAATTATTTTGTTTACGAATTGTGATACCAGGGACCTATCCAGGCTGAATGCCTACTGACAGTTCCAGCTCCTCTCTTCTTTATTGTCTTGCCAATGCAGTGTATTTTGCTCTGTTATGTTGAAGACCCTGCAATTCCTTTAATCTTTGCCACATGCTCCACCAGTTGGATATTAAACACCCATACTCAGGGTACACTGTGGCTTCATTTGGCTGCCTTTGCTAACAGAACTTCTCTTCCTGCCTAGTATAGTACAACAATTTAAGTCATCAGTGTGATTCTGGTTGAGACTTCATTTTCCCTTAGCTATGCACCTTGGAAATGGCCAACACTATGGCTTCATATGCCACATGGATCAGCTTTTGAGGGATTGCTTTCACTCTGCTTCTGCTCTTGTCATGGAAGTGAAGTGGGAACCTGACACAAAAAAGAGCAGCTTTTTTTAGGGCCCTGATAAGCAGCACCTGGGCTTTCATATTGCACTTCCATTGGTCACAAGGGTTGCCTGTATTATTGCTCACATTATGAAGCTCCAGCACCGTGCATGCAAAGAGCCAAAGAGTCTTGAAGAGAGCAAAGAGTGCTGTTACTAGCTTCACTAAGCTCTGGATAAATCCCCAAAGTGACAAATTTTACCAGAAAAAAAATCTAAATCCATCAACAAAGAACCCTTACTGTGAGCTCTCCTCTGGCTACAAGCTACAAGCTAGCCACTGCTTTTTGTTCCCCCCAAATACAACAGTATATTACAATAAATGTCCTCCAAAAATTAAAAACTATTAAAAAGAATAATATACACCTCATTTTTTGTTGCTCATATACAAACAATCTTTGATCAACAGTATAAACCATTAAACCATATAAAAGTCCAGAGTTTCTTATTTTACAAGTAGTGCTTTCATAGTTGAGTAACTTTACAATGCTGTGAGGGTACCATCTGTATCTATGGATATATTGCTTGACATTTTATTAAAACCAAGTCATCATACCTTATATTCAGTTGATTGCATCAATACAAAGCAGCCTAAAATGGGCAATGGATCCATAGGATCTCTGATTATTGTGAGGGATTTTAAAAAATCACTCAACATTAGCCTTGTTTTATACTCTCAGTGTAATCAATTTAAACATCCCATTAATTTCAAGGAGAACACTATTAAGAATGTAGGAATCAAAAGCAATGTAGGTATGTGAGCCAAGCCTCCTACCATTGTAAAAAACTACTTTGATTATTCCCTTTAATAACATATGAGGATAACATGGATGGTGGTTGCAAATGCACACTCTCCAGCTAGCTTATGGGAGGTAAGGAAAAGTCTGGATAAATTACAGCCTGACTGGAAATTATGTACTGTATTGGCTGTGTAGGAACACCTTCTACCAGTCCAGTTGTTAGAGGAATTTTTGATTTCTGGTTTTCACCTTATTAATCAAAAAAACCCATTATTTCAAAGTGAGAGATAGAAAGAGACCACAAGACCTGTGCTGCTGCACATCCAGACAGCCCCATCTGTACCATGTTAGAAGATGACAGCAAAGTTGATGAAGCACCAGCCCCAAATCCTGGCTGAAGGTGTTCAGCCTTCTGACTGCTGACTTATTCCGTGCAACAAGTGCTGTGTCTTTTTCCAGGTAGGTCTTCAGTTACCAATGTTTTCCCCTGGGAAACCCATTTTTGGATGCTGTTAAGGGCTTAACTTGACCACTGACTGTGGTGCCGCCAACTATGACTGCACTTTTCTCTCTCTGCATAAAAAGAAGGGGTTGCACCAACTGGCGATTCTCAGTCCATACGGCCATGGTAATAGACATGGTGATCTGCCTAGCACCAGACATCAAATGCAGGCAGGAGACATGGCAGAAAGCAAAGCATATCATGGAAGCTCTGTGATTTCAACTCCCCTGCATAATTGAAGTAATACATAACCAAAAGTGTTACTGTTTTAAAGTCTCACTGCTTGCCTACACACTTCCTCACACAAAAAAGTTATTTCATCATGTCTCATCTTCACATCATCATATTTTTTTCTGATACTGAGCCAAAATATCATGTATCTCATGTATTTGCTTCTTTTTTTCTTGTCTGTGTCTCTGTTTAGATACTGCATTAAGTGCAATCCAGAGCAGAGTTTGTAGCTTTGGCCCTGATGAAGTGATACATGGTCCTGATATTCAGTTTGATTTTCTATGAACAGGCCTCATCCTCCTGCCAAGCTCTCTTGGCTCAGTGGAGGTATGACCCTGGCCCGATGAAGGGTGGAGCTCTGTAGCTCTTCTCTATAAAAAGAGGCTGTGGAAGTGGTGATCAATACCTTATTCCTTCAAAGCAAGAAAACAAGACATTACATCTTTGGTCCTGATGCAGCCCATTTGACAAGCTACTTAAAGGTGTCAAGTTTGTCTTTTGTATAAACTTTTTTTTTCTATTATTTTCTTTATTATTTAAAAAGGGTCCATGAAAATTGTATGTCAAAACAAAGAGGGAACACTTATAAGAAGAAAGCTAGAAAATGGGATCCCAATACAAAAATTTGAACTAGTGGTGATAAAACATTACAAAGCACTTTTGCCAAGTGTTATATACAGAGTCTGACATTTTACAAGTATACAGTTTCCACCAAGGAGGACATGGGTATATTTTCATTGTTTGTCTTGATTCAAGTGTTTTCTCATAGAGAAACTGCGGGGGAAGCCATGGCCAGAGTACCATAACTGCTCATTTGAGAGGCAGTGGTCAAACTAACGGAAAATGTTTAACCCTGAATGTGAAAAATGAGCACTTGTCTGGAAATGCAAAGTTTCTTCCTGACACCCTGGAACACCCGCTGACAGACCAAGAACACCCAGGTACCTTGTGATGGAACTTCTTCAAGCTTGTTGAAACAAGCAACCCTAACTACGTTCCCCCAGGGAAGAGTACCTACAATCTGCTCAAGGGATCTCCTTGCTGTTTAATATGCAGTGAGCTGCAATGGGAAAGCCAGGGCATTTCTGCTGCTTGTTTGTTTAGGGTTTTTTTTGAGTTTTTTTTTCTTTTTTGTTTTTTTACCCTGGTGGAAATGATTTGGTATATTGCTGTTGTCTGTTAGACTGTGAGCATCACCCTATGTAGCACCTGTGCTTCCAGCCACAGCCAGTCACTGCACAGTCCCATCTGGTCTCAGTGCCACTGTATCTGCCCCTGCAGGCACTACCTAGTTTTTTATTTTTTGCTGGCTTTTGAATCATTACTGAGCTGCCAACTTACAAATCATGGCTTACAGGATGCCTATTTACCAGAAATACTTCACAGTATATAGTTGATCCCACCAATCTGGAATCTGCATTCATATCAACATTTTTTGGTCCTACATCCTCTTCCATATACTTTTTTTCATCAAATACATCACATTCAAAGAGAAATGTTCTTTCAAACTTAGATTGCTTAAGTTTTAGATGAATCTCCTTGTTTCTACCAATGAATTGCTACTGAATCCTTCCTGAATTGTTTCAAATGGGCAAGTGTTAATCTCTATTCATGCTACATAATGCTGGTGATACACATGGCTATTTCTCAGTGGCTTTCTTGTTTTAGCTAAAAGATTGAACAGATTAAAATCAGTAAATTCCTTTGTGCAGTAGTGTTTGAAAGATTCGGTGGGAGAATATGCACTATGTGATTTTCTAGTGTTCTGCTTTTAGACATAACAGATTCAGCAAATTGAAAAATTATTTATGAATGCTGTTAAGATCTTTTTTAGTTTTATGCACATTTCTGCCAGGGCGGTGGGAGGGGAAAAGCAGCGCTGCCTGTGCACACATGTTGCACACTTGTGAGTGTAACACAACAAATCTGCTCCCAGGAATGCAAGGAGAAATCTGCCACTAATTGGTTGTGGGAACTGAATTTTGGTTACTGCTTTAAATACAAACCACTGATAATCCAAGTCAAACATTGCATCTTCCACGCTGCTGTGTCTGGGACTTGGTCATGGTGAGACACATCTACGAAACAGAACAATCTCTGGATTCTGACCTAACATGCCACTTCACCCTGTACTGTAGTGGGATCCATGAGCTGTACACAACAAACTGCTAATGCACGTTACTTAAAAAAGGACTCATTTCACATGACTGAAGGTCTCCTAAACCTGTACAAACAGTGTTCTAAGGATTTGCTTGATCCTGGGCCTTCAGAAGCAATACTTAAACTGAAACACATAATGATGTATTCAAAACACAGCAGCAGCATACATCTGACCGTATCTTGCTACTCCATATTAAGGCTACAGATCCTCTCCAAGTCAGCTGCCTTTGCTACCCTCAAGAAAGTTGCCAACATTCAACTAGTTAAGAACCTTTGTCCACAAATGAGAATTTGCTTTCTGGTCCAGTGGTTTGATTAAAATAGCACTGCAAAGCTGCTGGTGGGATGCATCTAAAGGACTGACTAAATTCATACTTCAGGCACTTTACTCCTCCTACATTCTTAAGAAATGTTAGTGATGGAATAATTTTATGGGTCACTGGAAAGAGTAGCTGCCTTTGCTGCTGTGACTGATTTATATTGTCAAACCAAAATCTTAGCCTTGCCTATACCACACTAATAACCAGAAGATGATGCTGCTGATTTCAAAGAAGCAGTAGGCAACACTGTGCTTCAGAAGACGGAGATTAATTCTCACTGCTACTCCTGCATTGCCAGTAATAACCCCAAAGGGACATGTAACCAGCCCCAGCCTCTGCCCCAGCATGGGACAACTGGCAGTATTTTGCCTTGAAGTGAGTGAAGTGTACTACTTAGATACCCCTTTTCTTTGCCAAATGTATAAGGGAAAATTACTTTTGCTTTGGGCCCCTTTAGAAAGGGAAATAAAGCTGCTCAGCTAGAGCTACCTGTGTTTCTTGCCTTAGTCAAGTTTTATTTAGTGGAGTTCTTCCAGTCTGTCTCGTGAGTGCTCCAATTTTCCCGTATTTGCATTTCCTTGGCATTTAATCAAAGTCTGTTAAACATTATCTGACACTTCGTTTTTCAGTTACAGCAACATCTTTAACAGTTTTGTTGAAGAAGAAAGGCATTTTGACAACTTGACAGCTGCATAAGGGATCAGAACAAAAAAAAAGTCTTGGGTTTGACCATCAGAAACAGACTAGTGAGCACTTTATAATCATGTATAGGTGACTTGGAGGCCTGTTCCTCTTGTCAGTTTGTAGCAGTAGTGGTCAGCAAGTGATGCATTGTGCCATTTTTCTCCTTGTGCTAGTTTTCCTCAGACCAATCCTCTCCATACTGCCCTGAGCAGAATTGCCCATACATCCCTCAGATATACTTCTCACCTTTGGGCCAAAAGGCAGTATATGGAGCCAATTTGTAAAAATCTGGTGGTTTGGAATAACAGTTTCAGTTCCAGGAGATTTGGAACATAATTCTTTTTCCTGCTGGTGATCTGAGCAACACTTAGCAGACGAGCAGTACAAGCATCTGATCTTGTAAAAGATCCAAAAATTCTGTTATAAACATTTATAAAAACACAGAATGTATAAAGGAATTTGGCTGTACAATGTGTACAGCTGTCAAGTTCATCCCAGAGTGGCTTTATACCATGCTACCATTTGAAAATGAAAGGAATGCATCCATATTTCTTCAGTCCAGGAAGATCCTGCTCCCTCCCAACATGCATCTGAGTACAGGCTATGGGCCTCAGTTATTACATGGAAATGGGCAAGGAAAGACCCAAACTGCCATCAGACAAGCGTTGCAGTTTCAAAGTCCCACGCTGAAAAGCAGAGGTGCTTTTTGATGCATTGTGGTTGCCATTTGCTCTGAGCCAGAGTCCACTCTTGCAGCAGCCAACAGTTCACTTATCCAGCTTGCCTTGCTGCAAGAAGAAATTCCCTATGGTCATGCTGAGGCTTCAATGTATTCACTTTTTGGTGCTGCTACCCTCAAGTACTCTGGGTTTTCTGCTGCAGGAACTTTCAGGAGACCGTTAGGTTTGGTTTCTTTCGGTAAGAAGTCCTGCTGGTAGTCAGGATTGTCCAGATTTATTTGGTGGTTGCCTGCCTGGATCCAGTAGGGAGAGCTCTCAAAGACTGTCTTGGCCAGGGGAGACTGGTTGGTGTTGAGATATTCGGGGTTGTCCACAGCTGTGCTGTGTGAATTCTGGTAGCTGGAGTCTGTGGGTACCTTTGAATTTGCTGTGAGAGAGAAGTTGTTGTAAATTGGATTCTGGACTGCTGAGGCAGATGCCTTCTTGGGCACCAATTCATTGACATACTCTAGAATAAAAAGAAAATAAAAATGAGAAGGAATGAAAAGGAAAATATAAAATTAATGCAGCCATTTGTGTCATTTGACATCTAGTTTCAACCCAGCTGCCACTTGCTCTTTGCACGTGGCACATCTCTGAACTTCCCAGAGTGGAAAAGAGCCAAAGGCAGGAACTGCCACTCTGGGGCACCAAACATGCTGCCCTAAGGTCCACCTTTAAAAATTTTGTTTGCCACCCAGCAGAAAGATGACTTGGACCATGAGACAGTGAGATAGCTACTGCTAATTTTAGCGGCGCGGGGGTGGCTGTGTCCCAGATAGTGTTCTGAAATGGCAGTTTTGGAGGTTAGCTGCCAGAAGCTGTTTCCCTGGGAAAAAATGTTTGGAGATGAGGAAAATGCCTAAAAAATACAGGACTGGCAATAACAGTGACTCCACATTTCACGTCATTGCTATTCCTTTCAGGGCCTTTCACCCTTTTTAGCTATGGCATATTCTTGGAACGGTTGGTTGGGATTTTTTAAGGACACAAAGCATCATCACTGCATTATCCAGCTCTGTCTCCCTCAGTGCTCACTGGCTTCCTCTCTGACCGCCTACACTGAAAGTCCACGTGAAACCATGAACTGCCTTCTGTGGATTAACTTCTGAAAGCAATGAAACAGCCATAAAGCTCTTTATACCGTTGAAATGGTAAAAAAAACGAACTCAAATTTTTAGAGGCTATTTTCTCCAGTAGAAAGCTTTAAACATATAACCACACATGCAAACTCCCTGCCTAGATGGCATGCATGGCTAACATAAGTAATCTGGCTCATGAGGGAATTGAAGTGAGAAACAGTCAGAAGCAAACAGATAAAGGCTAGGAAAATGGTATGTGCATGCATTTCCACTCCCATTTACTGAGCCAAAAATCAAAAGGGTAGAAAGCATTTGAATTGCTTCATTTCTACAGAAAAGGAAGGAAAATGATTATATTTGAAAAAAAATGGCTTGTGAATGAGTGGCCATGGGATGGAAAAACGGGAGAGGTACTCACCTGGGGCTGGTAGGAAGCTGTCATCTATGCTGTCCTCCAAGAAAACGCCTGTTGGGTCTGAGCTGTACCTCTGGACAAAGCTGTCTACCCGCACAGGGTGCCCCTGCTAGGATGAAAGCAGAAAAAATATTAAATGGACTGATTTGTAAAAGCTGATCCACACAGGAGGATGACCTTTATTAAAGGTCATTCTACTTACCCCATTCCTGTCAATGCAGGTTGTAGCAGAGTTGTTGCTGGTAGCACTCTTAAAAGACAGAGAAAAAAAATACAGATATTATGAGAAGCAGTTCACTCTTAAAATTTCATGTCATGTTTCCACAGTGGAAAATTTTCATACCAATGAACTCAGGAGAGGAGTGCGAGATGTTGAAGGGCTGTTGAAAAAGCCCTGGTGTGGCACAAGGTACTCATCCGCATCCACAATATCTTCCATGTCCTCCTCCTCCATCAGGGTGCGATAAAACTTGGAGTCCGTGGGGCTGGGCAGGTGCATTCTATCATCTCCCTGTTAAAAAAGTCAGCATGAGACAAGACTTGCAGGCTCCTTTCAAGCCCTCATTCTCCCCTCCTCTCTGAGACAAAGTAATTTAACAAGAGGCACAAGACGCAAAACCTTGATTCAGATTCACAGAATATTCTGAGTTGGAAGGGACACACAAGGCAAGTCCACTGCTTAAGTAAATGGCCCATACAGAGATTTGTGTATTTAACCAAATTTATCTAGAATTTAGAGGAACTTAGGCCTGCAATCTCAGTCCATGCTGCTGTAAAATAACTGCATTTTGAAGAGGATTAAACTCAGTTCTCCTCTCACGACTACAGTACGGACTGTTTCTGGTCCTAGACTGAGACCAGTACTAAGAAAATAGTGACCAGACTTTATGTTTTGTTTGTGGTTCTAGCTGAATGTGTTAAAACCTGGAAAGCAATAATAAATCTGGCCTTCAGTTATCCATATCATGTTCTCATATGCATTACTAGTTACTTTGGGCCCCAGATGAAATGCTCATCAGATGTCTTCCCACCACTGTGGTTAGTACCTGTATAACAAGATAGCGTGGAGGATCACGGGCCATTTTTGAGAATTCAGCTATCAGCTCACGAAACTTGGGACGGCTGTCTGCATCGATCATCCAGCCTGCAGGAAAAGCAATGCACAAACAACATATTGTTTTGGTGATCAAACACAGTTTAAAATAAAATATAACAGTAAAAAAGCAGTGCCATGTGTGAAACAAAGAAAGGAGCTACCCCTAAGGGACCACCATGAAAAGTTAATTCACTAGCCACGGGTGTGAATTTCAGCATTTAAAATGCAGATCTTGGCAGTTTTGGGAAGACAGAAATAAAACCCCATGTTGGAAAAGGTTCATGGCTGAATCTGTCTCCTCTCCTACTGGCCTATCTCCATGTGGGCAGGCAGGTCCCACCTGAGGGATAATCCCAGTTAGTTTGCTTTGAAAAAAGCTCTTGAAGGAGAGGAAGCAAACTGACACCAGTGGGTGCCTGCAGAGGTACCAGGATTTGACCATCTGACAGTCACTTGACTGCTTCTTTAAGTCCTGGGAAGCCTCCAGCAGAAGCCTCTCTCTGTACCAGATGTCTTCTAAAATTCAAAACACCCTCACTGGAGACATATTGACAGATTACTGCAACTAGGCTGTATTTAATTAGTAAACTGTCTTCAACTAAAGTAAGTCCTTACAGCTTAGTTTGGATCAATGCTAGAAGAGATTTCAAATATAGATACTGGAGGTTTTACATGTGATATTAGTTAGGAAACCCACATTTTCTGTAATCAACTAACAGATGAGCTGATCTAGAGACTCTTGTGTTTAAAATTAAAAATAATAAAGGTCAAGCTTAGTGTATCTAGAGGAACTCAGAAGAAACAGCCTATCTATATCAATGGGAAAATTAAGTGGTAATATGCCTTCTGAAATCCGCATTAGACAAAATCTCGTAATTTCCAGTGACTTTTTAGTATGCTAGAAATACAATTCCCCACAAATTCAAAAATAAATACTTCTTGCTATTAGACAAAATGGAGTGTTTGGGAGTTTGCTGTTCTTTCAGGAGTAGAATCTACTGTTTCTGACTTTACCTCTAAGTTGCCTATATTTAAATGCTAGTTTTTAAATGTAAATAATTATTTTGCAATAACTTTGAACATTTCAGCTTATACTTTCTGATTATAAAAGAGGTGACTGGGAATCCTGAATTCCTTTAGATAAAATGGCACACCTTCAATCGGGTCTGCACTGTAGCCTGCAAACATGAGGTGACCAGAGCAGCAAAAGATGTGCAACTGAGTCCTGTGCCAGCAGGAAGGCTAAGCCCCCAGACCGTCAGACTCCTGCATTTAAATTCAGTGAAATGGCACGGAAAGGATGGGGACACTCCATTGGCTGTGTTTTAAAAGCAATGGGTACCAGATTAGGCGCCTGGCAAAATGCCTCCTTTCTACATCTGGGCTGACCCTAAGGAAAGACAGGGGCTGGGGTGTCAGTAGGGCTCAGAATCTCTGAGGAGGAGTTTATAGGACATTTTTCTGGGGTCTAGGCACCTCCCAGGCTAAGTGCACACTTCTGGATGCAGTGCCTGTTGCCCTGCGGCGCACAGGATCAGGCTCACCTTGTGTGGTGCTTGTCCCACCACAGGAATATGTGGATGCTCTAGGATTCCCCAAAGTGCTGCATTACAGAGTGTTCATGGTAGCATGGCTCCTGTTTCAGGAACAGGTACATGTTGCTACAGTGAGAAGGTCTTAAATGCCACCTAGTGGGCTGCTTATCACATCCTCACAGTAGTGAGCAGGGATGTGGTAGTCATGGCCTAGAGATGTGCAGGAAGCCAGGAATCTGACATTTAGTAGATGATGTAGATGGAAGGGGGGGTTTGAGGTTCAGAAGCCCTTTGATTTGCCCTAAACTGGCCAAAAAGCTCTTCAGAAACCCTCTGCTCTTGAGCTACTATACTGCAACAGCTGCATGCCATAAAGGGACCAGCCAAAAATGAGGAAGAAATTTGAAAAGGAATTCTGAATCCTCATGTGTATCTGACATTATGATGGTGCCCACACTCCTGACACTCCTTTAGTATGAATCCACCTGTGTAGTAGTAGAGTGCTTGCAGTAGAAAACACATTAATGATCTGAGGGGAAGCTTGGAGGAGAAGGCAGTGTTGATTTTATTTCCTTGACATACAAAACCAGAGTATCAGGCAAAGTGGTTGGCGTCATGCTAATTTATACTGCCTGACCATATAGGTTTAAAATAATTTACAATATCAGTCAGTGGTGAATGGTGAAAAAAAACATCAGTTGGTTGAATGAGTGACTCATGAAACCACATCCCCTGCTCCTAGGTAAAGCTCAAGGTGTGGGAACATACTCTGGTGTCACCACTCTTTTCACAAAACCCTATTTCTGTGCCATTACCAGGAATGCAGCATAAAATGCAACTGAGTTACTTATTCAACTTAGATTAGTAGCCACAACCCCAAGTGTGAACTCACATTTGACCATGATCATGTACACGTCGATGGTACAGATGGGGGGCTGTGGCAAGCGCTCGCCTTTCTCCAGGACAGAGGAGATCTCACTGGCAGGGATCCCTTCATATGGCTTGGACCCAAATGTCATCAGCTCCCAAACTGTCACACCTGCAGGGTGGGAAGAGAAGATCATGAAAGAGACTGCCAAGAGCTGGACTGCTCAGCCTGGGTGTGGAGAGGTGGCGAGCAGAGAGGGGTCCCCTGGAAGCACTGTTTTGCCAGAACCCCAAACAGAGAAAGCATTTTCTGCCATGATTTTATAGAGAGATTAATATAACAGATTGAAATCATTTGGCTTCCATTTAAGGTTTTACTTTTTTTCCTTTTTTTTTTTTAAATCTCAGCTAATAAATTAGTGTTGAACATTCCACAAATTTCCCAGCCCGACAGAAAGGAGATGCAGGTTGCTGTCTCCCAACTCCAACACAGCAAGTGGTTTTAAAAATGGAAGTCGTCTTTTTGTTTGAAAACAATCTCTCTGGAGACGAGCAAAAGCAGTTTTTGAAAGACGTGTAAACCAGCTGCCTAAGTGTCATTTGCTGACATACCATGGACTCTTGTGGTGTAGCTGTTGTGATTGTCTAGTAGCTTAGGATACAAAACAAGATTTTGGATGCCAAGATACATAAATGGATTAAGGAGACCAGAGGCTGTATTGTTTCGAAAAGGACATAGGATCTGACCATCTGCATTAAATATTTTCCAGGAATATAAGAACCCATGGGGGGGGGAAATTTTGCAATAGGTTGCTTTGAAAAGTTTCATTTCTGCTCCTTTCTTTCAAGCTGGCTTTATGAACTATACCAAATACAAAATAAATTCTCTAAGGAGATTATCACACTGCTTCTCTTTTTGCATTGTCCTTTCAATACCAGGATGTCACATTGCAGCTGGTCTAAAAGCTGTAACCTAAAACTCAACCAGCCTAGAGATAGGCAAGTACCTGAGTGAGTGATGATAAGATAGATTTAAAAAAATACAAGAATCCCAGCCAATCCATTGAACCCTAAGTGCAGATGTATCATTGGCCAAATAAATGAGTGATTTGAGACCATAACCAATCACATGTGTATGCCCAAGAAATTCAAACCCCCTATTTAAGGAGGGTACAGAACAATAAAAGAGCTCTTGTCACATAGAACACAGAGGGATGTCTTGTCTGTCTCCAGCCACGACCCCAGTCAACGTTATACCAGCACAGCATAAGCATTTTAGACCTCAGCAGAGTTACACTGATTGACACCAACTGATAGCGTGGCCAGTGATTTTAAGT
Organism: Rhabdornis inornatus; assembly: GCA_013397075.1. Lineage (NCBI taxonomy): Eukaryota > Metazoa > Chordata > Aves > Passeriformes > Rhabdornithidae > Rhabdornis > Rhabdornis inornatus. The sequence goes on from VWZS01009835.1 coordinate 168,416, forward strand.
CCTCCAAGTTACGTGGATTTATTGCCAGCTCCATTATATTTCACATGAAGCTGCTGAAGAAAAACTTCAACAGAACTTCAGCAAATAAACCAGAGTCTCCTACCTGTAGCCCCTTTCAGGGGAAGGCTCATTACCCAAAGCATATTCTGTGAAACATCTTACACCTCACTCACATGCAGTTTCATGGGGATTTTACTTTGCTGAATAGGTGATTTGGGCACAGTGTTTATATATTTGATCTCTTGTTCTTCTTACAATACAAAGTAAAAAGGCCACTATAGAGTCACCAGCAAATTCTGAATTTTTCCAACCCATCTGCAATAATTGTAACTGCTTTTAAACTCACCATAACTCCAGACATCACTTTGATGTGTGTAAATCCGGTGTAAAATTGACTCCAATGCCATCCATTTAATAGGAACCTAGGAAAATTCATAAAGAATCTTTAAGAGGTTGACCTAAAATTTATCAGGGATATTTACTGCCAGGTGGTGTGTAAATTGATAATTTGATTGCAGAAGGTAAAAAACAAAACCAGCCAACATAACTATCTGAATGGTAAATCAGGCAACTTTTCAGTTCCCCTTTATTATTTTCACATATTATGAAGAAGCTGGAAATGTGTGGAATACTAGGTATATCAGAAATATCTCTTACTAAACAGCTTTACAATATTTTTAACAGTCAAATAACTACTTTTTAGCCTTTTATCAGAACAGGACACAAATCCAGTCTTAGGTTACATGACTGATCTACACTCGTATGGTTTCTATTTATGGCCTCTGCAATATTTGCAAGCAGCTTCTCTTTAATTTCTCAGCAGGACACATTCCCTTCATCAGCATGCAGTACAACATGAAGGCCTGTTGAACCAAGACTGACAGGTCTTTCTTCTGCTTTAAATATAGAGCATTCCCTTTCTCTTTAGAAACTGCACAGTCTTATTTGTGTTGGCTACACTGATGAATTTTCCCAGACATCCTGGGCGGGAATTTCAAAAACATTTGCTGCTCTGCTACCTCTGCTCCCACTGCAGTCCCACTGGCCTGATGCTGCTTTGGCTGATTTCAGAGGACTTCCACAGGCTTCAAAGGCAGCACACTGAGATGGCAGCTGAGAGCTTTGAAAAACACACTATCTTCCCCAACCCCTTTGTTTGAGGCTTGTGTGCAAGCACAAACACCAGCAAATGTGCAGTAGTTCATTCTGCAGTGTGCTTTACCTTGCCTCCCTCAGCATGATATTCCTTCTCATCTGCACCGAGCAGCTTTGCCAGCCCAAAGTCTGTGATTTTCACATGTTGAGGAGTCTTAACAAGGACATTCCTGGCAGCAAGGTCACGGTGCACCAGGCGCCGTTCCTCCAGATAGTTCATTCCCTGCAATGTAACACACTACTGGTAAGGCCTTGTTCACTTGGTGCTCGGACAGCACAAATCACCAAACCTCAGCTGCTTTGTGGTAACTACAGACAACACCATAAACACATGGTAAGTTATCCCACCTGCACTCTCCATTTATGTGATGCTTATTGCAGGGCGAGGATGAGTGCTTGCACTATTACTGAAATCCTCCAGGAGCCTTCTTGTGGGTCCAGGCACTGGTGGAGTGATGAAGGAAGAAGAGGCAGTAGTGGGTAGATGGTAGAAGGAGATGTGGCTCTTTTGGGACTTAGTTCAAGAAATACAGAATTAGGATGGAACTTACAAATAAAGGGACAAAGTCTTCTTTCAGCTGCACTTGTGCAAAGCCAGTGACTTCAGGAGAGCACAGTACAGAGTTCAATTATCCATTATGCCATTATGTACATAAACCAACCCAACAGAGTATTTAGACAATCATTCAAAGTTGCTCATACTGTGTTTTATTACAGGCAGTGTACTCTGCCTTCTCCCTGCTAACAATGAGGCAGTCCACTGCAAAGGTAAAAATGGGGGGGAAAAGAAAAGATTCATTTTAAGTCTGAACTCAGAGTTGCATTCATTTTCCAGTCCTCTTTGAAAAAGGCAAGTTCTTCCAGTTTCACTGCCTCCCATGATTAGGCTGGATTTGCCACAGCATACATGTTTTTTGGTATGACTGCCTCCCAAGGAAGATTATAACTAATTGTGCTGGTTTGACTGCTAAAGCATAAATTCAACAGCTGTGTTTCTGACCAAAGAGATTACTCCCCTTTCCCTCAACACCAGTCTCTTGGTATATGGAATCAAAAAGTTCATGATTTCCAAGTTTCCTGCAATATCTTTTCCAAAACTCACTATTATTCTCAGTCCATACATTTCTGCTGGTGGTAGCTTATGCACTTGTATTTTTATGAAGAGAATTGATAAAAAATTATTTTTAACCTACAAAGTTGGCACAAAAATGATCATGTTGATGTGATGGTAGAGGACTGGAGGGAATAATTGGCTTCCATCCTCCACCTGCTTCCTAAGCCCGCTTCTAAGCTGGACCACCATCGAATCCTCCTTCCAAGTCCCTCAGCAAAACTTCACCCATGCACTGCTAATGTTGCCAAAACAAACCACCCAAACAAACTGGCACAGTGCCACTACAAGCACTGAATCACACAAACAGATTTTTAGCAAGAAACGCTTTTGAAACAGAAACTTCTGAGCTGCTGACAGAAAACAGACTATCTTAAAAAAAATAATAATTCTGTAATCTAGCCCCAGTAGGACAAAAAAATTTCCTGCTAAAACTGGCTTGCTGCAGAGGCTAATAAGACTCAGAACTGCTGAAAGGCAGAATATCAGTGTCACACTAAGCTGTTGAAGGTGCTGATGTCTGAAGACTCATGCACGTGCATAACCATAATTTGAAGATGTTGAATTGCCCATTTAGAAAGTTCAGCAGATCTTTAATTGTGTGCAGGCCTGCAGTTCAATCCATTTTTCATCACTAAGCATGAGACCATTGTGTTCAAAGAGTTCGCTCACAGTGTTTCTGCACACGGAGTGTTTATACTCTGTCGTAACACCTTGCCTGGAAGAGAGGACTCCATACTTCAGGAAAAGATAATGTTTGTAAAATATGCAAAGAAAACCTATTTCAAAGCTGTGAAAACAGTAACAAAAATAAGCTTCCTAGGGAACTTGCCTCCTGCGGGTTATTTACCAGACATGTGTTTGCTTCAATTTTTTTTCCACTCATAAATAAATTTTTAAAGAGTCAAAGAATGTTCAAAAATCTGGCATAACTTTATCAGAGTAGTACCAGACACATTGGTGGGAAAAAGCTGTACATAAGATTTATGTGTGCTTAGAGGAAAACTTCAGTGTGGAGCAGCACAAAGGAGTATGTTGAAGGTCAGGCATTGCTGGCAAGGGTAGAAGTTGCTATGGGCAAATGCTGAACCATGAAAAAATCAAACGAAAGCAAACAATTGTGAATGGCAGCCTTTTGGGGAAGAAATGCCCCAAGGACCCATTTGGGGATACATTTTGCCACCTTAAAAATTAACAAGGAGAAGAAGGAGGAGGAGGGAAATGTGGCCTCCAGCTCATCCTCCAAAGAGACTGAAACCAGGACAGAGCAGTAACTGATTTGAAGCAAGAAAGCAAAAGAGTCACAAAAAGTCACAAAAAAATGCAACTCACATCCCAGGTGGACACATACATTAGATTTTACCTGTTGTGGAGTGCAATGTAAAAAAAGTACATACGCTGAGATGAAAAATGTACTCTATAGACATTTGCTGGATATATTTCTGTAGTCCTCAGTGTATTTCCTGAAAGCAAACCATGGCTGGGCAAGCCTGGGATGTACACAAGGCCTCAAGGGACCGATAAATTTTTAAGTGTGTGGTTATCCTGCAGACAAGCATTCCTGAAATAAACAGCATTAAAGCAACCATGCTGTGTGGACACTGCCAACTCATATGATGGATCTCCAACAAATTGCAGGGTTTTTTTTTGCTGGTTTTGCTTCATTCTTCCATGCTTGCAAATGGCTAACCACCATCCAAACACAGCATATTGCTGCTAAGGGCTAGAGGCTGTATTGCAGTTCCTTTGCTCCTCTTTGCAAACAGTACCAGGTGTGATAATGAGCCTTTTATGGCCATGTACAGACCCAGCTCAGCACCTATGAATTAGAGAATAGCTCTGGGCTGCCTGAATGCCTTTTGGTGAAAGCCAGCCTGAGCAAGGACGGACCTGGTATTCAGTAGTCAGCAGTTTCGATCCCTGGCCTCAGAGATTTCAGCATGAAACTCTCCAAGGGACACAAGAAGATGTATTCAACAGCACTGTCCTGTGACATAGCCCGAAGAAATCCACTGATGGAAGCAGCATTTTGTTACGGGAATTGACAATTTCTATTGTCTTCTTGCTGCCCATGCTGCATCACATTTGTATCACATTATCATTTCAATGATAATGTGTTTGGTTTGGACATAAATGTCTAGGTGATAACATTACAAGGACTAGAAGAATTTTGAAGAATAGTTAAGGTTTGCTCATCAGCATAAAACCAGAAAATTTTTAAGGAAAAGTAACTGCTTACTGCCATGTATAAGGTACCTAGGATCCAGGTGGTGAAACAGAAAGATTTGCAGAGACTGGTAATTAAATAAACACATTACATGCTGTCGTATCTCTGAGTTTTAGCTCAGATCTGCAGTTCTGGTCTGCTTACCTTTGCAATCTGCACACACCAGTTGAGGAGGTACTGAGAGCCGATGTTGTCCTTGTGCTCTCGGATGTAATCCAGGAGGCAGCCGTAAGGCATCAGCTGTGTGATGAGCTGAACAGTGGAAGTGAGGCAGATTCCCAACAAGCGACACACATGAGGATTGTCAACACTAGCCATCACATAAGCTTCCTGAGAAGAAAGGTGAAAAAAGAAATGTGAAACACTCCCTTTGGCATGACATGAATATTTGGAGGCAGTTTAAAATAAGTTGGACATCCAAGAAGTTGCTAAAATACTATATGCAAACTCTGTGTCTCATATCACATACAAAATACACATATTTCCCACTCTGTGGACTATTTTCTGTTTAATGGAATGTCCAGATTTTGAACACCAAATCATCACTGAGATGCCACAGAAGAGCCTACTCTCACTACTGTACACCAAGCAAACATTGGACGTAAAATCCTGGGAGATTAAAACTTACAGACCAAAGAGGAATTAATAAATTGAACACCAACTGGAAGCTGATGGGATTTCATCATTTTGAGCACCTAATTGCAAGGGCAACACATTTTGTGAACATGTGTCATATGGTTTTTGTCCCCACAGACCTTTTAATGAAACTGACTGGAAATCAGTATTTTTGAGAGTTCTGCTCCCCTGTCAAGGTTGGTACTAACCAAGGTCAAAGTTATCATTTAGAACGTGACTGAAAGTCTCGTTCTTTAAGAGACAATGTTCTTCTCGACCATGTTGTTCTTCAGTCCATGTCAAACCAAATAGATTAATAATCAGTTCACCCCTTTAGAAGCTTGAATGTCTGTCTTTAAGTAACAATGGTGAAAATACTGCCCTCAATTGGAAAAGCTATTTTAGACTCATATAGCAATGTAAATGATACTAGGAAGATACTTGGAATGTGGGACTCCAGGCATTACAGACCCTTTGGTCAACTGGAATTTTGGGGTTTAGTTTCATAAATATGTGAAAAACTCTTTTTTCAAATGTGGGTACACACTGTGTAGCTTTAGGTACCTATCTATGACACCCAAGATACCTCCTCTTCATTTGTTCTTCTACAGGAAGATTTCTCTCTGAAGGGAGACACCTCTTCAGAGGCTGGCTCAAATACATTACTTAACATGGCCATGGGATAAAAATTCCTGACCTCATGGTTTTTGTGGGCAAAAATTACTTATGGATTGAAATTTGAGATCTATATTCATACTCAAATCCACTCACAAGTGCCAGCTCAAAGAATGGATTCCAGCTGGGGAAAAAAATTAGTGTTACAGTTGTTTGGTTTCTTTAACTAACTTTGTGTCTGATTTACAGTATGTGACTTTTAGGTATTTTAGAAGTGATTTGATTGAAAAGCAACACAAGGAGAAATTAATGGGAATTTTTCCATTCAGTGAGCAGGTCAGCATCTTGATTCAGCATCTGGAGTAACACCTACTAATCACCCCTTGGCAATTCAGGCAAGCAGTCCCCCAAAGCCTAAAATCATAGTGAAGACACGAATGGTGTAAGGGAAAGAGCAAATTTGCTCTTTCTAAGAGCTTAAGAAAATAAATACCATAGCACTTCACTCACTGTCTAGCAAACATTCCACAGATGTCACATAGCTCCATAGCTGGAGAGAACTATTATTAAACAAAGTTATTAATGCAATGACGTTCAAGAAATAAGCAACCCCAATTCTTAAGCAACACTTTCTGGCCTCTGTGTTGTTGCTTAATGTGCCAGCCTAAGCAAAACATGATGTAATGCAGCCTCTTTTGAGGTGCTAGTTCTGCATTTGGTATCCTTGTTTTGGAGCCCTCAGGATGAAAATGGCCTTCAGGCAGACAGGTTAAATAGGATCTCCACCAGAACTGGTAAGAGCTCATCAACCTATTGCATGATGTGGGCACACCATTGAAAAAACATCCCTCTGCCATGGATAGCACTGATTGTGTGGGCTAGCTCAAGGAAAGATAAAGCAGGAACACAATCTGCTGTTCAGTTTATATATATATCTGTGGCATCATTTTTTAGAGATTCTTGCAAATTTGTTATTCAATACTCAGATGTAAGCAGAGACCAAAACAACTTCATTTCCCTATGCTTCCAAACGGAGCCATTGTAACGATGAAGGATGCCTTGCTCCCTGATGGGATTCAGATCCATATTGTATTCATTTTGGCAGGGCAGGGTGGGTGGAAGACTGCAGAGTAGGAGCTGTTCTCACTGCCCATCTGCTGCACAGCCCTCGTGGAGCTGACCTGGGGGCTGAGCACTGGCATGCTGCAGAAGCGGGATGGGCATTTGGGCCACACAGCTTTCAGAGAGTGTCCAAGTATTGACACCGCCTCTTCCATTTGATACTGCAAAGGAAAATAGGCCACCACCTACTCCTTACAGAAAGCAGAACAGAGCTATTGTGTGGTTGTGGGTCTCTCTAAGTAGCCCAAGACATTAAAGTGGGTCTTTGTTTCAACTGTTTATCTTGGAAATCTCTTCGGGTGCGCTCTGACCTGCTGCAAATATGCTTGGTATTTAACAACAACCTTTTGAATTAACCCTACCCTAATGAAGTCAGCCAGAGCTTGCCTGGATTATAAGAGCTAAAGCTGCTGTGCTTGTTCTATGCCTAGTGTGATTCTGTAAGACAAATCAACTTAATTAGACATTATTATCTTTGAGGTTCTAGTGACCCTGGAAAATTGGTTGTGTAGCAAAAATCTGTTTTGAGAAGTGGTTTTGAAGTCATCCCTCTGACTTCTTTCACTATTTTTTTTAAAGTTAGTTCTGAAATACAGAGTTCCACCAACCAATTTATCTAAAAATTAACAGGATTGAAAAAGCAAGAGCTTTTTGTTAAGTATCCTAATTGAAAAGAAAAGATCATGTGGGGATTTGCTACAGAAATGTCTTTTAGAAGAGAAAGCACTTTGATACCACTGAAGACCACACAGTCTCTGTATCTACTGCCCTGTCCAGTGATCTTGATATGGTGAAGGAAGGATGAAGTACTGTAGGTTTGTTGACTAACCCTTCCTTCAGGACACATGCCTTTAGGAATTTAATGCAGTTAAGTCCAAAGCAACCTTTGTGAATACTGTGTTATGCTCCTTATCACTGTGAAGAGCAAAACGTGGAGCAGAGCTCAGAGCAGGCAGCTGAGGAGCATCTCTGCCAGTTCCTCAATGCAGGGACTGCCAGTGAAGGGAGGGGTCACAAGCAGGCATGAGGGCCACATAGGTAGGGACCTGGGGAAGGGCTGAGACTTGTTTGAAGTCTAACTAAACTAAAACCGAAATGGGTATTGCCTCCTGTATGGATTTGGAGATGGACCTATTCTTCTGCACTGCTGCAATATGCCTATCACATCGTACAGTGCATAACACACAATCTGTTGAAGCAGAATAATGTATTGGAATAACACTGTTTATTCAGGGTGACTTGAAAAATCCAGTAAGCTTTATTATTGTCAGTAGCACAAATGGTGGTTTGTTCACAGACATTTATCCTGAGACTTCTCACTGCAAGGATGGGCTTTTTGTTAAGATCTTCACCAGCCTCAACCATCTGAGATGAACCTTCCTACCTGAGGTGTCATTTGCTGGCCAAAACTGGATTTAAAAAAAAAATTCCTTCTAAATTCAGTCCATACCAAAATAAAAAATAAAATCCAATTTTCCGCATGGCTGAAGGACTTGTGTGCTTGATTAACAACACCATCAATTCCAGACAAACAGGTCCATTTGGGACATACCAGGGACAGGACAGAAAGACAGACAAACATACTTTTCCTGTTGCTCAAGGCTGAACCACAGCACGGGAAATCTGAAGTTACACTGAACTTCTGAGTGCTCCTCTCCTCAATCAGCATTCTCCTTTCCTTGTAGAGAAATTTATACATTCTTGGTGCTGCATGTTCCATGGCTTTGGATCTAGTTAAGATTTTTATCAATTCCAGGTTCAGGAAACCTTGTATTTAGGACTCTGGCTCACTCGCTGTAAACTCAAATATTTATTAACTCCTAAATCAGTGTCCCATATTTCTCCTGTTTTCTGAAGGGATGATCTACATCCAAACAATAAAATAAAAATTGCAAGCTTCTTTCAGAAGGTGAGATAATTTCTTGCATTCTGGGGCAGAGAAATCAGACAGCTGGGATTTTTAAATTTTATTTTGGATTTATAGTTAATTTAATTCTATTTAATCAAGCAACTAGTTTATAACAATCCTCAGGATTCATAAATCATTAGGTCTGTTGTTATTTGACTTAGTTGTACCACCATAATCACAATGAATGCTACAGCTTAAGGCCTGAAATATCAGAATAAAGAAAAGAGAATTAGTTGTAAATGTATGGTCCTGACCACTCCTTAGCTGCTACCCCATGAGTATAAAATCTGAATCTGTGTTTGGTTTGGGTTAATGAGGGACACAAAAGCACTTCACAGACTGGGCTGCAAAGTGCAGAACTTCTAGATGGAGAATTGAGTTTAGGATGCAAAATATTTCTTCCCACAAAAAATCCTGAAATCCCTCTAGTTGTTAAAGAAGAAAATCCATAGACCACTGACAACTCAAGAAAACAAACATGGAAACTCACATCAAGTATTTCCTTGTTGGCTTTTGGTGATGTAGCCTCTCTCAACTCTTTAATAGCAACAGGAATTTTAACCTTCTCTCCTTCTGGGATCCAAAGTCCCTACCAAAAAGAAGCACAAAGAGTTATTCAGTCTCATTCAGGTTAAATCTCACAGTTATATATATATATTTTAGATCTTCTGAGTAGACTCAAATATTCTGAGCAATGGAAAGATATGGCAGACAAAAAATATGCAAAAAATGTGTCTTGTGGGTATTACCAAGTTCCTGTTCATGGGGTGTCACCCCTACCATACTTTCTTGAAAAAACATGTTCATTACTATGCCTGTGTAAACAGCCCAAGAGATGCATAAAGACCAACTTTTGTGAATGGAAATCTAATAACTAATTAGAGCATCACAGCAACTGCATGCGCAAAACCTTGCCACTTCCAATTTATAAATTGTGGGATGAAAATAATTAGCATTTTCTCATTAAAACCAGATGGCACCTATACTGTACAAATAATCCAGTCCTATACATATGCAGTAGCAGGGGAATCTATGTCCCACTGGTATAGTGCTCTGCATCTATAGTGTCAGGAGGCCATTTGGGTGGCAGGTCAGCAGTGTGGCACTGTGAGGACATGCTGCTGAAATCCCCAGCAGTGCTGCTGAAATCCCCAGCAGTGCAGGTGCACATCTTTTTGTGCCCCTGAACTTCCTAATCATACCTGGAAGCCTGATTCAGAATATAGATTCCTCTTTATAAAGAAATATAGGAACCTATAGTTAATGGAAAAGCCTGAAACACATATCCTGAATAAAAGGAGGAGAAAAGTAGAACTTGATGAAGAAGAACAGAGGATAAACAAACACAAGGAGAAAAAATAACTTGTGAACCTACACAACTGAAGGTATGTAGACACTTTCACATATCTGAATCGGTTTTAATGAAAGAATGATTGAAAATTATAAAAAGAAGATCACACATGACACAGAAAAATGGCTTTGCACTGAGTGAATCAAAGTGCATTTCTTTTTCTTCTTAATATTACTGTGGGGTGTATTTGACTGTGGTAGTTTTTAAGTCAAGATCTTTCTTCTCCAGGTTCAGCAGTATTGCTTTGGCAACATTTTATGTAAATCTTCTCCTGTTACCCAATTTCTAACAAAACTAATGATAATTGAGTAATCTCTCTACCCTTCAATAGACAGATACATGATATAAAATCTAGTTTTAAAAAAATCTACACAATGATTGAGGCTCCCAGTTCTTGCTTTGTTTGGGTGGCTCCTGCAGGAGGGAGCAGGATGAAAACGGGAGTAGAAACACGGTGATCTTACCTTATAAACAGTGCCAAAAGCTCCAGAGCCTAAAACTTTGACCTTTTTAAATTCTGTTTCCTTTAAAATTCTCAGATGAGCCTGGTTTGGTGCCTCCCCGCTGGGTGTCAGTGGTTCAACAAGCTGGTGCAGAGAGAAGATTATGTTCAAAGGTTACACAGTCTGGAAGGTTGAATACTTTAATAAATACTTCCTTTAAAATAATGAACATTTGATTCCATGTGAAGTTTTTGGGAGGATAGCTCTGCTTGGACTTGCAGGAATAAATACTTGCTACAAAAATCAAGCACGGAGTGGCAACTGCCATTTTGAAGGAGAATGAAGGAATACCTCTTCTCAAATGGAGGCTATGACTTCAAAGACTTGAAAAACATGACATGAAAAATAATGTAATTACCACAGATGCTAAAGGAGATTATTTTTGTTTTGAACTTGTGAATAAATTAGTGAAATGTTTAAAATAATGGGCAAGAATCACCTGCAATCTTTCATGTCTCCTCTTGTTTAACTGGATAAAATTCCCATGGTACCAGTGGTTCTCCAAGACCATGTGGTGTACAAGCAGCAATTGAGACTATGACAGTGATTCTTTCCTCAGAAAAGGATTTGAACTGTCTATTGATTTTTTCAAAATTTTATCTCAGCCTTATTGCAAACAGCGGTAGTGCCCTCTGAAGATATTTAATGTTTTATGATGCATAAGTCAGCTTTTTCCTTAGTGTTTTTCCTTTTGCTTTTTCTTCAAATAAAACCATATTTATCTAGATGCAATCTGATTTTAGAGGACAAGCAGCCTCTCTGTTGTGATGAAATATCCTCATTTTGAGGAGGATATTTCATCACATCTCATTTGAGGAGTCCAGAGGACTGGACTCCTCCTACAATAGGAGCTGAGCACAAATTGAACTCTACTACCACAACTGCAGAATACAGCAGTATGTTGGTTTTTTTTTTTTTTTTAAGGATATTAGAATCTGACTCTGCAAAGCTGGCAAGTATGGAAAGAATCTGCAACTCGGATTTTAGAAAAATGTTAAAAACAATTGGCTAATTTACTATAACCAGACTATAAAGAGAAGGGGGCTAACCACAAAAGAGCAGCTTCCACCCAGGATTAGGAATTTTGCTGTATATGACGTATCCAGAGGGTGATGCTGTAATGCACACAAAGCCATGCAGAAAACAAAAACAGAAACCTTGCTTGTGTCCCATAGGGTGAACCATTCACTTTGATGGCTTTGTGAGCTTTTTGTGCTAAAAACAAACCAAAGACAAGACACAAACACTTCCTCAATTCCTTTCCCTCCTCTCCTTTCACATGATAAGGCACGCACCTGATCAATGGGGTAAAGTTTTCAGAAGCACCCCAAGCTGCCACAGGAGCCTCAAGGCTTGTCTGGAGGGACACACGATTTGAGGCTGAAGGTAGCATGGATCAGCAAACACATTGCACCTCAACCTAAAGGTGTCGTTTTTTCTGAGTAGACTATCTCAGTTACTTTCTTTGGGACTGAGACATCCAAATCCCTTAAGTATTTTGCAAATTATATGCAGAGTGATCAGATTTGAAACTGAGAAGGTGTTAGGTGCGTGCCGCTCCTTTCCTGAGTAGTGCGGCAGCTGCTGCGTTTCCCATCCCAAGGGATTGCTGAGCTACAGGTGGGTGGAGGGTGCTTTATCCTCTGGTACAAGGAGGAGGATACCCCCTGGCGCAGGTGGAGCAGGGGAGCTGGCAGTGCTCACCTCCCTCTCCTGCAGCAGCCGGCGCAGGGTGCGCTTCCTGACAATGTGGCGTCTCCGCAGGTACAGGCCGATGCCCAGGCCCACCACCACCAGGCACAGGAGCCCTCCGACAACACCGGCTGCGATGGAGGGGATCTTGGAGCTGCAGCACAGGAGGGGATGCAGAAACAGAAAAAAATTGTTAGGTGTTAGGTTTTAAAGAAGCCCTACAGAGGTTGCAGGAAGCCTTATGTTTTGATCGGACTCTGGACACCCACATAAGCTTATATGACATTTCAGATTTCTTGGGCACCTGTATTTTTAAGTCCCTCATCCAGTAATCTGTTCAAAGTGGTGCTTAATTTCCATCTGGGCTTAAACCACAGGTCTTCATTCTTCCCTCAAATTCACAATTGGAACTGATTCTCATAGCTTAAGCAAGGGGATTTCTCCTCCCTCTGACAAACTCACCAAGCACATGAACATCAAATCCGTGATGCCAATGTGTGCCAGCTGTGGGCAGCCCACGAGTGATCAGAGACATGAAGCATGTGGAGAGAAGGCCTCTCAGAAAGGCATACACACTTATCATACCAGCAATGCAGCTGACATCCCCCCATTATTGGAGGGGAGAGGGGGCATGCTGTAAAGGGTCACAGTGAACATCAGATCATCTGTCTTCCTTACAAATACAAATGTCTGAAGCCAGGTATTGTGTGCCATCCCCACTGTACACACAGATTGCTGCCTCTGTATTAGAGCCTGGGTAATTGTAAATTTAAGTTGAAAAGAAAAACCTGTTTTCCAAGGTTGTTTTTTGGTCTGTACTTAGAGATTCTTCCCAGCATTTTTCTAAGTTGCCCCAGGGATTACTCTTAAATGCAGTCACTTTTTAACAGTACTTCTAGGCTGAATTTATCTTGCCATAGCATGACTTTGTGGCCAGAAACTTAATTCCTCTCTCTTGAGCACATCATGAAGCCGAACAGCGTGATATAAGATCTAGTCTGAGCATGAAAAATGAGCATCCTTCTGGGCATACAGTATTTGGAGATGTACAGACCACAGGACTGGAAAAGACCCTCTGCATCTCTGAGTCTCCTGTAACACAGGTAACTATATCAGTCCTAAACATATCTTTCTCTGACCTTAATCCTTTCTTTTTCCATCCCCTCTTTTTATTCTTCAGTAACAGATCCCTGGTCTCACCTTGACAAAAACTGTAGGCAGAACAAGATTTTGAAGTCTTGTGCCAATAGCAGTATTTCTCAGTTCTTTAAACCACTTTTATAGGTCTGAGCCTGGTCTAATTGGTCACTTCCCTCTAAACAGCTGAAGACTTTAGTCCCAGTCTTGCAGTGTCCAGTGTGGAAATGTAAACACACACACACATTCTTTCCAGCTCTGCCATTTATTGTAGCAGATGAAATACTCACCCATTTGGACAGCCTTCAAGACCTGGCCCTTTGCACCTGTAAAAACAAATGAATGTTACAAACATAGTAGCTCTGGCCTACATACTTCTCTAATTCCAACTAAGAAGAGCACTACTGATTTGAAAGTTTGTGTTTCAGAGCAGTCCAAATGTTAACATAGGAATTTATAATAGTTATACACTCCATTAAATATCAGTAAACAACCTTGCTCCAGAATATTTTATCTAGAGAAACAGCTATGCTGCATACTTAGTTTAAAGAATGTTTTAAAACAACTTTTTAGCATGTGGTAGAAGTGGGGGAGGACATAGACACACAAAATTCATTGATTCCCTGTTTCTGTGCAGAGCCCAGGACTGACTGTGGAGGAGGACAGAAATAGCCTCCTCCTCCTACATGGACAGAAATACATGTGGAAACATGTCATTGCAGAAGCTCCTGCATAATCATTGTTTCCTGATAAGGTAAAGATTTCAATTTCCAGGCTTTCTGTTACAATGGATAACTTGGGTAGCAGATACATGGACTTCCACAAAAAAATGGGATTTGATAGCACTCTCTCGGGCTACAGTTTCTTGGCATGTGTCCATGGTATTTTTCCTTTAAAATCCAATCTTATGTTACTGGTAATGTAAACAGGTACAACTGTTATCCAGAGAGCCAGGAACTCTACTAGCAAGTCATTCACCCTCCATTTGAGCTTAAAATACATAAAATTTTGGCAGTGCAGTGCAAAAAAAACACAGATGAAACCACAGTGACTGCGTTCACTTGATGGTCTAATGAGTGTGAGAGGCACAGTCCATTCCCCAAGTGCTGCTGAGCAATGAGCTGTATGCTCTTCATGGGAATTGTGGTCTTTGTGATGTCTACTGAGGAAGGAGAGCATTACTGAGATGGTGACATCACCTCTGGAAAACAGAGCACAGGAAGGAGTAAAGTCCAGTTTGTGGTATCTGCTCCCTGTGCTGACTTAAAGAAAATGGATCATCCCAAAACAATTCCAGAGGAGGTCAAGTGAGGGGTAATGAGTGAGCCTATGCCAGGAAAACTGCTCTGGAATCCCTCTCACTGAGAGGAGGAATTAGGAAAATTTCAAAATGCCAGGTAGAGTTGCAGATCTTCTCTTGTGACTTGGCCTGGGTCTAGGGGAAGGAAGAGGTGAAGCAACTACTTGTTTTATTGGGTTTTAGTTAGTTAGTTAGTTTGTTTTCATTACTCGGATCTTCCCGTGTGTATTTGCCTTGTTTCTGGGCCAACAAGTGCTCCAAGACCCAGCATCTGGAAGGTCTTGTAAGTTCACTGAGCTCCCATGCAAGAATGTGCATCCTGGTGTCCTGGACATGCTGGAAGTGCTGTGCATACCAGTTCCTGGATTCCAGGCCCTCAGCCTCGTTAGCTTTCCTACCAGCATACAGCTTGCTTTGTTTGCTCAGTTGTGTAACTAAGAACAGAGAGGCTGCACGTGCAGGGCAGAGCCACCAGCTTGCTTATCATCATAGGGGGCAGATCTTGCCTTGGGCTTCTCTCTTGAGGTGCTCAATGGAAAACTGATCTAGGACTCCAGACCTCATGGTCTACCTTCCGGATATAAATTTCTAACGCAACAAAACGTGCAGCTGCTCTTGGTAAGAATGTGAAATTGGAAGACCTCACCTAATTTCAGAATATGACTACTGTCCCTCAAAGTATCTCTCCCTCAAAATTCTGGTTTGCCATGCTACTTTAAGATGGCAATTCTCTATGTGCTTCCTAACAACAAAACTGGCTGAGGAGATTGTAGCTACAGTCTGAGGAATGACTGACCAGTTCTTCTCCTACACATCAAAGTAGAGGCAGGAAAACTGTAGATTTTTATCAGTCCCCTTCCTTTTCCCACACAAATCCATCAATATCAAGTCTTGTAGGATAAAGTAAAAAGATGTTTGGGAATAAATAGAGAGATCAGCTTGTGCTTTTCAAATCCCACTTGGTTTTCTGATTAATTTCACAAGTCAGAGAAGAAACAAAGCCCGTAAGAATTATCCCTCCAGGACTATATATAACTATCTTTCTTAATGTGAAACTTTATGATGACACCCTACATAAGTAACCCAGATTTTATGGAATCTGACTAATCATGTTTTCCATTCCTGAGTAATTTTTCTTCTGCTTACAGCAACCAAAATGACAAATGTGACCTTATGAAGTAATTCAAGATCTTATGGATATATGAGATGACTATAACAGCAGTTGTAGTCTTTGATACATTTCTCTACTGAATGGAAAATTAGTTCTGTGTACAGCTTCTGAAAACGACTTCATCCTGAACTACACATTTTACCTGTCTAAGTAAATATTACTTGTCCCAGTATAGAAACAACTATTTATTTCCTAAATCCATCAAGATTTTAACAATTTTCTCCTTGACCCATAGTTCCTAATTTGATGTAATACAGTCATGTATTATGCATCATGTTTGATGGCCTTTTTAGAGGGAACTTACACTATAGCAGCCAAAGTTACTTAACAATCACAAAAGAAATGGAAAACCATTTAAAAATATTTTTAAACATTACAAAAATTTTACTTTGTCCTTTCTTTTTAAGTAACCTTCCAAAAGTGACAAAGGCATAGAATTTGTGCTGTGCTTCTGCAGCCTTCCCTCTCAGATGCCCTGGCCACTTTCTCATCTCCCCCAAAAATCCCTTAGCATTTAAAATGAAGACTGGTGAGACACAGAGTGTTGCTAGAAGTCTTTTAGTTGAAGCTTCTTCAAATAAGGAAAACAGAGAGAGACCCTGGGAACCCTTGCTTGCATGACTACAGAAGTCAGCACACTTAATCATGCTGACAAGATTTTGTGGGCTCTAGCCGTGAAATTGGACAGGGACAGAAATGAAGTTGTTTCTTGTCATGCAGGAATTGCTGAGACAGTGGTTTCTAAGGATGCAAAAGCTTTGTGAGACAGATGTTTTCCACCCACTGCTGAACAGATCCATTCCCACAGCAAAATGAGAGAAAGGCGTGAAGATAAATGACATTGCTGATGGATTGCCTTCAGACAGACAATGCTGTGCCTGACTGCACGTTCCCATATTACAACCCTGACACTGGTTCTCTACTCATCTATGGCCACAGATGTCCCATCTGTACAACAAATATTGCAACACCACCTCCTTTTGGCTCTCTTGAGCCCTTCGGGAATACAGCCTATTTCATCTGCCACATTTGGGTGTCAACTTCAATTGGGCTACTGAGCATGTTCACAATGTAACTGATGCAAACTCAGCCCAGCCTTTCATGTGAAAGATGAAATTGATACTACTTTTTCTGTTCTGCCTTAATAACACAGGGCCAAATACACTGAGGCATATATTAGCTAGTCCTCATTTTAAAAAAGTCTCCTTACTGTAACGTCATCTCCTGCCTGATTCTTGTGGCTCCCCCATCCACTGCTAAACCAAGGCAGGAATTGATTTCTCTGATCAATTCTGCTTGGGGAACTTGCTTGTGCACTAAGAGCCACTGTGTGGCTTGTTTTACATCCCTGTCTGGGAAATTATGTTCTCCAAATCTGCATTCAAGTCTAGTGTTTGATCTCACTACTGAGGCCGCACAGTGAAAAAAAAGCCTTGTTCAGATGTGGTTACTCATTACACTACTCCACTAATAAGCTGCATTTCCATATGGCCAATCAGAAGGAGGATATTGGACCACTGTGGCCAGTTCGTATCAGTAGAGACTACTGAGGTCATTAATAAAGAACAAACTTATTACAATCCCTTTTAAACTGAGAAAATTTCTTCTCGGGCTTGCAGTGGGAAGCCCTGATAAGCCTTGACTGTGACTGTAGCAAAAGCAGAGGGCATCGCTGTAAATCGTGACAAATCCACCATGCTGTTATAACTACTGTCTGAAAACCATTGCACTGAATTTCACTATGAGCACTAGGAAGGTCTGTTACTTGCTGATTCCACCCTTCATCTCCTTTCTTCCAGGAAGGGGCACTGGCAGTTGGATTAGCTAATATACAATGTGATGGTTGGTTTGAGTATGTTACAACTCCTCTCTTGCAACACTTATTAAGGGCATATTATAGAAAGATTTTGGATCAGAAAGACTTGCAGGGTAAAAAGTAGAGGCCTGTGAGGGAAAATACAGCAAATATGGGCTGGCTTTTTGCTCTGAAAGCATCACAGTCCAATAATCAGCTCAAACCCTAAAACCTTTTCCTGTGCATCCTATGTCTTTTGTAGGTTGGAAATCAGGAGAGGAGACCATTATTACTTGTGATGTAGGTTAAACAGATCAACTCACACCTTGTTACAGGTTGCAGTTTAAGTGTGCCCCCAAATGAGGACAAAAATGGCTTGTATAGATTGGATTTACTGTGATGCCTGTTAAAAAAGTCACACTCACAAGGCTTTAAACTCAAGTAAAATGCTAGCATATAGAAAGAAGAAAAAGAAGAAAATCACTGTGTTACCTCACTGGGACTTCCCTCCTGAAAGCTGAAAGGTGCAGAGAAAAATGGGCCCTGGCAACCCAGCATCCACCAGATGTCACTCATGTTCCTCTCAAAACCAGAGGACACAGCAACAAGCCAGGTGGGAAAAAAAAGGTCCATCACTGGTGGGTGAGTCCTGTACAATTCTCTTTTGAAGTTATCAAGCAAGCCTGTTTCAAACTCCTTAAACAATTCTTTTATTTCCTTCTGCATAAAAACAAAGTACCACTGACCTTTTCCTACTTACAATTTTTGCCACACTCTGCTTACATTAACTGTGCCCTCTTGACCTCTCTCGCTCTCTGCTAATTCTTCTCAGTGGTTTGATATGGGATCATCAGGAAGAGAAAGAGCTTGAGACAAGCTGTTTCTCTGTGTCTTTTCTTCCCTGTCACCATTCAATACCAGGTTTTACTCACCCCCGGGTGCAGTTGGGATGGCAGAGCTGGCAAACATTATTCCCATCAGCATATTTCCAGACTAGGGTATCATTCTCACCCAGAACCCCTGCTGGGCAGGATTTCACACAGTGGGGACCATCTATAAAATGGGCACACTTCATGCAATTGTCAGGACCCTGCAGAGAGAAACAACTTGTTCATAATGCCATTACATCAGCCTATTCAGGAGGAAATACAGAAGATAAATCTCAATGCCTTCCATTGCTGGAAGTTTGCAGCATTGTCTGGTTTTATTACCTTGCTACCTGATATTCTTGCAAGTAATTTCTCTTGTAGGATGGACCATACAAAAGACAGTTCCTGCTGCTTAAAGCTAATATTTTCTTGCATTACAAAGTTGCTTTTTTTTTCCCCTCTGCCTTGTCTGGTTGGAAGACTTGTGTTTTGCATTTTAAATGGAGAAGCATTTAATGACACCTTGATAAGGGGTTAGCTGAAAAGCAGACAGCTTGGTTGCTACCTGGTGCAATCTTCTGCCACATAATTTAAAATAGTGGATATAGACTTCCTGATACCACCCTGAAATACTGGAATCAAATCACTATTTTTCTGGTTTCTCAGCACTGGTTCTTTCCACTGTTAAGAAGAAGCATAAGATGGTGAAAGCAACCCAAGGAGTCCATGCATTTTTTTTTTCCACTTTGAAAAGCACTAAGTCTGTATTTAAAGGCATTGCCTTCGGCCATATTTGTCAGAATTGTTTTTATTAAGACTGTAACAACACCATGAAGGACCTAAATATTTTAAAGCAAGGAAACCAGCAATTGTGGGTCAAATTCTACTATGGAGAAAAAACAGACCAGATCCACAGTGCTGGTTGCAGTAGGACAAAAGTAAGACACACCATAGGAAGACTATTCTAATTACTCTAATGTTTAAGGGCCACTATAGTAGACTGATTACTACATGCTAGGCAAATATGGAACAGGGGGTCACTGCCTGAAGGAGTTTAAAATGTAAATAACATCCTCGAGATCATGGTGCTAGGAAGGAGGATGGAAATACTTCACGGTACTGAGCAGTGACTCTTCAAACTGATGATGGGTGTCCTTGTTCTTGACAGGACAGGGTTAATTTTTGCAGTAGCCTGGAGGAGCATGGCTGGGAGGTTATTCTGTACCCCTCATGTCACTGCCAGGGGCAGGGGAAAGGAGTTTCTTCTGGGGAGAAGGGGTTCCTTCTGGTTGAGCAAGCATGGAAGAGGAAACCATGGGGTAATGCTGGTTCTGAGCAATTATGTGTGCACCTTTCTTGTACACTGTTATTAATGTTGTTGCTGTTACTGTTCCCTTTCTTCTTCTTTTCCCTTTCATCTCATTGCTGTTTCTAGTAAATTGTTCTTATCTCAACCCATGATTTTCTCCTCTTATGCCATGAATTCTCCTCTCCAGCCTGTCACAGCTGAAGGGGGGGAGGGAGTGAGTGAGAGGCTTGTGGTTTGGAGAGTCTCAGTGGGAGTACGAAGTTGGGGAGTACCATTCCTAAACCACAACAGTGACCAGGGGTCAAAAGCTCAGAGGCTGCTGGCGGTGGCAAGATGTGTTTACAGAGTTGGGTTAAATAACACAGAGGTGGACCTGTGATGAAAGCAGGAGATTTGATCTCAAAAAAAAAGAAAAAGAGAGAGAATTGGACTTTTGCAATTAGGATTTGACTTTGATCTAATGTATTGACACCAGCTTGGAAGTTGAGTGGTTACATGTTACGCAAATGTTTGCCATATTTGCCAAAGTAAGTATTTTTTTAATGTAAAAAACAAAAAAATAGTAAAGACTCTACAATGTCTGTGACAGTGGATTACATGTAAGAAAATAAAAACAGGACCCTGACGTTTCCTATCCTGCTCCCCTGCCCCAAGATCTTGACTTCTAACCACCCCCATTCTCTGCTTCACCTCAAATAGGGTTAAAATGAGACCTCAGGATTATCTGAACATGGGAAATACATATTAATATGTGATCCGAGGCTCAGGTTTGCTAAGATGAATCTGCTCTTACAGGTCCAGTGCAGGTTGCATTGTACATGGTGGAGTTTTGCACCAGGCACTCAGGGTGGCAGGGGAGGCACTTAGAGTCCTTTTCAAATTCTCTTGGCTCCCTGGAAAACAACAACAAAAAGAGATAAATAATTAAACCTCAGAAATAATAGCAAGTGACAAATTGAGGTTTTCTTTTCCAGACTTTTCCACACTTTTCCACATTAGATTGAGATAATGGTACTGAGAGAGGAAGAGGGACCCTCTTGGCTACACCAGTAGCACTTGCTCGGTGCAACCAGGAGGATGTAAGAGTAAGGGAAATTTGTTTGACAGTGAAACACATGGCATTCCAGATTGCACACTACAAATTAGTTTACTTTCCCTTTTAAGCTAATGTCACAGAATACTCACAACCATTTCTAGAGGCTTTTAAATGGTGGTGATGCAAAGAGATCAGCAAAAACAGTTCAAGTGATTCCAAGGCTACAAATAATAGTTAGGAAAGTTAAACAGCAAGGCACTGATAATTAAATTCATGTCCTCTCTACAACACACAATGAATCATTAAAATATGAAGGTTGGGAACAGATGGTTTTAATAGCAATAAAGCTGTTCCACTTCAAGTAATGGTGTTATTAATTAAACTAAATCTACCCATCATTTGACAAAAAAAAAGTCCTGATCTGCCCTTCAGGTTATAATAGCTGCTAGAGGGAATTCACTTTAAAAAATATACAGATGCTAAACTGCAAGCCACTGGAGAAACACAAACATCAGAGGCATTAGCACCCTGACAAGTACCTGCTTAATACTCAGGAGCTGTAAAAGTCAAGCTTTGTAATTTTGCTGCTAGACATGCCTTTTCCACCTACATCACCTGTTAAACTGACACACAAGGCAGCAATATTTTTTCCATGTCCTGAGTGAGGCTGAGACAATAATTTTGCCTGAAATAGCTGCTCTCAGTGATTTTTGGATGAAAGTTCCTCACTTGAGTGCAACTTTCCAAACTGCAAGGGTGACCTGCTCGTCTGAGCAAATATAAGAGGAAAGAAGTCTACCAAGCAGTGAAGCCCTGGCTCTGGGGATGACTGAGCTCCCAGAGACTCTAAATGGCTCTGGCTCTCACTCATTGTATTTGACATGATAGTCACAGCTTGGGCTTTAAACTCCTTTCTTTCTTATGGGAAGAAAGCCCAAGGTTTAGCCTCCTTGGGCCTCCAGATAGTCTCCTTGTGGGCTTAAGAGGATGTTTTCTTAGCAATCATCATGTCAGGAGCAAACTCCTAAGCAATACTCAATGGGGAAGAAGTACTTTAGCTAGGTACTGTGTTCACACAACATCTCTGTAAAGCTGGGAAAAACCCATGCCTCCAGAGACCCAGTTTCTTGCTTTCTTTCTAGCTACAACACATTTTAAAAACCAAAACCCCCATACCATCACCAAAACCTAAAGCACCCCTGAGACACCTTACCCTTGCAAGATGTTGCACTGTTTCACACATTCCTTCTGACGATCGAAAAACCTGCAGGAGAAGCAATGGAAGGGCCCTGGGCCCCAGCAGCCTACGTCTGAGCACAGGGGGTCACAAACATGCTTGGCAGCAGCTGAGAGAGAAAGAGGGACAAGAAAAGACATGAATGTCAAGGCAAGTGAGGGGTCAAACTCTCCATTCTCCATCTGACCAACCGGTTCCCCAACCTGTACCAAAACAGATATGAATGGTTCTGGTAGAGTGGATGAGGAGTAATCATGCTCCTCTAAATCCCAAAGCCTGAAATTGAGTGACTTCTGGCCATTTAAAATAAGAATGATCTCCTCTGTGACAGCTTAACAGATGTATAATAAAGTTAAGTCAGGCTGAGGGAGCTGGGGTTGTCCACTCTGGGGAAGAGACAGCACTGGAGAAACATTACTGGGACTTTTTTGCACTTGAAGAGCACTTACAGCAACTTTTCAACAAGGTGTGCAGTGACAGGACAAGGGGAAATGCTTTTGAACTGAAAGAGTAGATAGACTTATGGATACAATGAAGACATAGTTAACAATGGGTGGTGAGACACCGGCATGAGTCACATAGGGAATTGGTGGATGCCTAATACCCCTAAATTCAAGGTCAGATTAGATGGGGCCCTGAGCAACCTGGTCAAGTGAAAGACATCACTGCCCACAGCAGGGGGGTTGGCCTACATGACCTTTCAAGGTCCCTTTCACCCAAACTGTTCTATTGTATTTCTATGACAAATTTCTAAAATACAACAAATTCATATTCTGCATAAAGAAATAATTAGATTTTTTCCCAGGAACCACTGCGGTTAACAGCAGTATGGTTGAACAACATCTTCGACCTTGTCAAAAAAAGCCAGTGTTAGGAGTTAGCTTTTTTGTGTCAGAGTCAGCAAGTCAGGAGTTTCTCTGAATCCTTCATAGAGAGATCAGAGCGCAGGGATTGAATTAAAGCCTTTGGATGGATTGAAGTATGTTAAGCCACTCACACATAAGGCAGAGGTGAAAGTTTAGGTTTCAGTATGAGTGAGCAAGCAAGTAAATAAGTAAGTAAGTAAGTGGAATGAGTTTCAACTGCTTTTAGTGAATAAAGGTCTCTGATGCCAGAGAAGTAGTACATGTTCTAGTGAAGGTTGAAAAACATAGTCCTAGATACTAGGAGTTCCATGGAGGCTCCAAGAACCTAGTTTCAGACATAATAAAGCTATAGTAAGAATACTGCTTACATTTTTCAGTTAGAACAAGATAGACCATGTACGTAGCTTATACGTAACCTGACGTGCTAAGAAACCAGAATTCTAATAGGTTAGAAGTAGTGGTCCAAGTTTGTGTCTTAGCCTGTTGGGAAGTTTCTATAAAAGAACATGCATTGAGGAGAGCTGGTGCATTTTGCCATTGCTTTTGCTTTGCTTAGCCTTTGTTCCTGCTCTCTCGCCACCATCATCAACACCCAAGAAGAAGATAGGAGCTGCAGCAACATTGGCCCTGCTGTGGCCTCCGGGAGCAGCTTCTGCTTCTGTTTGGGACTTTAAACCAAAACCTAGCATGGACTTTACTGTACTGTCTGTGACTTTTTCTTTTGAGACTGATGTGCTTCTGCAATAAATAACTTTGTAGCAACTATTAGCTGCTTGGCTCATTGAAGAAAACAACCCGACAAGTGGGTGCTGTGAGTACCCGGAGGTCTAACCTCACATTTGTGTCCTTCAACTGACGTGGCTTCACTATGTTCATAGAAGTGAAGAAGCTCCTGATTTGCTGGACACCACGAAGTCCACATTTTGGTGGGAAGAAGAAAAAATCCCACTCTTCCCTCATCACTTTCATTAAAGTAGTATCGCTGATGAATTTTGTAGCCAGGGGAACATGGAGAAAAAAGCCTTGCTTGAATCATGAAAATGCAAGCTCACTCTTGAATTTCAGCATGAGTTTTGATGGTGAACAGGAATGCAGCACTCACTTACCACACTCATTTTTATCCCTATTCTGTAAAATCTTCGTTTTCTGGCTCTCAGTTGCAAATAGACTGTGCCAGTCCATGGTGTCAGCATAGCAGAGGTTCTTGTTCCTCATAATGGCAACATCTCCATCACTTATTTCCTTGAGGGACCGCAGTCCTAGGGACTGTATTCTCAAGTTAACAACGGCAAGGGAATACTGGCCACTAAAATGGAGATGGACAAATAGAAACAAACATGCAAGAAAGGTAATTAGTAAGCAGGATTTACTCAGCATGTTTTTCCTTTTTTGGTCAAATGCATCCTGCTGTGAACTGCATTTTCTTCAAGCAAGATTCTGCTCAGCCCTCTAAACTTAATGCCTTGTACATGACATGCCTATTATGTAAAAACTGCAATACTCACATCTGGTTTTGCAAGGACTTTTTAAGCTAAAACTGTCAGGACACACACGATCTGACAAGTAAATGATGTGGAACAATGGTTGTAGGTAAAGCAGCTATTATTTTGTGCTTGTCCACCAAATCATTCTTCCTCTTGCGGCAAGCCTAGGAGGGCACTGGAAGCATTGCTGGTGTCTGCACTACTTGGCAGCCTCCATCCATGACTGCCCAGCTACTTCAAATCCCACAGTGCTTCTGATCACATTGTGACTTACCCCAGACTGTAAAGAGCACTTTGTGTCCTGCCTGTGCTTCCAGGATGGTGGCGAAGACTCTGGTCCTGAAAGCAGGCTCAGGGCAGCCCTCCATATATGGCACAGAGCTGAGGGTCTTTACTCCTAGGACACGTTATCTATGCTACACAGATGGTGCTCTACTCCTTTGCCCCATTTTGCATCAGTTTTGGGACACATGAGTCTCACACTGCTTGCAACCTTGGTATTCTCAGACAAGAGCAGCTCAAAACAGGGTTTCTCTTAGAGTGGCTGTGCCACATGATTTACTTACTGTTGCTTTGTTCTGCCTCGTATAATCTCCAGATTTTCAAAAGCATAGAGATCAGTAGCATTCTCAGGCCAGGCTTGAATCAACAAAAATCCTGAAAGAGGAAAAGAAGATTAAAAAATGATCATAATGGAAATAAACTCGCTGTTAGTATTGGCAGCAGAATCTTCTCCTGTAGCAAATCCTGTACCAGGAGAAGGTGCTTGTACTTTTCCTATGCTTATCTGAAGGATCTGAAAGTCTAACATGACATTTTAGGGAGCAAGGAGATATTTTTAAATGCTGTTTTATAAACAGTTTACTTCTTAGCCCACCATGAGGGCTTAGAAGCATAAGAGAGCATGTCAATGAGCTGCACATCCTGCCACACCAGTCACCAGCAACGATGGCTCTTGCCAGCAGATACCCTGGCTGAGAGGCTGGAGACTCTGGATCTGTGGGAGAAAGGCAGCACTCCATCCCATTTTTCAGCTGACCTCAGGGAAGAGGAAAACTGAAAAGTGGGAACAGAGCAGAATAACTACTTTTAGTGGATTTTCTGAGGCAAGCAGAATTCCCCACTCAGCTGAGGTGCTTGGGAGGAAGGTGAGAATTTGGAAAATTGGAGGCTGCTGTATGAAGCTCTGCAGTTAGTCACTGCTAGCCTGAAGGGAACCACACAGGTGAGAAAGAAAAGGAGAATGGGAGTCATGTCTGTAGGCTGAGCCCCGATGTTACATTCATTTCATAATGGGCTGAACACAATTACTTTTAACTGACACTTGGTGCAAGATGGTGGCTGAGTGCTCCGCTGGCTGCTTTGTGCTCATGGAGACACATTCACCTCAAGGAAGAGCCCTTCAGGGTGGAGAGGGTGTCTCCACAAGGATGACGCAAGCCACTGAGCATGCTTCCCTAAGGAGCTGCTGAAAGATTTTCCACAAATAGAAACACACTTGGCTTTTTTTAGCTGGAGTGGCACGCCTCTGCATCACCACATGCTTCTTGGGTGGCTGAGGATCTCCACTGCTTTTACTCTTCTCTAGAGCTGACAGCTCAGCAGAAGGGATGTTCTGGCCAAACCACACACCTTGGGTGGAAGACCAAGTATGGGTTATGTGGGAGTAATGCTGGCAAGGTGCTGCTGACCACCTTGCTTAAGAGTGACCCTTGTTAACCTCAGAGACAAGAAACACTTTTCATGCACTTCTCTTCATGCGCTTAAAACATTTCCCTCCTCTTGATTCGTGTTTTTGGTAGTATCAGTCAAAAAACACCTCAGCTTAAATTCACTGCTAACCTGATATTTCTTTGACTGTTTTGAAGACATCCAACTTCTTGGGATCCAAAGGTAGGGTCTTTGTAAAGGCATCACTGAAACAAACAGAATGAGAAATTGGGAAAAGAACAGCTTAGTCTGGGTTTTCCCAAGCCCTTTTCTTTCAGGGGTTGGTGGTCAGTAGATAACTCACCCTAGAAATGCAACTGGGAGAATGCTGACATCCCCATTGATCTTGGTACAGTTTTTGAAGGAGTCAATATTTGTGGCATTTATGGAGAGGATCCCTTTAAGTTCACCTATTCCGATGCCATTGCACACTGTTAAAGGAGAGATACAAAAGTTAGGGGGGACAAAAGTGAAGCCCAGTCACATTGCAGGGTAGAAACATGGAGGTGCCACAAGCTCAGAAAGAATTCCCCTATGGTCAAACCTACCACTCTAAGATGACTTTCATAGATCTTTTTCCTATTTTTTCTTTTCAGAAAGTGCCACAGGATAACTGCTTCCTGCTTGCCCAGCTGTGCAGCTCTGGTCTGAGCATATCTGCACAAAGGCTCTGGCACATTCCCTTCTCTCTTCGTCCCATTTCCATTCCCCTGATGAGACATTGGGAAGGACAAATGGGGAAGAACGCTGACATGCAAGATATACATGCACACAACACATAGTTTATCTACTGTACTTGTGGTGTATCCCATCTGGAGGGCATGGTCCACAGCCATGCCTCCTGATCAAACCACCTGTCAGATCTCCTATCACTGGATATGCTTTATATTGAATTTGCACTTAACTAAGATCAGAACTCCCTACACTTTTCTTAGTAAGTTCTCTATCACCTCAAAGCCTTACTGGTTTATTCCATGCTTTTTATACCTTTGCTGCATAGCCCATCACACTTTTTACACTTTCGAACACCATTTTCTTCCACTTCATAAGTATCAGCGTTGCATGAGCGCACGCAGGAGCCGTGGTCTGTCACCACGTAGTTGTCTGGAAAAAAAAAAAAGGATGCAAAGGTGACTGAAATACAAGAGGGATGCTTTGAGGGCCAGACAAGCACTTCAAGACTTGTAAGAAAAAGGGGGTTTGAGCTTTTGGCACACTTAGGAAAGTGCAGGCATTAACTATGAACTTCATAAACATAATCTGAGAGTAGATGAACATTCAGTGCTATCACCATTTTAAAGGGAGGGAAATGATCACAGAAGGATAAAACAACATTCAAGTCTTGACAGATTAAAAAAATACAGAAATGGAACAGCAAGAACGCAAAAGCAAGCATCTGTAGAGAAAACAATGATCACAGGCCTTGAGACAGAGTGTTAAAATCAATTACTTTTTAATAGTCCTAATTAAGAACCGGTTAAAAGTTGATAATGCTTTGGTAATCCACAGCATTGATCGCATATAGCTACTGTTTTAATGGTTTTTAGAAGATGCCTTTCTCTTCACCAAGAGAAAAATTTTCAGAAGTCAAAATGCAAAGATTAAAAATCAGGCAAGGTGATGGATGCAGACTGTTTGAAGAGGCTCCCTTTGTCACTGCTGTTCTCAGTTCCCACAGAAGCTGAAGAGAACAAGTGCTCTTTTACCTGACCACAACAGAGGGATGACATAGAATCCTCCCTGCTTTTCTCCAACTCCCCCACCTCCTCTGGGGCTGCAACCTGAAATGAACTTACGTGGACACTCCTTCACACAAGTGGCTCCAAAACTGTATTTTCCTTCAGGGTTCACATCCATCTGGTAAGTGGTGGGGTTATACAGGACCAATGGGGGACACGTATCCTTGCATGTAGCATCATCCCGAAACTTGCGGCATGCCTGTCATTTAACAACAGCACCCGTTAAACCGCCTTCTCCTTAAAAAGTGACAGTGATTTTACATTAGGTCTTCAAAACACTTGGATGGACCCATCTGCTTCCTGCTTAGCTCTAATGGAAACCCCAAGCAGCTACCATCCAAGAGGATTGTCCCTCAGGCTTTGAAGTTGAAAGGTTGCTTCAGGCTGGGCAATGGAGTTTAGTATTTTTTTAAAAAGAATCCATGAGCTTTTCTTTTTCTGAACAAGAAACCTTGGCACTCTGGTGGAGAGCTGCTGGGATTCACGTGGGAACAAGAGCAAATCTGCATGCCTTACACAGAAAAAATTTCCCTACAAGCAGCAACCAGATCAAGACAAAGTGTACTTTTCTTGGCCAGTTTTTAATAACCTAAATCAAATCAAGTCCTTTCCTGCCAATTACTGACTTTTCTGGCTAAATACTAAACTAAAGCCATTATATTTGGCTGCAGGTAACGAACAATTTAGCAAGCATTTATGAAGGGCAAGTTGGTTCTTCCAATCTAAATCTGCATTAAATTAATCATGACTCTCTTTTTCCTTTTCTTCTCACCTGGCTTTCCAGACGAGAGACAGTAAATGTCTTCTCTGTGAGCTAGTAAGGGGATCACAGCTATCTTAAACAGAAACCAGGCATAGAGGTAACAACAATAAAATCCAGGTTGGATGATTTCTATGGTGATTACTGAGATGTCACTTAATTCCAAATGAAGTGCAGTGCAAACATGGGGAAGAGTTAAAACCACAGCATGCACCAAACCCCTGAAACTCTGGTGGAAAAGCAATGGGACCTTTATTCCCTAAAGAAGCTCCATTTGTTTCTTCTCTCTTCACTGCCCTGGGGTTCCCCAAACACGGTGCCTTTGTGGCAACTCAAAAGCAGAAAGGGAAACCTGGATTTCATGTGTGAAGTTCAGTGAAATGCAAAAAAAATTAAGATCCATCATCACTTCTTATTTCCCATACAAGTTCCTGCTCCAGTAAGCCAAGATTGTTACTGACTGGTGCTAAAGAGTACAAGGCAAAGCTGTGCTGGCCTGGAAAACTGCCGCACCGTGGCAGCAGCCGTGGGCCTGTGGACCTGCTCATGTGGGGAAGTTGCCTACAGCAAACACTTGGATGCTCTGCAATAATGTTGTACTCACTGGGCGGTCAAAGGCACTAACATTGGTTTGGAACACACTAGGAAGGTCCTTGGGCAGAGTCAGTAAAGACCAGCTAAGGGTGCTATGAAGTTCATGCCATCTTCTGTCCCAACCACCACCCATGCAGGAAAGCCCTGGAGCACGCTCCAGGTTAGCATTTCTCAGGAGGCCTTCTGGGGCTGAAGAAGGCCAGAGGACATGAAGCTGAAAGCCCTGCTTGCCATGTCAGGGATTGAAGCCATTCTGGTGGCGGTGTAGCATCATTACCAGGCAGTCGCTTTCCCGAGGGCCAGTGCACCCCGCAGCACACTGGTTGTGGCAGCAGTCGCTGGGTACCTTTCCCCTGCACCGACCCGAGCACTGCTGAGCACAGATGACTTTTGTTACTGGAAGAGAGGAGAAAAAACAGAAAACATCAGCTGTACTTGTTGCAATGAGATCAAGAAATATGGAGAAAGGGTCTGCTGCAGGTTCTGTGGTAGATTTTCCTCATGGGACGTTCTGTCCTCATTTAACGCCAAAGTTTGGGAGGGGTGAGAGTGAGTGTGGGTGGCGGTAAGAAGGGCTCATGTTCAGCCTGTAATTATCTTGGCTCTTATAAGGTGCTACGAACTCTGATCCCAGCCAGGGAATATGTCCTGCTTAGAAAGAACAACCCCGTTGCATCAATGCCTAGACCAAGTAAAACTGTGACAGTCATTGCATCTTATAGCTGGGCAACAGGGTAGAATCTGTGTCCATTTCACTGAGAAAATTTACCAATTATTATTGGTGCTAACTTTGGGAAAAACAATGTGACAGAATTGGCAGGACTCTGTACCATAACTGGAAACTGTACATTGTTGGTGTGGTGCTGTAAAATGTCCCTTTAATGCACTAAAATATTTCCAAAATTTGCAGAGATTGGGGAGACTCACTCAGCAAACAGTTTTTATAGGCACATTGAATTATTTTTCTTTAATATTCAAATCCTTGGCCAAATCTTATCTTCATTATACAACTCCCTCAGGGTTTGCACCAGTGCAACAACCCAAAAGAAGAACTGGCCCTGGTCCAGCTTTTTGCAGGGAAACAAAAACTGCCTGCAACATTTTGTTGAGAATTGGGAAAGCTTCTCTATTTGAATATCAAAGCAGAGAAAAGGATAATCGGAGCAATTTTTAAAGACCCCACAAATGAATAGCTAGCATGTTTTTGTACCAGAGACACAAAATAGGATTGTTTGGTGTCTAAAATATTAAAAAAAAAAATTACAGATCCACAGAGCCTGGCATAAGGTGCCAGAAGAACCTGATGGCTACTCTGCTTCATATAGCACCCTGAGCATTTCAGCTGTGCACCCTGCTAACTGTTATCAACTTAACAGCTGGCACAAATGAGTTACAATATTATCAGGAATTCCTGTAAGTCTGAAAGCCATGGTTGTTAATTAACAGAAAATTATTTCCAAAAATAGCCAGCTATAGGGAATATAACAGTGATTTTTTAAAAATCATATATTCTTTTTCCTTTACACAGTTCTGTATCCAAACTGTATTATTTTATTTTTTCTTCTAGACCTGTAAGCAAGGTAGTATATTTTCAAGGAAGCAGATTATTTCCACAGTATGCATTAGCTTCTGTGATAGCAACTGCTCCACTCAACTAGAAACAGGAGAATAAATGGCACATTGTTCTACGTGAATAGCATTTTGATACAATGTTTTTTCATAAGAATTAGCAGAGGAATAAAGCACCTCATCACTTTGATAACTATTGACTAGAGTTTCCTGCTGGAAACATATATTACATCAAACATTTTTACTTCATATAGACTGTCTCACATTAATTTCCAGGAGAAACAGACCTATCCCCCAAACTTTCCCACATATGGAAATATGGGATACATTTTCAGTTGGCCAGATTCTCAAAATGCCTGGAGAGGTGAGCAAGAGCCCACAAAAGATTTTGTTTTATGCACTCGTCAACCTCCTGATTCCAGCGAGAGTTTGTAAATGCTGGAAGCTTGCAGGGCTGAGACCCGAGGTTTCGCAAGGTCCTGGGACAGCTGTGCAGCCTCAGCTGCAGGAACCAACCCAGGAAGGGCTTTGTAAGCACAGCCACTATCCACCCTGAGAGCCAAACTGCAGAGCCAACTGACAAAAACTGAAGCTTACACTAAATGAAGACAGGAAAGGTATATTCTTCTCTTTCCTCAAACTCTAAGTCATACAAATTTGGCTTGATATTTGCAGACAAAAAATTTAGGTTCAGGTGACTATTTGCAATGGAAAACTGAATGTAGGATGTTGCTTCCATTTGCATTGTGTCTAGATCAGTGGAAAAGCTTTTCCACTGAACTTTTCCCAAAACAAAACCCAGCGTATTTCCCTATTTAAAAAAAAAAAATAAAATAAAAGGAGTGAAACAAATTTGGCATGGTGCTCCTCCTCAACCTTTACTTTAGGAAAAATAAACTGTTGCAAAATCTCAAGCACTCGTAAATGGATGTTTCTGCTGCTCTTTTAGTATCAGGGAAGCATCCTACCTGCATAATTATGGTTAAGTTTTTCAGCAGACAGAAATGTAGTATGTATGTCAGAGCACACAAGCTATTTCTTAACTAATCTGCAGGCTTACATGTCTGGCAGTTTTGTTCACCAGGGCCCCAGCAGTGGTCTTCTGTGCAGTTCTGATGGCATTTGGGACCTAAAACACAGAGTATAATATGTAAGAGAGAGTACAATATTCTGTAAACAAAGAAAACAACCATGTACCATGAACAACAGAAAACAATGACTTGAGATTTCCTTCCTGATAAACCTGGGTAGGAAGCATCTATATAACAGTGCTCAAAAAATTTGAGAGCTGAATTCGTTATCCTCTGTTCACCTCTGCTTTCCTACGTGCAGTTCTCCACCTCCACGCCTTTGAGCAAGCGAGAACAATACCCAGCCAGTCTAGCTTACGAAAGAGGCATATTTTTCCCAGATACAGGAATCTCAGCTACTGCCCAGCTGGCCCTTCTGCTGGGGTTTTCATGCAATGGCAAGTCACCACTGGCTTGAAGTCAGGCATGTGCCAGCTGCTCTCTACAGGCCACATGTAAATCACTGTTTCTGAACAAGGCAGTTCTAAAAAGAAAACAAATCCAACTGGATTCACAGGCAACTGCCAGCTCCTCTGACCACAAAGTAATTTGACTTGTCTGCTTTGTGTCCTCCTCCTATCCTCTACCAAAAATAGTCCTTGTGTAGGACTATGCTGCAGATGGACAACTGATGGAGAGGTGGGCAGGATGGACAGACACCTTGCCTGACCTCGACTGTTTAGTACTGGGTTCATTCCCATTCCTCCCTCCTTGCTCTAGTTTTTCTTCTTCTTTCTCTTAATGATAAGTAAAATCCCAGAGAAACAACTTATTTTAGAGTATGGGATCATTATTGAAGCCATAAAAGGCTGTCTTAGCAGATTAATGTGGAATTCACTACATTTAAAAGGCATTTCCTACTGGAGTGTTTCTTCCCACTTACAACATGTGATTCTCCTTCCCCCGTCAGCCATCAAATAGCTGAACAAGTGCCAATACTTGTCCAAGAGTTGATTGATTTGGTGTGGAACCAAAGAACCTTTTTTTTTAAGCTGAAAAGTTAAAGGTTAACATTTCTGTAGTGTTCAGAACCAAACTCCTGCACTAACATGTATAGTTTGCAACTCCTTGATTACGCCAGGGCTCAGTAGGAAAAAAAGTCAACACAGAAGTTGGCTATTAGCTCTCAGGCAATTATGCAACTGGAAGAAGATAAAGAAAATACATTTTCCTGCCAATTTATAGTGCCGGAAATAAAATGCTCAGAAATGAAAATAAACTCTCCTTTCTGTGAAATGACTAGGGATTTTATAAGGAACTCGTAAGACTGAAGGATTAGCCTGACCCCACTCTAAGCATATGCTGTACAAACTCTTAAATATCCCCTCATCTCCCTGTTGATCTGAAGTGTCAGATTTATCTACCTGTTTATTATTACTTTTGCCAAAGTAATCTGTGCAGCCCAAACCAGGAGAATTTTACGTCATTCACCATGGGCCTTAGCTCTAAAAAGGCTTCGAGTAACTCCATGAAACTCCCCATATGGTTGACCAGAGCCTTAAACAGAAGATTTCTGGAAAGCAAATGAATGCATGTTTTTTTCTGAGCTGTCTTTCTGAGCTGAACACATATGCAGGGTACTGTCTTAAACCAAGAGGAACATTCCCAAGAACTTTGCTGAGCTAAGGACCTAACCATCATGCAAAAATTCTATCTTAGTCCAGTGATGCAGAAATGAAAGCACTTCCCTTGGAACAGGGATTGGTGGCCTTCACTAGAAATTGCTGGACCAGGAACCCACTACATGAATGATGGGATGTTCATTTTACTCTCTGAAATGGAGGGGGACACATAGCACTTTTGGTAAGTTAATACTCACAAGAAGACAGGTTGCTCGCAAATTCAAGCACTGTGGGAGGCTTCTTGCTTGTGTCAACGATGTCATTCCAAAGAACAGTGTCCATGTTGCACAGTTTGGGGTTGTTGCTGATTTTAACACCTCCATTGAGAATTTCTGTTACAGAAACAAAAAAAATTGCTAAGTGAGGCAAATTCCTAATTTGCCCCAGAGACATCCCCAAAATATCTCTGATCTAAAGAAAGAGAAATAAGTTACATCTTTCTCCACCTCAGTCACATGATACTGACAAAAGGAACAATCTGCAGGGCATCAGCACTCCTGATGGTGTAACTAACACCAGGATCAGACTGACAGGTTCTGGAGAGTCAGGTTTTCTTGGAGGCCACAAAGATGCCACTATGTGTAGTTTTCTGTCTGATTCTACCTCAAGGGCCCACAGCGCTCAGCAGAGTAGGACTCCTGGTGTGCGTAGCCAGAGACCATGTGAGACACCCATATTACTAGCTCCCACAGGAGTGTAACAGAACATATTGATATATATGCATTGGAATCAAATAATACAGAAAAAGAAATGGATGCTTCTTTGCTAGTTTCAGGAAAAAAGATGAATCTTGATGAATTTTTTTTGTCTTTTGCAGAAGACTGGCTAGCAGGAAAGCAATTAGAAAATGACATTCAGATCCTTGCTTTTAAAGAGGTGTTTGATGGCATGACTCTGAGAGGCAATCTCCAATAGATCTTGACACCAGTAAGCTGACAGTTGCAGTTGGCTTTAGAGGTGTCTCCACCTGTTGCCCGTGTCTCACCTGAAAGCCGCTTCATTGGCAGCTGTCGGAGTCCCTGGGTTTTATTCATGTGGTAGTTGGATAAAACTGCCAGGGCATAAGAGTTGTCATACAGCACATTGCCTCGGATGATCTGGAGGTTTTCAAGGGGAATGACATCCACCATGTTAAGTGCGATGAGCACGTAGCCTGCAACCTCCTGTATTGTCTGAGAGAACACCAGAACAACAAGGTGCTTAATCAACAGTACTCTTCAATAACTGCTTTCCTCCTCCCACTCCTCCAATCCATCATTGTTCAATTTTAAGGAATGACAGACCACTTAATTTAATTAAAAATAAATAAATCTATGAAGAAAAAGAGACTATGTGAAAAACCTTGGTGGTTAAGCATGTATAAACTCACCCTTTCAGCAGCTACCAGGGGGTCATTCCAAAGGTCCAGCATATCCCTATTCTGTCCTCAAATGAGGGTAAGTGGAGCTGACTAGGGGATGCAGGAGAAAAGGGCAAGAATACATGAATGACAACTAAGTGTGATGCTTCCCATAAATACTTGCCTGGCCTTCAACAACTGACAGCACACACAACTGACTGCCACCTGATTCAGGCTTTTACATTGTCTCTTCTGTGCCCCTTGCCTTGCTCATCAGAGGCGAAGACTAGGCAACCTTCTCCTTTTTAAATAGTATATATCTTTGCAGGACAAAAAGACAAGTGTGGTACTGTTCCTGCATGTGGGTTAATTCCTG
Organism: Rhabdornis inornatus; assembly: GCA_013397075.1. NCBI lineage: Eukaryota > Metazoa > Chordata > Aves > Passeriformes > Rhabdornithidae > Rhabdornis > Rhabdornis inornatus. The sequence goes on from VWZS01009835.1 coordinate 203,699, forward strand.
TGTTGCACTGTGAAATGTATGCATTTCTATCCCCTACAAAAATCACCACAAGTGAAAATCCTTCAGGCTACTACTTCGGATATTTTCCTTTTCTATGAAGACTACCAGTAAATTTGCAAGAGACTCGTTACGTTCCTCAGAACCCTGAGCTCCGTGATCAGGTTGTGTTTGGGAAAGAAGAATGGCAATACCATAATATTTCTAACCCATATGTTCAAACCATAGATTTTTTGAACTTGCATGTTTTACTTCCTGCTGGAGAACCTGGAGGTCTCCACGTCAGCCATGGCTCCTCCCCATTCCATGGCTGCATTTTAACATCCATCCTCCTGTCCACTCCCTCCTCAGCTTGCCTTAATTTGCCCATGAACTTGTGCACAAAACAAATGTTGAGATGGGAGTAGCCCATGTGTCAATCACAGGGGATTATCTTGAAGATCACTTCAACAATCCATGTGGGAAGTTATTGCACAGGACTTGCCTGCCTGCTGAGGGTGTGAGCACTTCAGGCTGGAGAGGCACTCACCACCATGGCCAGGGAAGGGATCACAGTTTGGAGGGCAGGGAAAAGGCCACCACACTTCAAAACCTGCCACTCACTTTGTGCTTTGGTTTGCCCAACAGCACCACAAAGCCTTTTGCTCTCTGAGAAGTGAGGTAACAGGTAAGGATATAATTCTAATTATACATAAGAAGAAACCCATCTGCATGGCACCCAGCACAGGCTGGCAAGTGCTTGAAAAGCTATTTTTAAAGTATCTGATTTGTATAGCAGGGTTGAGTTTATCATCATGCAACCTACAGGTATGCTTAGACTGTAGGCTGCAATTCCTCTGACGTTAACTAGCTATGTTTTTAGATCACTACAGAATTTTATGAGCTGATCCTTTGCACTTAAAAAAGAAGTTGTTGTAGCAGAGAAGGCCCCATTGGCAATGAACACTAACCTTCAGGAAAGAGAGGTCTCGATTGTGCTCCACATATGTAATCTCCAGATTGCTGAGTACCACCTCACAATTGTTGTACATCCTCTGCAAGCTGGTGAAATGGTCTTCCACATGTCCCAGTTGGGTCAGTTTGTTATTTGTCCCTTGACAAACTGTGAAGGAAAGGAGAAAGCTCCATGAAGGTAAGCAAGGATAACTACAGGGCAAAGACTTGTTGCTCACTTACCTTTAAAAGCACGACAGTAAGTTAAGCATCAGCTTCATAAGAAATAAGAACATTATCTGTCATGATTGTAATGGCAATAGTGTAGGAAGTATGCAGTGTTTCCCAGGGACAGAAATGTACCAGAATTTAGAGCTGGAATAACCCTCCATCACTTTCTGTTATAGAAAAGCTTCAATATGAGGGTTTTGTACATAGGTAGCACAAAGTTTTCTGTATCACAGACATAACTCAGTTCCTGAGGAGAGGATAGTGATACAGTTCCACTGAACACTACTGAAACTGGCATACTGCCAAGTGCCACCAAAGGTGATTTCCCTGAGGACCCACTTTACATTACTTTCAGGGGCATTGGGTCTCTTTATAAGCTCAGAGGGAGGAAGGGGGACTTCCTGAAGGATCCCTTAAGATACAAATTTGGGTTTTGAGGCCTAACTGAACCTCCAGGGCTTACATATCTCTTGCCACTCTGACATTTTGGGAGTATGACAGATTCAGGAGATTTTCTGGCATATTCATCTTTGGCACTCAAATCTACCTCCGCCTGGTGGGGAAGGAAGAGGTGTCACACAGAGCACCACCAAGATTCCAAATATTTATAACAGCACGATGGAAAAATTAATCCCCTCATGAAATTATGTTACTCTGCTTTATTAAATCTAGAGGAACTGAAAAAAGTTATCACCGTTGTATTTGATTATAATGACTGAGCAAAATGCAAAATTGCTCTGAAGAAAAACACCAGACACAATCCTCAAAAATTCTGTACTCATACAGTCATTCCCTGGGCTATCCCTATAGGGGTCAAATGAACGCATCTCTCAGTTATGCTAATACAGAGCAAAGGAGAATGATATAGATGACAATGTGGTAAAAAACTTCACAACCCCTTCCAGGGGCTCCTTCAGCTCGGCTCTGCTCTTCAGTGGGAGCAAAATGAGCCTGTCATCTCATCATTTGTATAATGCAACCCCAGCCTGACTGCACAGCTTTCCGTAACACATCGAAAGAATTGTATTCTTTTAACATGGAGAAATGAATACACTAAACAATACTTTTGTAGAGCCATAATTCATAGAAGCACCAATCACAAACTGGGGTGCAGCAAAGCAAATAACAAAGACTCTTGACAAAGCTGGAAATATGTTTCAGTTCTAGCAACAAAAGACAACACCTGTTGAAGATTTACCAAACGACTGATGTATTAGTAGGAGAAACAACATAAATGAGAGTGATAAAAACACATTAACCAATCACCAAAACTATTCACTGAACATGTGGTACTTCTCAGTACAAGCATTAGGAGTTACAGTGATAACAGATAAAATACTCTGGACCATGTTTAAAGCAAGGCTGTTCACTCACATTCCTCAGTTATTTCTCATTATATATACAGATAAACATTATAGTGTTTGGAATCAGAGCAGCAACTGCTGGTAAATGGGAACACAGTGACGGGCTGTGAGTACATCATTTAAGCTGCTTAACCCTTTTTACATATTTTGAATTTCTGAATTTCTTAACATTTGCTTTAGAAATTCTAAGTGGGATTTTCTGTTTCGGTTTCTGTTCCAGTTTCAAACTTAACTGTTGTGTTATGTTCATACTTCAAATCTGTATTTGCTGTCTACTTCAAGCACAAGGACCACAAATTATCAGAGTCACGAATAGGTTTTTATTCTGCGGAGTGATCACATTTTGAAAGTTAGAAATACTGTCATACGGCTAGTCTGCTCTGGAAAATGTGTTGTTGGGGATAGGGATGAAGAGTCTTTAAACTGACTGGAAAAGTCAAGGAGTCATCCCAGAGGGCATGTTGAATTGTAAGCAATGTTATCCTACAACCAAGGAAAAACCAGTAATAACAGTTTCTCAGACAGTTCAAAACCTCAGCTTGGATGCTCAGTTTAGGCATCTCATATCTGATCTTTAGAACAGTGTTGTTTTGGAAAGCACTCCAACACAGTGCAGGACCAGGTGCAGTTTAGACTGCTCACAGAAATAAAAACTTACAAGTCATCCTGCTGTGGTCTTCAGGGTCAGCAAATGGCCTGATGCACTTGTTGCATCTCTGAGTTTACCAGAAGAGATCTGCCCTGATACTCAAGACCGGCCCAAAGCAAAAGCTGCAGTGCTCATGCTACACCTGAGCCAAAGGACAGCTGGAAGGAGGAGCTTCCTCTGGCCACCTGTGTCCTTGATTGACTCTATGTGGCTTGGCACCAGTTAGATCATACAACAAAACAGCCCAGCTTGCTGAAACAACCCCTAAGATAAACTGCATTCATTTGAATGTGCTTCTCTTGGGACCAGACAAGTGTTGGAGCTCTGAACTTCGGTCAGCTGTCTTGAGAAAGGCAGACTTTTTCACTGCTTACTAGGTCACGGCTGAGGCAGTAGTCAGAGGCCATGGTTACTCTTGCCCTTCTCCCTCTCCCTCTCCCATGGGACCTCTCAGGAAGCCATGCCAAAGAGCTGATCAAAGCTACAAATAATATAGGACAATAAATAAATAATTGTACAGAGGGTATTTTTAGCTCAGGAACTCTTGTTGATTTGGTTAACCATGGTGCTCCATGCATTGGAAACAGCTCAGAGAACAGCAAGGAAGCAGAAGCAAATAGTTAAGAGAAGGAACTTCCCTGGTTGTGAAGCTGCCGAGGGAAAACCAAACATAACAAGCTCTGAAAAGGCTTCAGCTTGGTCCCCCAGGACCTGCCTTTTATGCCTGTGCTGTGGGCAGAGAGCACTTCGATGGTTCTCTACCAAAGGTGTCTTAGGCTACATGCAAAAGCACTGGTCTCCTCATCACGCCCTCCATCCAGTAAAGAGTAGTTGTAGATGAGCTGTTAGTTACGATCAAGAGAGCAGAAGAAAAAGGGCTACTTCTGTTAAGCAATCAACAATATGTGGATGTCAGAGTATCAGTCAGAACACCACAGTGGAGCTTTCTCCCTCATGCACAAATTTTTGTTTGCGTAAAGAGATATAAGGGATTTAAGTACATCCACGAAGTGAAACTCATCACACCAGTATTTACCAAATGAGAATCTGGCTCATAAGCAGTATATGCTAAGCAAATAAAACCCAAATCAAACAAAATATGGTAAACCTCTGCAGCAGCATTACTGAACTCAGGCAAAGGTGCAAAATAATTTTCCAGCTGGAAAGTTTGAAAATAATAGAAAACAGCCAGCTTGTATCTGATGAATAACATCATTCCTGCAATTTCTTTGCTTATGGAAGCTGTGTCCTAAAAAGATGCACGCTATAATCATCTGTATATAATATCACAGTGTGAATGCCACTCTGGCCAGAGGCTAAAGCACAGACAATGAGGTGCTCACCTTGCTCTGCAGAGTTTTAAAGCGAGATGTGCATGCTTGAGTGGATGGAATTTATTATGATATAACCTCTATTGAACTCCACCTATTTGCCCAAAAATAGACAGATTCTGATGCCACATAAATACATTCATTTTGTAATTTTTTTTCAATATGTAGCAAAACTAGCACTATCCAGATTTAGGAGTCAGTGGTGGGCATGGATACCTGCATGGTACTGCTGGAGGCTACGGCAGCATATACCATATAATATATGTTCTATGTGGACACTTACACATTTTAGCTAAAAAGAGAGAGTAAAACATTCAGGGTGAGAACATCCCCGACCAGCAGAAAAGCCAGGATCCAGAACTGAACTTCAGGGCATAGGCTGATCCCTGAAAGACGCAAGCTTTGCTTTTATATGTGATGTTAATATAATAAAAACCCAGCCGATCTGGAAAGTTTTGACACAGAGGGCACGTCCCAAGAGGCTGCTGTCTGTGGCAGTGCTGAGAGCAGGGCTGCATGCTGGGAGGGCAAGGTTCTCCTACTCCAGCCAGGGTGATCTCCTGGACCCTTAGTACCCCAGCCACCACTCCTGCGACATGGGGGCAACCTAGAATTCTGCGGGGCAGCATCATGAGATTACCACCATGAAGCATCTAAATTTTATGTGATATAGATTTTAGCCCGTATGCCACAATTCCTAAAAGCCAAAGTGATGTTGATCTTGAATAAGTTGCAGCATTACCTCAACAGACAGCCTAACAAAAATTTAGATATTGTCAAAATGACCCAAATGTCAGGTGCTGTATAAGGCAGCAGCAATCAAAGAGCTCATGAAAGAGGCACACTATACTGATACATGCAAACTTGTTGAATTTAGTGCTTATGAAAAGTGCAGTGTTGGCCGTCCTGGCTACTAAAACCTGCTGTGTGTCCACAGACATGCTTGTTCCTCCCCTTCTCTGCCTCGGACTTGGATTTACAGAAGTATTTCTAGGTGATACAAACTGGTTCACTCTCTGCAATCCTTTGCTCCTTGGCTACTTTTTTCTTGTGCAGCCTGAAGTAGCAGCATGAAGCCAAAGCACTTCCTAAATGTTTTTTCTGCAAGTGATGGTAGGGACACAGAGGGCATCCATACAGCTGTAATGCTAAGCGACAATATTTTCCCAGATCCATACAAGCTCAGATTAAACAAAGTTGTCCCTGCAGCAATTGCACTGATACAAGTAAAATCTGTTTTCATCTTTTCCCCAGAAAATCTCTGATTACTGAAGTCCCAAGCCTGTCATGCATATTTGCCCCAGACTTGAGAAAAACCCCAGAGAACGCTTTGAAACCAAATTATCACCAATCCCCAAATCATCCTCTGTTTCTATCCATGCTTAGCCTGTGTTAGTCTCCCTGCAGCTCTGATAGACACATCAAAATAATAAATCACAAAGGCAATTTCAGAGATATGCAAGTCCATTTCCATGCTTCATATGTCACTTATAACTATATATGCCTCAGTATGATAAATTTATATACTTTTGCATGTTTTCTAGCCATTACTGACAATAACACAAAACTTGTAGATAAGGGATATTTGTTTAATCTGACAGCGCATTTATAAATGTTCCTCTCTTCTCACTCGTTAGCAGTAATTTCACTTTTGATTGTTTTTAGGTACTTCAAGCAGTACCTTGCTGGGTGCTTGGTTGGGATACAAAGCTGCCACTGAATGCCTGGGGAGATAATGCTACTGGGTGTGCTACCATCTGTGCTGCCCACACCCAATACACCTTTATCAGAGTGTGGGGGAAAAAACCTTTCAAGTCAACTGGAATAACTTTATAGGAAATATTTTTCAATTTGGGTCTGTATGAGCAATCGCACCATCCCAACCCTTTCTCCTTGTATCCCCTGGGTCACTCCTGCACAACACAGAGGTATCCTGGCCATACCCTGCATCTCCATGATCTTCCCTGGGGGGAAAAACTGTTTCCCCTTTATGAGGACCTTCATCAAATGGGCCCTCAGAAATCAAATGAAGATGCTTGTCATGCAAGCATAAATATGCACATCAGCTCTACGGGAAGGTCCTCTATATCAGGTATTTTTTTAACCATCTTCAAGTCATACCCTTACAGCTATCAAACGGATCCACATGACCTGCAGCGGAAACCAGCAAAGTGCAGCTTACTAGCTGTCAAATGACCAAAATAATGATATTTAAGCTTATAACAAAGTACTAGAACACACAGGACATTCCTCATCATGACTAACCTATTCAAAAGAGAAAGAACCTTTCTCTAAAGAAAACAGGGTATGAAATATCAGAGGTTGGAATAAGAAAGTAACGTTACATTTTATGTAATCAAGCACTTAGAAATATTCCTTATATTCACAAGTTCCTCAACTCTAGAGAGAGAAGGGATGGAGAAATTTCAGTATTGCTGGGTAGAGTGTGCTTAACACAATGAGTAAGAATTTCAAGAGGGAGGAAAGTTCACGTGACACAAAAGGAAAACCAAATCTACTGCGATGTGCCATGAGAAGTTATGAAAAGGAAACCTAGGAAACAGGTGAGGAGTATACAAACAGTGCTAACATGCTGGCGCATGCTTTCCCTTGAGAACAGTGTTTGCAAACCCATACAATGCCTAGAAAGTCCAGTTTTAGCTTAATGACAGCAACATTAGGGCACTGGAAATTCTTCTGCAGAAGACACTGATTTTTGAAAATATCCAAGTACTTTAGTTTAAAACATTGTGAAAAACAACCTCAATGGATTTAGTAAGTTCTTGCTCAAATAGTGTGGTTTAGAGTAATGCAGTTGCTGAGATTAATTCCAACTTTTTTTACACTGGGACCAAATCAATGACAGATCTCTTAAAATTACTTAGATGGAAACTCTAATTGCAAAAATTACCAAAACTAACACCCTAGTGGAGAAAAAGAATATGCCTTGAGGGAAAGCTTTCCCAGATGGTTTCTTATTTCTATTTACTTGACAAAAACAACTTCTCCAGATAAATGTAATTTTAGGTTTCCCTTCCTAATTCCAATTAGGAGTGGAGACCTGCCCTTCATTGTCAAAAGTCACATCCTAAATTGCAAAGGATGGAGGCATCATGACAGATGGTCTGATTGCTGGTGAGTGTCTTTGCTTGAAAGAACAAATCACCTAGAAATCGACTTGCTCCTGGATGAAGAACTCACCAAAGTCTCAGTATTTCTGACAACAAGGGATTCAACCTTATTAATTCCCCAGGGTGCTTTTTTTCCCTCCGCAATATAATTTACTAATATTCCTATTTTTCTTCTTTGTTGCCATTATTTAATTCTGCATGTATGTTTATTAATCCTCCAGAGATTAAGGCCAGACCAGTATGTGCTGAAATCAGTCTTTCCACTAGCTTCAATGTGAACTGGATGAGTGATTAAATTTTTCTCTTGCTGATGCTGGTATAAATTTGGAGCAAGTACATGGACAGGATGGACTAGCGCAGATTTAAGCTTTGCCCTGTGAATGTTTTAGGATAAAGTGTGGTTGATACAGATATTTTCTGTAAATACCAGCAAAATTTCAAAGAAACAGGAATTGTCACCTTGAAATTTTCCACAGTTTAGGGAAAAGCTGATTTCCAAAGGTGAATAATAGATGGGAGTTTTGAGAGAATCCACTGAGGTACTGAATGATAACCAGAGTTTAGCTCAGTTTTCTTCACATGGTTTTGTCAGTGACCTCTAAGAAGACTTCAAATCACTGCTGAGGATTCCTGCAGATGGCACAAGCATTGCTGGAGTTCTAAATAACATAGAGGGACAGATGACCTGCATAGGCTGGTTTGTATAATTTAGGAAAACAAGCTCCCTGAACAACAATTACATGAACAAAGAAAAGGTGTTACATAAAGTACACAGAAAATGGGGTCCTGGGATGCAATTTCCCTGAAAAAGACTTGGGAATAATATGAGGTGACCAGAGAGAGAAACCAGGATCCACTGGGTCCATCAGTGGCAAAATGGTGAAGGAAGGGACTCAGGCACTGGCATTAATCCCTGGTGATGCCCCAGCATATCCCAAGGGTGGTGGCCTCTGCACTGGAGGGCTCTCCTCTCCCTGCAAAGCAGGTGCCACCTGGGGCAACTCCCACCTCTGTGGTACCAGGATGGTCCCCTCAGGCTTCAGCCCTTCTCCAAGCTACATTTTATCCCACGTCCCTGACACATGGCTAGTGACTAGTGCACTAGGATTTTGCCTTGACTTTTGCAGGCTATTTATTAAGAATAATGGTTGGAAAGACAAGCTCCCCAAGATGTCCTCCCCAGCAGCTGGGGTGCTGCTGTTGGGTTGTTCTTCCCATTCACACCCTCTGGAGAGACTGCTACAAAGGTAACTAAGAGCTTGCGCGGGGCTTTCTCTTTTGAGCTATTGCTCAAGGTTAAAAGGCCAGGTCTAGTGCAAGTGCAATCACCAGTGAACTTAAATAATGAGTTGCCTCTACAATCTGTTAGTGAGGAAAAACCAAGAATAAGAGAACTTCATGTCTTTCTGCCACTATGCAAACATCCGCACACATATATACACCAAGATAATGAATAGTTTATAAATATTAGACATAACACTTAAAAAATTTTGTGCAGAAAACCACAGAGGCACCTTCCCCCCTTTTTAACCATATTTATAGAAACTCAAGCCATACTGACTGTGCTATGTGAAGTCAACATGGACTCTGAGGTCCCCCCATGAAGTTTTTCCATATGAGCCCAAGGGAGCAGGGTGATGAGCTTGGCTCTACAAATCTATCAATATCAGGATGGGCAAAGTCACTTTGCTGGGCTCAGGCCCTATCTTGCCATTTTTAGACCCACTGTTCCCTATATACAACAGAGCAACTGAAGCTGGATGCTATAGAGTGCAAAATGGGGCTCTTCAAGACAAAATGCCAACTGCAGCTTAGACATCCAAGTGATGTACAGTACAGGGAAACACCACTGAATGCTATGGAAAGGAATGAGACTTTGGGAGCCACTGAGGAGGAAATTAAGGAGTGAGGGAAAGGCAGAGTTGGTGGTATATTGGTTATGCTGGATGGAAGTTCTTCCATCCCACTCACTCCTCCTAGAGAAAGCATTGCCTATGCCTGTGTTTAGAACAGTAATCTTCATGCTGTGTGAAATCCACATACTGACCAAGGTAAGTTTGTCTTGCACTGTACTGTGTACTCCCAAACAAGACCATGCAAGGAGCAATAGGCTCTGGTGTCAGTCCCAGCAGCTCTGTGTGCTCGAATGGCTTGTTTCCCCCCAAGGATGGGTCCATCGGGTAGCACAGGCCCTGGCTAGAAGTCCATGGCTGCAGTCCTCCCACCCTCCAGCTTCATACACCTGCATAGCTACTATACCCATTGCAAAAAAACCGTGTGCATCTGCTGGGCAGAGCTCTGGAGTGTGAGAAGGACTGTCACACAGCTCCATTCATGTGAGGTTCAGGCCCTGGGAAACGGCTCATAGAAATAAAATGGTTCTCCTGGCATCCATGGCGAAGTTTGTATTACTGTGTTGCTGCAAGTGGTGTAAAAAATTTGCATAGAGCACAGCAGCAAGCAGCCAAGAGACCTCCAACAATGGGCATGGCTCACCAAGCCTTGAATCTGGTGACACATGTCTAGCACATGTGTGGCACCTCAATATCTACACCAAGATATTTGGGAAAACAAGTAGATGACAATGGATAAATAAGCCTGTGTTCTATGGTATAAAAATCCCTACATTCTTCATTGTTGTTTATTCTGGCAACATCTATGAAGCAGCAGGATTTTATAGCACAATAAAATTGAAGATGTGTGGCTGTGAAAATATGGGGTCAGTTGCTAGTTACATCAGCACTGAATTGTTTAAAATTGTTTCAAAATGAGTTAACTTGAGAAATTAGAGTTAAAGGCATTAAAATACGCTGTGAACATTTTAGCATGTGGGATTTCTTGAGACACTGCAATTGCATATTTCAATTTGTGCCTTCCAATGAAAAATGTCACATGTTTTTCTTTATTTGTATTAAACCAAGTCTTATGTTGCAGTAAGCTGTGGTTCTCATGCACGTATTTCTGAATCCCCTGAGGTGTAAATTCTATGTGAGCACTCACATACTGGCTCAAAAAGGACAAGAGAAACCACTTACAACTGATTCCAAGCAGAACATTAAAATCTTGCTATTACAAATACAACACATCCTTTTTTTTTTCACCAATGAACATATGATTACACATACACACACACACACACACATATATATATGCAGCTCTCCCAGATAAGCAGACAGGCATCTCTAGAGATGCAATGTATATGGAGTACTGCTGAAACACAACAGCAACCACACAAGCTTCACTTGCTGCCTTGAACTACACTTGCCCACCCCCATGATAACCCCATCTACTTCTGTGCGTGGTTCTGCCCACCAAGGACACGGGAAGTGCTGCCAGCACCCATGGAGAATGCTGCACTGAGCCTCTGGGCCGGTGCAGCTGCACCAGTCCTGATGCTTCCTCCCAAACTGATCTACAGTAAATTCCAGCCTCCTATGGAGTCAAACTCGAAAGCTACAGGAAGATCTATGCCTCAAAGTTCCCTATGGGACATCTTGTCCCTTAAGAATGAGGTCACCTTCTCGAGCAAGACTAAAACAAGACAAAATCTGCAGACAGGACTAAGATAAACAGTATTTATTGCTTCAAACAATAAAATGTACTGTTAAGTTACTACTGTAGCAAATGTCCTGTCAACTGACTACAAAGAACAAATGCGAGCTGATAAAAAGCTTTAAAAGTTTGTTTTCAACAACTGTGCATTCATGGGAAAGAAATGCTAACACTTACTCTAGGGCTTCCAGGCGAAATTTGGATATTTGTGCATGTTGACAAGCAAGCAAGTTAATACATGCTGCTGGGTTTGAAGAGCCTCCAGTAATATTTAAGTTTAAAAGGCACAGCAGAAGATCATATTAGATGTAAATGAGGATCATCTTCTGATCTTCATTTAAACCTTGACTAAAACCCAGTGGAAAGACTGCTATTGAAACAAATGGGATCTGAATCAAGCATTTATTTCACTTAATTTATCTGTGTGAAATTTAATGAATGAGATAAATAGACTTTCTACCACCCTTTATTCTGGAAGGAGAAGAACTACAATTACATTTTGAAAGCACAGCTAAAAACCCACAAAATGATTTAACAGCACCTGGGTAAGTTTTGAAGATGAAGAACAATTTATCTTCAAAAGTCTGGGAAGAAAAAACATTGAATTTAGTCGTTGTTACTATAAATGTTGCATGTTATAGCAAGTGGACTGATTTTAGAGCTGGTCTTATTTAGCAACAGGGAATCTCAGTCACATTTAATGCCAGACTTCAGTTTTGTGAAGACATGCTAACAAGTTTAAGCACCATAAAAGGTATTTGAAATGCATGATTGCAGTACGCTTCATGCTGTTCAAACTCTGAAGAAGCTCCCTCTCCATCTCATGATTTGCACGGTTCCTTCCTCATGTCCTTTCACCCTTTTCAGCAAAGCAACTGCTCCATGTTTTCATACAGAGCTCAGAAAATCTGCAATCTGAACTCCAGGAATATAATGTAATACTGGATAAAGCTAACACTCTTAGAATTCTATGGTCCTAATGTCCATTCATGCAGGTCACAGAGAAAAAACTTCTGAGGTTTGTTTGTTTGTGGGGTTTTAAAAAAAATTTTATTGTCTTTGAAAATACTAATAAAACAAATATTGAAGATGGGTAAGTGAAATTTTTTTCCCTGAAAACAACAAAACCTCACATTTATCAAAAGGCCGTGCCTTGTATTGACCTGTGTGCCTTTTTAGGTAAAATTATTATTTCAGATGTACTCAGAATTAATGGCTGTTTAATTGTGAACAGTTTAAAATTGTAATAAAGTTGACTGCAGCTGATAAATTTGATTCTTCAACTCCTTTGTCCCTCATGTTTGAGGGATGGTCTTCCTCAAAGACCTTTTTCAAGCAATGAGGCAGGAAAAACAACACACTGCGTTATCAAACGCACGTCACCCCCCCTACGTGCAAATATGAAAATCCAGAAGATGACATGCAGATAAGGATTAAAAGAAAATCCACCCTTACATAAAAGACACAAAACCTGCTTTAACACATTCTACTCCCTGCAGAAAAAATTGCCAGAGCTGCCCCATCAGCTCAGTGAACATAGGGAATAAATGTCCCCTTATGTACAAAAAGCTGGTAAATCAGCTACAACCTAAGCTCCAGCACAGAATGTGAAAATGTTATCGGTAGCAGACGGTTGGACTGTGCTTTTATCTTTGCCAAAAGTGTCTTGAGGGGGGAAAAATGCCAGAAACTTTTTACTAGTGGAGCAAAATGCATGAAGAGACATGAAAGCCGGAGAAGCTTGACTGTAGAACTAATCTCACTTGCGCCTGTTCCCATCTGCTCCTCTGTTCCTGCAATGTTTCTCTGCAAAAGATTGCACTCAAGTGTTTTGATGAATTGAGGAATTTTTTGTCATCCATTGGGTTTTGTGAGGTTTTTTTTTCTTGGCTTTTTTTTTTTCCCACTCTGATGAGAAATAATAAGCTTTTACCTTTTACTATATTACAATTTGGAAATTCGCTGCTATACACAGGTCTCTGGCTTTTTTTGTTTCCTAGAATAAAATGAAGGGAAACAGAGCTGGGAACATCCCAGTGGAAGCTCCAGCACTAGCATCACTGCTGAGGGACGTCTTGGCAATATTGCAGGAGGACTGGCCCTGCTCATCTGCCAGGTGCATACACCATGTACATGTTTGTTACTCCAGTGCTGCTAGGATGCCTTACACCTTCCAAAATCCAGCTGCACCTCCCTAAGAAACCCACTTCCTTTACTTCATCTTTTTGTGGGAAGAAGTTTCTGGAACAGTAAGACAATTTAAATCACATTCTAATATATTTCTGGGACATTGCTTGGAGATGCCACGTTTTTCTCAAGCCCGTATTTTTGGTGGAAATCCAACGAAAGGAAGTATTGGTGGAGTAGCAACCTCAGAAGATATTAGAGGCAAGCAATGTTAAGATTTGAGATCCATCACTCCAAGAATTTGCATGCTTGAATCTTCCAAGGACTTTTATGGAGTACTAAAACTATGAGGGAAAAAATTATGTGAGGCAGGCATTTTTGTACCTCAGACGGAAAAAAATAAAATCACACTTTGTTTTCCAGAAAATGACATTAACTTCAGAAAGATCTGGCCTTGGCTACTGCATCCCAGAAAGTTTCCAAAATTGCAAAACCTTCTGAGCAAATGGACACATTACACAGCCAACTGTCCCACTCCACTGTGAAGCTGCTCCCTGCCTTGTGAAGTATCTTTTGATAAGCCTTACTAAAACCAGAGCCATTTTATCTGGGAAAAATGACACCTACCAAGTTTTTAAGGCCGTAAGTCTGTTTGGCTGCCTTTGATGCATTTGCCAGTCTTCAATCACTATTTATCACTTCATGGAGGAGCTGCAGCAGCTCTTGTGAGCCCAGTAAACTGCCTTGCTGCAAGTGATGAAATGCTACCAGCCCCAGAGAACAGAGCAGCTTTGTGTTTTAGCAGCTCTGTGTTGCCTTCGTCCTCACCTCCCAAAACATGGAAAAAAATACTCATCATGAACAAATAAAATTATTTCTTCCATGGGCTAGGAAATTAACTTTGCAGTGCTGAATGTGAGATTGCGTAGTACTACATTGGATTGTATGGCCAGTCTTGGAAAAATAAAGCAAAACAATCCTGTTCTTAGTACTAGAACTAAAGGTCTGCATTACAAAACTTGAAAAGATTTAGACAGATTTTCCAAAGTAGGAATAGGAGTTTGGCATGTAAATTATACAGCACGCCAGTGGGAGGTGGCCATCAGCACTGGCTAATCCTCTCTTTAAGATGGATCAGCACCGCTCAAAGATGGAAATTTTGCCACTAAGAAGTTTTCAAGACCTACTATGCCTCCATGAAGGAACATTCTGAAGGAACAAGAGCCCCCATTTTGCCCCAAATGAAACATCAGTGTGTTGATATCACTGTTGTGTGAGGGCACTGACTTCACTTAATTGCGCTGGGCTGCAGTACCTTGGAGCAGTATTGTAATTTTTAAGCAGAATGCAAAACAGCATTAAAAATAATAGTGGTAAAAGGAAAAAAAAGGAAAGATGGGCTTAGAAGGGACAGAAAACAGCTGCTGGTAGATGCATTACAGCCACATTCAGCTTACAAGGTCCCCAAAGGTTCTGGTACAGGAGTTTAAGCAGCCCCTTGGGAAAACTGAGCTTCTGATCCGGCTATGTTATACAGCTACAGGATGTCTCTGCTGTCACCAGGTTTGCTTTTACGAGACAGTGCCCGATAGAAGGGGTTTGTGTTTTTTAGTTCTTGGATCTCATAAATGAAATTACTGAGTTCTTTCAGAGCTTTGCCAAAATAACTTCCCATTAAAAGTCTCAAAACTGTCTATGGAAAGTTTCTGCTATGCTTTACTGAACTCTCCCAATAAATGGCAATGCAGTTTATACTTGTGGGAAAAAGCTCTGTCAGCGTGCATCTATTCCAGATAACATGCTACTAACACAACTCAGGAAAGCAAATGTGTGTCTCAGAGTAACTCAAATGTGGTGGTTTAAGGTGTTGCTTTTCCCTCCGCATGTTGGAGTCTATTGTTCCAAGGAGTCCCACAACCCTTGCAACTGCACCTCACAGGATGTGGCTGATATGCTCTGCCAGATGCTGGAACACAGCAAAATACTGGCCTTCTGAAACCTCCTGATTAAGGTTGTACTTTTATGAGGAATTAATCCTACTCAAAAATGTCGGATGCTCATAAACACCAAATATATTCTTACCTGTTTCTAACAACATATATTTTCAAGCATGCAAAACTGTCTGTCCTTCTTTTTCCATTTAAGTGCATTTATTCAAAAATTTGGCTTTCCATCAGGAAGGGAAAGTAAGTTTTACCCTTCTGGAATACAAAACTCATCAAGTGAAAAATCTGCACTGGCCTAGATCAGTGACCATCTAAACATGAAGCTGATGAAGCCCTGATGATGATACTGCTGCTTTTGAAAATTCTGCCTTAAAGCCTTATCCCATTCCTTTCAGTTTTAAGCAGTTTTTTACATTCAAACTTGACCATAAGTAACCAAACCCTATACCACAGAACTGGAAGGCTGTCTCTTGCCGGAAAGCATTTCACTGTGCCCATTATGTGAAAACTTATGGAGAGGCAACAAGATGTCAGAAGCAGTGACTAAATGTGCACATCTCTCAGACAGAGCACTGGAAACTCATTCTTTGCCGGCTTTTAGTAAAGAGATGTTATTAGATCTCTGTGGTTATTATTGCAAAAGTGGATTATCTCATTCATTTTAAGGCACCACTTAATGTGCTTCCTCAACCAGAGATTTTCAATTTGTGCTCAACACTGCCCTGGGAGACCCTGGACTATTTTCATGCCCATGAAAGCTAAATAATGAAAAGCAGGCTTACACTTGCTAGAGGAGATCTGTACCCCACCTCCTTTACAACTACTGTAGGTGCTTGCATATTGAGCAATGCTGGAAACCACTGGTATGCATAAACTATTAACTCCTTTAAAGCACCTCCTACCCCTTACTCCCTGCACCCCCCAGCACTGTATATTCTCACACACACATATATAACATATATTTATATATATATTACAATATGTATTACATGGCCTCTTGATTCCACCATAAGTCTACCTGAAGTACTTAAAGGTGAGACTGAACTGTAGGTGAGGGGTGGTAGAGCATTGCACACCGATTTCCAATCTCTCCCTGAGCATGCACAGTGCCTACCACTGTCTCCCATAAACTCTTGTGTGCTAATGCACAAACTCCTTAACAAGAAAACACTCCGAATCATGCAAATGCTTACAGGAGTCTCCCTATGGAGCCACTGCCATTTCTTCCTCACCTATTTTCCAGGAATATATGTCATTAGCTTTAGTTTAAACAGAGTAAATAAGTTTTTTGATCAGATGAATAAATACCCCTCCAATTGTATAATGAATATCCTGATGCTGAAGACACAGTGAGCTAGGAAGTGCCCTCGAGCGCTTCAGAAGAACAGAGACTCAGTACATTTTATAGATATGTATGATACTAACACATAGTTGACTGTGAGTGAATAAAAAACCTGTCTCAATTTCCTCAGGAGCTTATCATCACATAACCCAGATACTGTAACTATTTCCTTGCTATGTTGTGAAAAATTTCTTTCCTTGTTCACCAATTGGCTAGAAGAAGAGGGTGGGGGTGGGGGAATTACGTGGGGATGTGGAGCATTATGTTCTGCAATGACAACTGCCCAAGTCTTAGTGCATTAATTATTTCTCAGCACTATCATGTAACAGTGTGTCCCTAAATAAAAGTACTCAGCATATTTATCAGTGACTTAAAAATGTACTTTATCCTCTGTGCCACAATATCATGACTCAAAACAAAGTCTTGAGTTCTTCAGCCAGAGGTTTTTCATCTACGGTCATGCTCCTGTCTTGATTAAAAAAATAGAAAAGGTTTTTGTTTGGTTGGGTTTTTTTGGGGGGAGGGGGTTGTTTGGTTGCTGGTATTCATTGGGATTTTTGCCTTTTTTTAGGAAAGCACAGTATTTTCTTTAGTTCTGTTATGAGATAAGATATTTACTACTGAACACATGCTACAAATATATGACGGAGGAATAAAGACAATTTAATAGCCTGGGAATCTCTTGCTCAAGAAGGCTAAGAGGTCAAAAGTTATGGCTTTGACATATAACATATGCTTTCTGAGTGCCTTCTAATTGCAGGAAATGTTTTGATTTCGCAATCTTACCAATATTCCTGAAAACTATGAGGTATTTCTCATGGTGATTCACTCGTGGGATTTTAAAAATGGATACTTCCTCTGACCACCTTACCTTAGCACCAAGTGCCTTCATGAATGTGTACTTTAAGAGGTCATGGACATCTCTTGAGGTATTTCCCCTCCTGGAAGGGGACTGTAATAATTACACTATATGCAGAGCACTGCTGACACGGGGAGAGATCAGCACTGCTACGCCAGCCACTGGACAAACAACACTAAGTCCAGCTGTGCTGCACACAGACACAAACCCTACCAGTTCCCTGCCAGGTGGGCTCAAACCCTGCCCCTGCAAAGGCAGAAAATCCATGTCACACCATTCCTAACAAGTGAGTGCTGCTGAGTCACTCGTGCTCAGGAAGGGCAAACACCAGACACAGATACTTTTGAAGGACTCACTGGTGTGAGCTGTCCCTGGACCCCCTGCAGTCAGCAGGCACAGATAAGCAAACCAATAGAACTATTCATCCTCACTGCATAGGATACCATGTCCCTTTTTTTGCAGACAGCCTAAGATTTCAATACAAAGATTTCAAGAAAAAACATAAATCAAATTTCTCTACAAACATCTGGGTTGTAACAAGATCTAACTTGACTGTGATTTATTAATTTACAAAGAACTAGGAGATTAATAGGAATGAATGACACCAGTGGTAGCTATAAGCAGATTTCTTATCCATTAGAACCTATAGGGTCATGTGATGTTTCTACAGGTTCCCTGTTCAATGCCCATGTGTGCCATGCCACAGCCCTCTGGAAACATATAGAGCTCCAGAGAGGCAGCAGGGCCCTTTGTGCCTCTTGGAGGTTGCTCCAGGCTTTCATCCCTCTGATATTTATGAAATTTGCTTCTAGACATTCAGCCTGAACTCAGGCTTTACCATTCAGACTATTCGTGTAAGTTGTGCTAGCATTGTTCTTTCCATCAAGGTAGCTTCTTCCCAGTCTGATATTGTCTTTTCCAATGCATATGTCACAGATTATTTTGATTCATTCAACTCTCTTAGCCCTGTCTCATAAACCAGCATATTTCCCTGATTTTCCTTGTATTATATCCATCGAATTAATATCCCTATTCCATTAAACTGTGGACCACCAGAACTATACACAGTGTTTCTGCCAAGGACTTAGTAGTGTATTGTAAATTATATTAATGCTTTATCACTACTGGAACTTTCTACACAGGGTACCCTTATTTTCTAGATATACACAAGGGCTCCCTCATTCTTCCAGATTAAAGCAGAATAAGTATGTACTTTTGCATTCTGCACAATTTTAACTTTTATTCAATTTCTTAGCATCCTCCAATTCTACTCAAATGTCATCTAAACCTTCCTCTTCCTTCTTACCCTGTCTCAGCTCTCCATTGTGAAACTTTACTGTCAGAAACACCTATGCAAATATCCTTAATGAAAATATTTAATCAGACATATCCCAAGAACAATTCTTAAGGATATCCAGTAGATACCTGTCTCTCGAGCTTTTCTTACACAATCTGTTGTCCTCTTTAATCAGCTCTTTATCCAAGTTTAAACGCTGCTACTAAACTTCACTTCCTTCAAGTTATGCAGTAACTTCATTTCATTACTTGGGTTACTGAAGTTCAGGTTAGTAATTATCTCCATAAAATGAAACAAAAGCAAAAACCCAACCATCTCACCAAGAAAAACAACCTGCTAGAACTGATCTTTGCTAACACAACTAAAGCTTTAGACTATTTTCCATTTACTTTATTTGCCTTAATTTTCCTTTCCTTCAAACCACTTTCTGACGCTGAGCAAGATCTCAAAGGCAAAATAAAGGTTCTATAGCCATGTGGTTTTCTTCATTCCTTGAAAACATAGGGGACACATTTTATTGCACAGACACACAGAATCATGATTGCTTGATGACAGATTACTTTAAAAATAAAGCATTTATCACTATTTTTAAACTAGACATAATAGGAGCTTGACCTGGGTATCCTGTCACTGGAGAGTGATGGGAAAACGGAGATGATACATTTCTTCCTGTGAAGATTTAAGATTGCGAAATTCCATTAAGAATTACTTTCCTGCAGATCTCTCCTGGCCATGTACCTTTTATTGTACATGTAAAGATCCTGTCTGTCTTCAGTACCATATAATGCCTTTCAGGGTAGCAAAAGTCGACCTGATGCAACTTGGAGCTAACCTCTGATTAATTTTCTTCTTAATGTAACTTTCTAGCATTCATACCCTTTGCAGAGAAATAAGGAAGGTTGGTCTTTTAAAATCTAAGTTAATTTTTAAGGGAAATATAATTGAAAAAAACAAACCCAGACAGTCATATCTGTGTCGCTGAAGCTCTATGAGCTGTACCCGATAAATTATCTGTCTGCGATGCCTCAGAAAACACTCTTTGTACTTCCTGTACACCTTGTTTGTAAAGCTCTGTTGACTTACCTGTTACTTTTTGGCTAACTATTAACCACAATTAACCTGATGGACTTTTTTTCCAAACAGAACAAATATTTATCAGAAAAGCAAAACTTTTAAAGTAAGCCAAATGCAAATGTTGTCTCAGGCAAGGTCAGAGGTCACGGGGAGCAATAAGGTTCTATTTACACATGCAGCAGTTTGTTCATTACTGCTGATTGAAAATTAGAGGAAGATAAGTAGAAGATCAGAACTGTAACTTTCTATTTATTATGGATTTTTTAAAAGGTATTATTTACAGAGTGGTTTGGAAACTAATTCCGGATTGGAGGGAGAAAAAAAGCTGTTTTCTAGGCTTGCTGACAAAAACATTTTAAAATTCACTGCAATGCTACCGACAAATTTTGGGGTTTCTCTTTCCTACTGTCTGTTTCTGAGCAGCAAGCAACAAAATATTTCAGGAGAGCAATGAATGCTGCATCCTACTCCTGCATCATTTGCTAACCACTCACTGGCATCTCCTCTTCCTCTAACATCTGGGGTGATGGCTTCTGTCCCCTTCACTGTGTCCATGTGGGAGGGACCCACAGGGTTTACACTTGTAACACGGTCTTATTGATTTGAGATACCACTCTCACATGTGGTTAAGTCTTGTCTCCCCAAGTTTAAAAAAATCTCTAGAAATTAAAGCAGGTAATCCCAAATTTTATATCAATGGTGCCAAAATTAGCCCAGGCTATGGCTGAAATAAAAAATGCAAGAGAGACCATCAGATGATACCATAAGTGTTGGCAGATCAGTCTAACTCCCATCTCTCTTGGCTGAGGAAGGAGGTTTTTCAGCAGATACTGCAGACATCTAAAGCTGAGAGCTCAAATTGTAATAAAACATTTCACTTTTCCCAGACGGTTCTCCTATTCAAGGATGTTTGTGAAACTGTGCTGCCAAATCTGTGATTTCACAAACTTTTCCACGGTGATAACATAAACAGTGAGTAGTGATTTATCTGAGGGATCAAGCTGCACTAGAAGGGGAATGTGAAAAAATGTGCATTTGAAGGCATTCTCTCCCCTGAGGAAGGATGAAAGCTCATATACATATATAAAATGAACCACACACACCAGACCTGAGAGAATTCAAGCTTTTTTGGGTGTACTTTCTGAAAATCCATGTCAAATTCAATGAACTGAAAAAATTTGCAAAATAAAAAGTATTTTTTAAAAACAAATTAGCTCTGTCTTTCCTCTTAATAAAACAAATTTGTGAGATTTGCACAGCAGATCATTAAGAATATTCTCCATATCTCACAGAGCTTTCACTCTTCCTTTTAAACTAGTAGATGATGGCTTTCTCAGGAAAGATCAAATTTTGCTCAGTTACATCTATATTGAAACAGAAGTAATGACACTGACTGAGGAAAAAGAGAGCACCAAGAAAGAGCAGTTTAAAGACAATCCAGTTAATTAAATCCAAATTCATCATACTTTTTAAAGTTATGAGGAAGAAGAAAAGCTAGACTTTGCATGTTTGTCTTATTGCCAAGAAGCACTCACTATAAAACTCCCTTGAATTCAAAACTGAACATGCACTTGTATTGTAGCAGGGAAGTTATGGCAGAAAGGAGAGTAACTTTACGAATTTTGATGATTGCTTGATCTGGAGTTTTGCTTAAATGGTCTTTCCAATATGAAATTATCCTCTAAGAGGGCCACAGTCTTGAATTCCCCCTCATATTTCCTTAATGGTTTTCACATTTTATTTGTTCTGCTGCAGCCAAAACAACTTCTTTGGCAGTTATATCTTCCTGCAGTACACAGACTCTGTGACCACTGCAACCACTCTTATCTCCACAGAAGGCATCTGGGACTACAATCTCTCCTGGATGAAAGTGAGAGCATCTGTCTTCACTATTGAAATTAAATACTTCTCATTTTTGCAGAACTCTTAGGGCCTTGGTTTAAGTGCTGGGAGAAAGAGAGGATATCACATAGGGCTGCTTATGCAATTATCAGGTCATGTATTCATAGCACACAAGGGAGTCAGAGGAGGGAGAGATGTGTGGCCAGTTACCTGTCCCTGTACCCACATCTTGTCCTGGTCCCTCTCCCTCCATGATCCAAACCTCCCCCACAGGTTTACAGCACCCAGTGCAGTTTAGAAGAACCACATAATCAGAAAGCGCTTTTTAAGCTTTGTTTTTCTCCTCAAAAGAGGTGCTCAAGTGAGTTTAAAAACTGTGATAAAGCTGCCTATAATGTAACCTATTCCATAGTTTATCATGTACTTACTTGAATACCACTCATAGCTGGGCAGAATCATGCAGGGAAACAAATGCACCGGAAAGGACAAACTCTTGTCTTAACACATTATTCTGAAGGTCAAATGAGAATCTGCATCTCAAAAGCAAGAGGAAGAAGTTATAATCTTGCATATCTTGGTTCAATTTTTTTGGTGTGCACCATCACCACCACTCCCTGTCTAAATGAGGACATAGTATTGAAGAGTCAGAAGCCTGGAAAGACAAATATTTCCATCATCAATAGGAAGGCCGTACTCCTCGTGATCAGTCACTGTCTGTTGGTAATCAAGGTTTTCTCTGTATATTTCCTCAACCTGGTCTCCTCGTGGTTTTATCTTTTCACTTGGTGCTTTCCCATTGAGATTCAACTTTTTCTTTAAAGATCTACCTTCTGCAATCTGCCTTCTTCCAAAACAAGCAGACAGAATGCAGTGAACCAGAAGGCTGCTTTTCCCCAACATCTCTCAAAATAGTTAAGAGAAAAAGGCAAAGAGAAGAAAGGTCTTGTTTTAGGAAAGCAAAGTCCAGGAGTGAAGAAGGCATGAGCTTACTGTGCAGTGAGGAATGCACCTGTGAGCTGTAGCTTGGGTGGGTTGGCATGGGCCAGGGGACATTGCTCCCACACCCTTGTGTCCATCCCAGAGCCAACACTTCCTTTCCCACTGCCTGACATCATCACCCAGAAACTCCCAAAAGCAAAATCCTTTTGCCTTTTTATCCACATCAACCAAAACCATTTGCAAGCTGAAAATCAGGGCTATGACGCACCCCGAGTTCATTCGCCCATAGTAAATGTAATAACCAACAGCAGTTATTGTTTGTTAATATGTGGAGCCTTGTGTCCTATCGCTTTATTAAAATGTCTACATGTATTTATCCACATTCAGGAGGTGTTTAATCTTCTCTGAGACCACTAATAAAAAATCCCTGCCAATATTTGATATTAAAGTACTATGCCTTACTGAAGTGCCAATTTCCAGGAGCCATGGGTAAAAACTCCTTTGTGAACACACACACACACAAAAATTTAAAATACTAGATTGTCTGAGTCGGATGAAAAACAAATAAACCCCACCACAAAATACACCAGAAAAAATACACAAAAATCAAGACAACCACATTTTAAGGATGTGATTTACTTTTAGGTGTTGATAGTTCTGTTAATGGCAGTTAAAGGGAATAGAATTACCGGGGTCATCTGTGATGGCAAGGAGGTAAGAAGTAGCACCCCAGCTTCCCAACACAGACATCAAGTGAATTGCAGAGGGGAGAGCTAACCCTGTCCTTTCCTCTGGTAGCACTGCTGGGGCTGCTCTCAGCTCAGCTCCTGGTGCCGTCTGGGTATCAGTAAGGGCATTTCCCAGTAAGGGTGGAATCACCGCTTTCTGAAGAATACACCAGTCATACTGAGTGTGTATTGTTAAAGCAAGAAAGAAAGTACTTTTCCAATTACTAAAATATGTAAGTCTTATCCTTCATTACACCCTGGCTTTCTTATAATAATTCATATTTTTCTGGAGCCACTGAAAACCCTTTGCAGCAAGCCAAGTGAACCCAGCTCACTCTGCAAAACTGGATTTCTATTTCCAGCCCCAAAGAGCCATATTGAGAGGCTTCTCAGCCACCACAGGGTGCTGAGAACCATCCTGCCCAATATCTGGTGGTTCATGGTGTAGTCACACTCCTGAGAGGCAGGGCTGGTCTGTGATGAAAGGCCAGGTAAGCATCACAGAGCAAGACAAAACTTGCCCAAGCATGACAGCTGGCTGAAGTCAAGGTTATTGGGGGCTGCAGGAGTTCCTTCCCTGCCATCCCTAGCCACAGCTGAGCGGAGAAGTCAGAATTCTGCTGCATGCATTCTGCACATGCTAAGTTAATATACAGGGGATTTGGGAAGAGCAAATGGGAGGGGGTGACAGACAGAGTAGGTACAGTCAGCTGCTCATCACTAACTCAGGCCAGGGTTTGCATGGGTGTACTTTCAGCTTCTAGGCTGGGAACAGAAAAATCTGAACACCAACCAGCAAAACTTGACATGTGGGAGAAACATCTGGGCACTCACTTGAGGCATGAACTCTTCACTGGATCTGCCACTCACTCAAGTCTGCTATTCACATTTTAGCAGATGAGAGAAAAGCAGGGCAACAAAACCACTGAGACACAGGATGACATCAGCTCTCCTACCCACAGGTACACTACTCCTCTGCCCTTGCTGGCTGCTACCCAGCAAGGCACTAAGAATTTGATAGGACAAACCCGTCCTCGAGAAATATGTCACATCTCATTTAGGAACAGAATTGTGCCCAGCAAGGGAGAAGGGAGTTACATATCAGATATTACCCAAGATTTTATTGCTGCTGGTACCACTCATGTATAACTCACAAGCAAACGATGTGAGGCCAAATGAGAATTACTCACAGTATTTGGCATGACACAATGTTTTACTATGAAGAAACAAAGGTCACTTTGGTCCACTTGATGCTGGAGACTGAGAAGTCTAAAGTCAGTGCAAGTTATTGCTTCTTCAGACCTCTGTGAAATACATGCCAGAGCCATTTAGGTGCCCCTGGGGGTGCCAACATCTCCACCACCTCCATCTCTACCACCCTTTAGGGTGGTATCTGCCAGGATGTGGAGGCACCAAGCAGGGCAAGAAGAGAATAATGGCAAAGAAATCTTACAGAGTTCTTGCACAAAATGAATCACCACCCATCTCTGCTCTTCCTGAGAAACAAAACAAATTATAGCATTAGGGGATGATCCTCATAGCTGATCAAGGATGCTAATTGTCAAAGAGGCTCCAATGTACATACGTGTATCTGACATCACACAGAGTAGAATATGAATTTTCCTGTGGACTATGATACAGTTCCCTTCTTAATTTCTAGAGCTACAACAGCAAATTTGAAACGGTCTGAATAAAATAATTCCCTTAATACTTCCTCTGACTGACAGCATAAGGGGACTACCACAGGCCACATGCTTAGGATTATTATACCAAATTCTGCCTTTATTTAACACTATCTTCTGACTTGCAGAGATAAAGACAGGAGGGAGAACACAGTCCACAGCACACAGCAAGTAACAGGAACAATAAATGCAGTTACCTGTGCCCGGAAGCAAATAGCAAATACATGTCCCTGAACTGCTGCCATAGGAAAATATCCTGCTGAAACTACCAGCGATTCAGCCCAGAATTTCACATCATGTTTGTACCTTCAGCACTGATAAAGAACACTGGTGGGGTTTTTCCTATAGATGCTCAAGTGTTCCTGGTGACAGGATCTCTGGCCATAACCTAAAACATTCAAGGAAGTGCCTGTCCAGATCCATGTTTTCTGGCCCAGTTCCAGGACTGCCTTAAATAATTAGGCAACATTAGCTTATTTTTTGCAATGCAAAAACTGCAGTCGAGAACACGAGAGTGAAGCCGGTTTCAAAGTATTGTTAATCCACATGTGAATTTGAGTGTATATTTGTGAATATTTCTTTAAATCTCCACTCTTTTTTTTTTATCATCTGCATAAATGACAAAGTTAATATATCCAGGATGACTGACTCATCTGGGAAAAATCAAGAGCTCCCAATTATTTCTCTTGTACCTGTTCCTTCTTGCTTTGCAGCTTATTATTTGTAAAGAAGAGAACAAGTATTAACCAATAGACAATGTGTTCATAGTACCCCACCTTCCTTTTTAAAGCCATCAGAGATCACATCCTATTCTTCCCCTCAAAGATATACAGCTGAGCCTGTCTCTGCACACAGAAGGGACTTGGCATGAGCAGTGGCAAGATTGATATTTTTTTCCCTTCTCAGCATTAGCATAACTCTGTCAGCTTCCCCATCCTTTCTGTCCTCAAAATCTATTTTATGGATGAAAAGTTACTGAACCCGAGATCTGAGAAGTCTATTCTTGGAACTGGAGAGGAGAAATGAGAGAGATACTACTGCTCCTAAAAATTTATACAGTTTTTGCAACCTTTCTTTTCTTTTTAGCGAATTATCATAGCTCATTGTCGATACTAGCACATGAATACATCTGCAATGGCATGTGTCATATTAATGAAAATACCTTTAAAAATGCAAATTATTCATGCCCCATTAACTGTGAAGGGCACACCTGTGTGCAGCTCTCTGCAGAAGGGATTGCCCCTGACTGACCTGACAGAGCCTGGCCTTTCAGCTTAAATCCAACACAGCTGCCCACAGAGATATGGGCCAGGAATTTGGTGGCACTCAAAAATGTGACAGTGACTTAGCGAGAGCATTTGAATTCCTCTGGGAAGGTTTTGCAGGGGAGGGGATGGCAAGATCTCTCTACTTCTCCTTTTTTTTTTTTCCTGTTACAGGCAGATGCCTCATTTGCAGTGTTTTGTGGTGAGAACAGAAAGTCAGTATCTAGTTACTGCTCTGTATATTTACATAGTCTTTAAATATTTTTATTAGCTCCTAAACAGTTCATCCTGCCTGCCAGTGACTTGCTTCAGGGCCTCACAGATCTCTCTAGTGGGAATAAGGGTGAAAAATGGTGACTTAATTTTGTACCTTTTTACTAACAAACCCACTCATGTTAGGTCTTTGCAAATAAAAGCAGAATTTCACTAGTGGAGGTTTGAGTAGAAGGAGTGGTTATTCCATTCTGCTCTCTGCCCTGTGTTTACCACAAGTGGCAGAATTACACAGAAACTAAGCAGTTTACACAACCACCTGAAATAACAGCATTTGTACTGTTTTAACTCCATAGGAGTTGGTGACTCACCAGCACTGATACTACACTTCAAATAAAGATATTCAGCTCCATTTTTTCAGTTTAGCAATTGAGCCTAGCAGGAGAGGGAAAGGGGGGTCCAAGCTGTCATTCCTCCATTAATATTTCTTCAATAATTAGCTCCTTCTCACAGTTTTCCCTTTTATTTCATGCCAGAAAGCAAGCCTTTCCATGAACAACATACCAAAAGAGAGTGCTACTATTTTAAAGTGTCAGTGTTCGCAATATGAACTGCTCTGTGTAAACAATGCGATCTTCTTTTGCCTTGAGAGAACCAGATGTTGCGAAAAAGAACCCCAAACCTTCCCACTTGGAAGACAGTTACAGCAGAGACGAGATTCATCCACCAGATTGACTGACAGACTTTTTCATCACTGGTGGAACAGGTCTGCTTTTCACCCTTTTATTTCTTCTGGCTGATCTACACTTTTCAGGCAGAGAGGCATAAATCAGTTTTTCATAGTCATGTCTTAATAGCAAAATCTTTAAATGTGAGGCTGTATCTTCTACTGTGCCTGCCCCCTCTTTCCTACAAACTGTCCTTGCTTTATTAAGATGCTGGATATGATTGATAGTAGTTTCTTGTTTTTTTTCTAACTCCTAGCCAAGGTTCGTGGACACTGCTGGGCAGACCATTCAACAATACTGTCTTCTCAAGGGACAAACAGAGAAGAGAACCAGGCTATGAAGATGCTTCTGCTCCTCCTGACAAAGCCTGCTCACATCCCACCTCTGAGCATGGGTTAAAGTGAGCAAGATTTTGGCTGTGGCTTGCTCAGAAGGGCTAACAGAGCAGGGATCAGCCCAATAGGACCTTAATTAATATTTGCAGTGCTAATTTCTAATGGCAACATGCTGTACTTAGAGACAACTGAGACACCATCTTAGAGTGTTTTATTCCCCTAATTAGAGAGAAATTGGCATTCAGTGCATTACTGAAAGATTGCATTTAATTAGTCAACACAAAAATAACCAACACAGCCCTGTATGATGTCCAAAGAAGTAAATATCCACATGACTTTCTTCCTCTTTACTATCATTAATCAAAGTTCAATTTCCTGCTAAGGTGATATAAACTTCTTTACCTGAGGATAAAAATTCTGTGCTTTCCTCCGGCTCCTTTTACTGTTGAAAGAAAACCTCGGAATTACAATAGTGAAAAATGAACTTGCCCTCTCTTCTGTCCTAATAAGAAAAATTGACTGTGGGTAATTGTGTTGTCTATCTTTGTAAAAGTGTAAAATGTTCATGGCCAAGCTCAAATTATCTTTCACATGATGAATGTGAATACAGGAATTTGGTTTCAATACTGAAGTCAAGCACTTGACGTTATTCTCTGTCTAGAAAAACACAGAGCTGAATACTGGCTACTGCTAAAGAAATTAAAATTGTGATGAATTGACTACGGTTGGCTACCAGAGAAGCAAGAACACTTTGCACCATAGGCTCTATGTCTGCTTGTAAATCATCAGTCAAGAAAATATATTTTTAATCCGGTTTTCTAACATGTTCACTCAAGGACCCCAAGGAATCCCATTTTCAGATATGTTTATACCTACACCTTTTCATCCTGGTGTCCTCGGAACAGCACAAATTAAAACAGAGCCCCTATAACAAGGTACCTAAGCAAAAAATACTAACATGGTCTGCATCAAAAGAACCTAGGCTATAGGATCTCAAATTTCTTTAAAATACAGCTCCTGGAGCTAACATCCACACATCTATCTGTCAAAATCTGTTAAATCTCTTAAATTGCTCAATCAGAAATGGTAAGGCCTGGTTTAGTATATAAAAGAAGACCATCATAAAATTAGAAAATTAGGAACAAGATGAATTACTCAAATCACTTCACCAGCTATAGCACTGAAGTCTCTTCATAGCATCTGCTCTGTTACTAGGCAGGCTCCAACCAAAGCCTGAAAGTCAACACACTCCAGTGTCTGCTAGACCAGGAAGAAAAGCCTTTTCCAGACTTGCCAGCCAACCACTCTCTCCCATATTCTGTGGGTTTGTCCTGTCTGAACCAGAGTTCTGGAAGATCTCTGTGTCTGGAAAGGGGCACAGCAGCTACATGGCCACATCTGCCTAGTGTTCAACTGAGATGATCAAACCACAACTTCCTGCAAAATCTGCTTGGAATTCCAGATTTTGGGCAGAGGAGCAACTTTGCTGAAATGTGTGTTCCCAGTGACAGTATTTCTAGGAGGGTTGCAATGATTACCTTCAAAACCAGAAACACACACTTTGCCATCACTCATATTACTACACAAGGAAGTACATTTCTGGCATAATTAAAAATGTGTATTTTAAAATAATTTCCCATCCTGCTGTTATGCAAAAATTGCTTGTAGGCAGTAGACTACATAGCCTATTAAAATGCTTACAAAGTTACCCTAGAATTGATGAACAGACAATCATTTAGTTTTCCAAAATATTTCCAAGTTGGTAAACATGACCTTTCACTTGCAAGGAAAAACAGAAGTAGCCTCTACCTCTCTCTCACCTTTCAATTCTCTCTGCAGTACACCCAGAGGACCTTAACAGTTTTTTCTTCATCTTGTATATTAGAAATTCAGCTGAAATCTTTCCTGCTTTAACTTGATGAAAATTACAGACAGACAAAAATCCTTTATATCTTTTTTACCACCACTCACTATCAAATAACTTTTTGGAAGGCTCTGAAAGTGGTAATGCATAGACCAGGGCTTCTAATATGTTCGGTTTCCTAGACTGCATAAGTATTTTATGTTAATACTCTTTATATGAAACCCAGATGGATTTAATATAACTAAAAGAAACATGAAAAAGTGCATAGGATTAGGGATAGCAGGAAGGTAAGATGCTGCAGTATGGGGAAAAAATGTTCCTCCTTGTGCTCTTCACTTAGTGGTTTGGGACCATGGAATTTAAGAAGAACCTAGAGCATGCTTCCAGCTGCTGCACATTTTTATTAGTAGAGATTGTTAAAGACACTTGAAGATTCTATTAAAATCCTAAATGGATGAGACTGCTGTTATCAACTCAATTATCCTAAATAGCAATATCTATTCAAACATACACCTTTTTTACATCCCAGACAGACCAGTGACTATTTGGGTGTTGAAGGTCTGCTTATATTTCAGTTATAGGCAGTTTCCCTCACAAAACCTCTTTGCCAAAAAATTATGATCACCTTATTTCTTCAAAAACAATATAATAACAAAAGAGAGAGAAAAGGATTTAATATTAAAATATTTTGAAAATGTTCACGCACAAAATAATCTTCAAAGGTTGCTTCTGTCCTTTCTCAAAGTTTGAATTTTAGATATGTCATCAGGAAAAGGCCTCCTATGCTACAAAAGCCACTATGCACATGTGAGAACTACAATTCTAACACAAATAAATACAATTAGTTATTCTCCTATCAAAGAATAAAGTTATTTCTGGCACTGGTAGTGTTACATGCAGACTAGTATATACTACATGCTAGTTTAAGTTTGTCATGACATAGCACCCTGCAAAAGAAAACAGTAAATGTGAACTCCTGTAAGGGTAGGGCTCTAGAGATAGTGCCATGTCATTTTGACTCCTTTATTGGATGTTTGAATTATGATACTGAGCACAACCAGTTCCCTCACAAAAAGTAACAAGGGCAGAATTAACTTCTAAGAGTCACATCAGAAACATATTTAAAAATACACAGAACAGCTTCATTTCTGCACTTAATCTTACATGCAGCCAAGATCCCAATGACTTCAGAAGAGCAGAATCAGGCACTTAATATTTGCTGAGCAATAAAGCTATGCCATTTAACAAAAGCTGAGTATCTCTCCTGAGCTTCAAATACTATTAATCTGGGGAAATGCATTCACAGAGTCCAATAATTCTGCTTATAAAGTAGTTGCTTGCAAGAAGGACATCCAGTATGTAGCTCTGCTGTGAGTCTCAGCTTCATATTGTTTTCCTAAGCTACCTTCTTCATAATGGATTAGCACAAAACTCACTTACTTATAAATATGTTCTGAAAACAGTTATGCTAAAAAAAAATTACAAACAGAAAATAAATTTAAAACGTCAATTAAAAAAAATATCCAGGAAATCTGCACACACACAGCTGATTCCCCACCCAATTTTCTACTTAAATGTATCTATTACTGCAGCACACCCTTATACTCTTCCAAGATACTTCACACTTCACTCAGTAGTACTGATACGCATTAGAGCAACAAAATGTTAACTATAAACAAAAATGTCCTGTTCTTCTTTGCCCCTTCACCAGAAGAGCCAAAAAGCTTAATTCTATGACACAGGTGTTATCCTTTTTTTTCAATGAGAAGAACTGGATCAAAGTTCAGAGACTGAGAATGCTGAAGAAAAAGAGACTGCAGATCAGTCAGCTGCTGTTAACCCAATTCATTTTCTCCCTCATACTGGTCTGGAGAAAATAACAAACAATTGGTTTAGGACCAACATTCCTTGCATGCATCAAATCAGCTCTTCTTTTATCTTGCTGGGAAGCAAAAAAAAAAAAAAAAAACAACAAACCAACAACACCCAGACAGACAAATTATAACAAATGTTCGTACAAGATATCTCTGATATAACAGTATGCTGAAAACACCTGTACAACCAGATACAGTTCCTGTGTGCAAAACCCAGCTGAGATTGCACAGTCTCATGACTGTGATGTCATGATCCACAAAAGGAAATGTACATCTCTACAAAGCCCTTGAAATTTTCAAAATTCAATTTAAAACTAAAGGAGACATAAAAAAATATTTTCTGGCCAGATCCATCTCCAGGATTTATTAGGCAGGAAGGCTTCTTTGCTGCTTGGGACCTTCAGCTTGTGAGAACTTCTGCTTAACTGCACCACAGATAGCGTATCACAGGGCTCTCCAAGCAAATCTCCACTAGCACTGTAAGATGTGAGATGTCTGACTCTTCCCAAAAAATGGAGAAGGTCAATACACACGGTCCTTACCAGGTGGGATTGAGTTGGGAAAGTGCTCTCTTCATGCATTAGGCATTAATAACAGCAGCGATAATGTGCCTGTTGCTTAAAGAAAGGGTTGAAGTGTCTGCAGTGCTTTAAGCGAAAGGAGCAGCACCTTGTCAACTGTCTTGTAGCATTACTGGAAAAAATGAGACTTTACACTTAAATCAGTGTAGATCTCAGTGTGGAAGCCTCTGGAACAACCCCTCCTTATTTCAACGTCATGCCATTAAACCTAACACGTGTACAGTGGCTTTTCATAAAGCCTGACCTTTAATAACAAGCCAGTGGTATTACACTACAAACATCAACAAAATACCCATCGCTACAGAGAGATAAAAGAGAAAATCCTGCTCGCAAGAGAAAATCAGGCTTCAGGACTGGAAGGCAGTGCCACCTGCTCAGCCTACCATGATGGGTCATCTGCACGGCCCTAGTCAACTTAAGAGGGTTTATAAAATTTCTTTTTCAATAGAAAAGCCACAGACCACATTCTGTGGCCTTGGGAGCCACCAAGACATCTACAAACCTCTGCAGCAGCCAGGGTGTCCCTCTGGAGAGCATGTCCATGTTAGTGCTTCAGGTCAGGCAAGGGATTCACTGGTAAAGGAAGAAGTCTCTTCAATTCATGGACATATGGACACCCTCCACAGTGCTCTTCTGGACCTTTTAAACGCACTTCAAATGATTGATTCTGGCACTGACTCCACTGGATGCACACTGTCTCAGGCAGAAACCCCAGTCTCACTATATTTCTTGCCAACCAGCAGAAATTATGCAAATACCAATACCTTGATAATTTTGCACCTTGGTACCATGTTGGAACAAGAGGAGACCATGCCCTAAGGTTTCCTTCTGTAACAGTTCCGGGACAAAAAAGGCTCCAGGCTTTTCCCTGTTGCAGCAGCCAGTAATGCAGCTGCTGAACACCCACTGCATCAGCAATGCAAGGACAATCCAAAGGCATCTAGTCAATTCAAGTGGCAGGGGTTAAGCCTGTGTGCAGGAGGAGAGGCCAAAGAAAAAGGCAACACAAACAAAACCTAACCCCACGCCCCCTGATTTCCTCCTTCTAAACAATACCAGAATAAGCCAGATGTGTGTTTTATTGCTTTTCTCCAAAAAAACTCTTATATTGCAAGTTTTTTCCTTCTTCCTTGTCACACAAGTCCAAAAAAAATGTGGCAAAGAGAAACATTATGAGCAGTCCCCTAAAGAGGGAAGTTGAGAGATGCCTAGAAATATAATACATACTGACTATAAAGACTGCTGGATTCCAGGAAATAAAAATAGATATCTCCGGCAAACCAAAGAAACATCACCTCTGATGGCTTAGTCTCCAGTGATCAGCTTCCAAATAGGGAGGAATTAATTTTTCTTTCTGCTATTCCACCTCTATGAGAAAGGACAGATAGGGCTCTAACTACAAAAAAAGTGAGATAATATAATTAGCCAAATATTTGTATAGGAAAATGATGGAAGCTTTGTAGGATGCATATTGATTGGGAATGAATAACAAAGAGGCTGGCAAAAGGACTCCAGGGTAGCTTCTCCTCATCACTCCGAGGGGAGAGGATCATTTAAGGGAAAGAACACACATGCAACCTACCCTAAAATCTAACTGAACTCCTTCTCCTACTCTGCTTGTAGGATAAGTTACAATCCAGTCTTGTACAAGGCACACCAGAAGCCTAATCCAAGGGTTTCAAAATGCGGAAGTGAAAGAAAGCAACTGTTGTGCTCTAAAAGAGAAAGTGCCCAACGTGCTCTAAAAATTTGGTTTAGCCATAGCTTGCAACTCTGGTCTTCAGGACCATGTTGGAGAGATGGTGCAATGGCAGCATTGGAGGGCTCATTGAGAAAGGCTGTTGGTGATACTCTGCCTTCTTGCTACCTCTCAGGAGCCAGTTGAGCCCTCTTTCTTCTCTCTATCTCCCTGGGGTTTTGAATCCACTGCAAAACTCCTCTTTGAGAGTGGGTGTATTTATTAACCTTTAGGGAAATATCTCACCAGATTAATTAAGTCAGGTGACATTTTATAGCCAGTGAGTGATTTTCCAGGAATGTTTCTGTACTCGGCACTAATGTATTTGGATAAAATTTCAGTGTTGTTCCTAAGGCTTAGAGCTGGAAGGAGAAATGAGGACATTTGTGTGATGAGAAATGGGAAACAAGTGGCCCCAGTCTTCCCCTCTGTTGCATGTTTCCTCTGAAGTACCACAGATGAGAAGTGATGGCATATGTTAAGAAATACATATGTTTTGCTTTCCTAACAGCCCTAGACTATTACTGCCTAAAAGTTTGAGGCCAAACCTTTTGAATCATTACATTTTCATTCAGAATTCCAGCATAAAGAGACCAAATCAACAGTGCAAACTATTTCAATTTCTCTCCTTCCCCAGGGCATTTTCTCTCTATTCCACAGGCTTCCCTCATGAAAAGTCATCCTCAACACCCCAGACAGCCTCTCCACATCAGGCTCTTCTGGGAAGCTACTGATTTTAACCCTGCAGCAATGCTTCCCCTTGACAACCCTGCACGTGGGCAAAAGCCTGCACAACTTATTTCCCTGACTATACACCCTCTCCAGACAGGAGCCACAGCTGGTGAAGAAACTTTGGTCTTAATTTTATTTAAATGAGATTTACTTTAAGTGGAAGCATGTTTTGGGTGGCAGATTTAAAATCTCAAACATTTCAGTGGAAGGATGTAGCTATGCCTCCATGCCGACTCTGAGGAAATTCGCAATTTTGTATGATAGTGCTGAAACATAACAGGAACAGAGAGAACCTGGTGGGCTGAGAGCACATGGGTGTCTCCAAAACCATTCACAAGGAGGATGGAAGCTGATAGTAGACTGGATCTGAGCAGTGGGAGAGTTCAAGACCAGGTCGGATGGGGCCCTGAGCAACCTGACCTAGTGGGTGGAGTCCCTTTCTGTGGCAGGGGAGTTGGAACTACATGATCTTTAAGGTCTCTTCCAACTCAAATCATTCTATGCCATCTGGATGGCCCTTGTCTTTGAGGTGAGATGAAATATGAATTCTGTTAACAACATCTAATAGCTCTGTAGACTTTTATTAAGAACAAAACATCTCCCCACACAACCTATTCCAGAACTTAAGGTTTACACTTATCAAGAAGGTAATAAAGAGGCCAGAGAAAGGGTGTGGCCTTAAGAATGCTTGTTGACTCTCATGAGGAAATGAGATATCATTCTGGGTATCATAATTTTATTCTCTACTGCAGAAAAACTTTCAAAAATATCACAGGAGCATTTCAATGACATATTTACAAATAGGTGCTTATCAATTGGGGTGGTCCAGAACCAGTTTTAATAACAGGATCATGTTTCCTTCTTCCAAATGCAGAGCTATTTAGAAGCTGAGCAATATACCACAAATAGAAATATTAACCAGAGTGGTCTGTACTAAAAAGCCATAGATTTATTTTTTCAATGTATGGACCATAAATATTGTTACAGAAGAGAAACACTAAACATACACCATCTAGCACACATTTTTAACTTAAACACCAAAGTTGTTAGCAGCCTTATTCCAACCATGGGTCTATTCTACTGAGGACATTCTAGCTTCTGACACTGCATTATATTGTTTCAATACACAGCTGAAAAACTTACAGTACAAACAATTTTTCTGCTTTTTTAGAGTCCTGCTTTCTAATGGTCTGCAAAGGTCTAGAAGCTCAGCTGGTTGAAATCAAAGCAGCTTCAGGGCATGAGACTTTTCAGATAGCAACAAATTCTCTAGCAGATTGTACTGTGCTGGCCTCGTGGTGATAACGGGAAGGGGATGGAAGAGATTGTGGTGGTAGTAAGGGAGCTATTCAAGCTCGGCTGAAGAGCCTCAGCTACTTAAACAGAAAAGTTCCACTAATATTTACCAAACTTCCTTTTACAAAGGGTGTGCATACTAAGTGAAAATACCAAATACGCCACCTTTTCTGCTAGCGTGACTGCACAGAGAAGAACCCATACAAAAGAGAGGGGAAGCCTTTTAGGTGAAGAATTTAAAAGTTAGGATGCTAATTATGTGCCTAGTCCTTGAAAAGCAGAGCAGTTTATAAACAATGAATCCTTTCTGGCAAGTCCTGGAATTGAAGCCTAATCGCAAACCTCTGATCTCTTCCCTGCATTTCAGCAATTGCAAACTCTCTCCACATGCAGTATGCACCCAACTCCTACATTCAGAGCTCTTGCTATGTTTAGGGATTTTATTACAGATTTCTGCAGAAGCCTAGTGAGCAATAAACCCATAGACGTCAGTAATGACCATGACAAGGGTATTCTTACTAAGGTTCTCTGAATCACCCAGTTATTTATCAGTTAACTAGAATAAATATTGATTTGTTCTTTGCACTGTCCTCTACAAATACAAACCCACCAGAGAGCTCAAAAGGCTAAAAAAAATCCAAGTTGCTAGATAAATATGGAAAAGAGCTGGTTATTTGCCCTGGGATTTTCATGGTGTTTCAGATTTCCAGTTTATCAGATGTTGGCATTTAGAGAATAATCTTAAAGAAAGAAGACCTGATATTAATATAAAAACCTGAGTAGCTGAAGTTTTTGTTCATTTGTTGGCTTGTAAAGAAACAATCCAGAAGAAAAACAAAACCAAGAGACTACTTTTTCATCTGCGGCTAGGTTTTCCTTCCAGAAACATATAAGCACATGTACTCCGATTTGCATGGGTTTGAAAAAGTCAATAACAAGCCTGGAGCAATTTCCTACATCTTCAGCTATAAGTTTTCTGCTTCTCTTTCTCCTCTATGGCATAAATTCTTATCTGAATGATTTCATTTTTGGCACCCAAATTGAGGCATCTTTCTTTCTATTTTCCAACAGAATCAACATAGCAGCAGAAATCCCAGTCACACTCTGAGGGATGCAAACAAGCACCTGAAAGCAGAAGTCCTCAGCATCTCCATCTAAGCACTTGGCCAATAAGACAGTCAAAAGCATGGGGCATTTGACACTGTGATGCTTTTCTTTACTTGCCCTTATCTCACCCTTAAGAAGTAAAAAAGTAGTGAAGACAATAGAGAAATCAGTCTCCACTCAAAGTCTCTCATGCAGATCAAACACAAGTGCAGGCCTGGCTGCAAGTGACCTCATACATAACTTCTTCTGTTACTGTAATAACAAAACATATAAAAGATATGGGCTCTAAAAAAAGCACAGGTTCACATGACAATCTTTCAATTCTCCCCCAGGCCCCTTAATTAGCAATCAAAGGCTCTAGGGAGCGAGAACAGAAAGAATTCCCATTGACCTTGGTGCTGTTTGGGTTAAAACTTTAACCTCTCTCTCCCTGGGTACCAGCATGAAGTTGGCTCTTGTAGTCCTCCACCACTGGGCAAGTTGAACACAGCACCTCCTGCCCAGCTGTGAGGTCATGGAAGGGTAGGCCAGAAGTGGTGGAAAAGGAGGTCAAGAGATACCAGCAAGGAGGGCAACTGGGGTTATTGTGATGAGGCACCACACCCAGGAGACACAGGAAACATCAACAGAGAAGTTCCTTTAATTCTACCACTAACAGAGTACTTGGTGCCCAAAAATTACACTGAGAAGGGAAAGATAGAGCCCAGGAAGTAACACTTTCAGGAGTAACTGGCTATGGTTAAATGGCCTATATTATTCTGGATGATAAGAGACACTTGTAGCCTGAAAGAGTCTATGATGTATGTATTGATGCTCTGCTGCTGGTTTACAGGTAAAAAACCCAAACTACACCAGCAACAAATTCCCCTAAGAAATTCTTGTAAGAAATTAGTATAGTAGCAGAAATACCTGTTTAAGGCAGTGAAAAGAAAAAATCTTTCCATTTTTATGAAAAGAAAAATTTAAACACCCTATCTGGATGTCTGTCAAACTAACACTTTCTGTCTGTTAGTTCCTCTACAACTGTCCATCTGGTGAGCCTTACCTAAAAGGATACCATTCTAGAAAGTGAAGGTGCTCTTTCCCTGATGCTTTCCTTTCTGCATGAACATGGAAATGAAAATTCTGGAGGCAAATGAATTCAGCTCCTCAAATGAAAAGCGTATATTTAATTCCAAGATACTGAACACACTAATTTAATTGTTTTTAATAAAACATAGGCTTGAACAAAGTGTTTTTAATAAAGATCAGACACCAAAAGCTTCTTTTAATGTTTTCAAAACCAGTTTTAATCTCACATTTAATGAGATGCATTTCACTTTTCCAGAATTCCAGCCCTCTTACAGATAAACTAACTTAAAAGAAAAGAAATTCAACTGGCTTCAAAGTCACTCCAGCTGCATGGCCCAGCTGGAGGAAGACAGAAGGCGTTATTCCCTGTTGACTCCTTTGGAGGCTGGAAGGGCCCAGTGTTGTTCTTGACAGTTTGATACTTCAGGCCAGTGCCGGGGGGAGGAGAAGAGAAGAAAGTTAAGAGCTGTCAGAATGTCAGGTGCCTGGGTGGGAATTCTCCCTTGGTTACCCTTGAATGTGCTTTGAGTGCTGAGATGTATGTATGCCATTGGACGTTCTCCTGCTGCTGCCTCTGCTATGGGCTCCATCAGACCCTGGGGCATTAGGCAGGAGCCCATCCATCCACTTGAGCAGCACTTCAGTACCAGATCCCCAAGTAAGCAGGTGGAATTTTAATTAAAGAAAGAGAAAATACGTTAATCTCATTAATAAGCGTGAAGGGGAAACCCCACTAAGATGAAAGCCTTGTTTGGTAGGAGCATGAGAAGAATATCCCTGTAACTGGAATTTTGCTGGTCTATCCATCCATCCATCCCTTCAGAAACTTTTGGTCAGTGGAGGGTTTGTTTTGTGAGGGGAGATAACATCATGCTCTTAGTCACTACTCTTGTACTAAGTACCAGCAAAGCTAAAGGAAGAATGTGTTGAATAATAAATAACACATTAAGTCAGTAAAATCATTAAAAATGCAGCATTCTAGTGATGATCTCTGCAGCGTTGCTTATGCAATGGGATTTAATAAAAAGGTATTTTTGTGAGGTACATGCCAAAGTACATTACAGTTTGTAATGTAATGAGGCACATGATAGTAAATACTTTAAAAAAAGAAATGCAACTATGGCAAGTAATGACAATCGAGTGAATGAAAGAGCACCACTAGTATTTAAAAATACTACTCTTTCAGATAAGTGCAAAACCATAAGAGTAGCAACTTGTGTTACAACTGCTGGCTGTTTACATATACAATCAAAGGAGGCTCAGAGCCAATAACAATAACTGATCTCAGGTCTTATTTAAAAATGTAAGTCTGTCCTTTTGTTAAAGAAGTAAAGAAAAATCCCTTCACATCCAAACAATTTGGTGAAACTTGTAATTGGCTGATGGATGAGAAAGAGACACTGGTTACAGAAAGAAAAGAGAATTTGGTTGAACAAATTTTCAGGGACTATTTTAGCAATTTATGTTTGACTTTGCAGCTCTGAAAGCTCTTTATTCACTTGACTTGGAAGTTTAAATAGTCCCCTGCCTATAAGTAAGTAAATTAAATGAAGTATAGATGGTAATGTTTGTAAGCTCTGGCCTTAGAGCTCCCTTTGAAATTGAAGAAAGTAAAGAGTGTTTATCACCTAAGAAACTTTAAAGTGTCCATTTGTGACCCTACTTTGCAGGTTTATCTCCAGTTGACTTAAACCAAGGACAAGATTAGACTCAACAATTAAATTCCCATCAGTTTGTTTCAGCACGAGACCATTTTCTGCTCTGTGTTTCACAAGTCTTGGATTCTTGGACTGTGGCTTAGGTGCAACTGCTGTAAGAAGATATTCTAACAACCATGAAATGAAAATAAAACACTTGTCTGGCAAGTGGAATGACACCCAGTTCATTAAAAGGGGTTCTCTGGTGGTGAATGTCATCCAAGCTACCCTGTAAATAATGTGGGATTATTTGTATTAGGCAAACAATAGATAATGTAGATTTCTATCTGATGAGTTAAATCCACATAGCATATCCATGACAATTTTATTTTTAGGGGATTTTTAAATGCTCTGAGCTGATAAAATAAATAATTTTTCAATGCTCTTTTATTGGCTATGAAACAAATGCACTAGACAAGCAATCAAAGAGCAGCAGCTCTTTGAGTATTTCATCTAACACACATATTTATCTAACACACCTTGTCAATATTGCGCTGGATGTCTTTCTTTAGCAGTTTGATACAGCGTACGGCACTGAACTGGTTGTATCACAGAGTTTTTACCCGGCAATAGAACTTATTGCATGCAGCTCAGTGCTACTTAAATTACTACTTAAACCTTAATTCATTTCAAAAATTTAATTATGTTCTCTAAACAATAAGCTGAGAATTCATGCTTGGAAGATGGCTGTCATTAATATAACCTGACCACAATGAAAAGAACATGTGAATTTTATACCATTTTGTCATTGCATCTGGTTCAGCAAAATTAATCCAAACCTCCCCCTGAAGTCTAAAGCCTGCCATTTCCAGGACACATCTGAAACTTAACAATATTCTTGTGTAATACATGGGATGAGCAATGTCCTAAGTGGGTGTGCAGTTTGATACCGTACCAATATATTTTTTCCATCAATAGTAACTGCCATCTGCACAAAAAGAGAAGTTCCAGCGAATGAATATTATCACCAGACATTATCTCCTGGGACTCAGCCTCAGGAATTATGTTTTTCTCTTGCAGTGTGGAAAGCTGTTCAGTGTGCTGCATCTCTGCAGAGCACTGAGGACAGCATGTGGGAGCATTGTGGACAGCATGTTCTCTCATTAACTTGAGAAACATAATAAATGACAGGGTTTGCATTTGATTGCTAAAATATGCCTCTCACCTTGTTCTCTTTGGGTACACATAGGAGGCACCTATTAAGAGTCCTAAGGCATGACTTGTGAACACAAGAGTATTCACTACAGCAACTGGATGCACTTAGGAAAAGCCAAGACCAGCTCTAAGAGTAACATACTGGCAACTGTGATCGTAGTGGTTCTATTACTGGTGCTTCAGATGGTTTTGGAGCTATAAAGGAGAAAGAAGAGGTTCAAGGACCCTGTTTTTCACATCCAGCAAATCCAAGCAGGCTTTTTTTGAATCCCCTCACATTCATCCTAGCCTCCAAAGCACTTAGACTAAGAGTTTAATTAACAGATGGCTTATATTTTTTTAAGACTATTAAAACTGTCTTAAGATGGATAAAGTCTCCTCTTGGCAACTCGCTGGGGTTTTGAGCACAGCAATGCACTGAGGGACAGGCAGACCACCCTGGGAGGGATGCTGCCCAGTCCATCTCCTCCTTCACGTCCACAGCTCAGAAGATCCCCACATGATGCAGTACAAACTTCTTCCTGGCCATAAGCACACTCCACACTCACCTGCAATACACATTCACCCTTTGTTTGTCTGTCTCCGATAAAGCCCCTTCAAAACACTTTAAGGAAATACAAACCTAATTCCTGTTGAACTACAGTAGCAGTCAGTAGCTTTATTTGGGTGTTCTAAGCTTGAAAAAACAAAACACAAGAAATAAATGCTATTTGTCTAGCAGATTTTTGCGGACTTGTGTGGTTGACACAGGAGGACGTGTGTACAGCAAGAGCTGGTGCATGTGTGCACTCATGCAATTGCAAAGGCTTTACAGGCCAAAATGTCCAGCTGCTTACCCTGCACCCAGTTTTGAAGAACACAAACCTGTGGTACAGGTTTGCACCCACAGAATTAGGCTAAACTGGAAAACTTCTGAAGCAGCTTTTCTATAAATAAATAAGACCCTATAATATAAATAATAACCCATTGATATATGCTAAATAGTAGATTAAGGAGAGAAGGAGTTTTCCACCTTCCCTTGAACTGACTATAATATTCCTCTCTCAAGCCCCTAGTTGGCTGCTGGAATGGAAGCAGCTAGGAGCTAGGAGCTCCTGACTGCAGCCCTGGGAGCAAGAGCAGTGTGAACCCCATGGGGGTGGCTGGACCAAGAACTGAGGGCAGCTGGTGGCGGTGGCTTAGGGGTCAGGAATATGAGCTGCAGGTCCCGCCTGGAATTAAGTGGGCAGAGTGCAGGTGGGGCAGTCACATAAAATGCCACTTCTGCTTGCACCTATTGACTGCAGATGCACAAGTTCACAAAGGGCTTGAGATCCCTAGGGAGCCATGTGCTCAGAGTGTAGAATGTGCAGTATCAACACAGTCTGGATCAAAGACATACATTTACCTTTAGAGAGAATATGCATTCATATTCCAAACCCAGCCAAGGCAAACAGGGAACAGCCCACAAGGTCCTGCCAGTACACACACACCAGGCCAGCCAGCATCACTGGGATGAAGCTAAACCCATCAGTGGAAACC
The DNA here is from genome assembly GCA_013397075.1 of Rhabdornis inornatus. Classification (NCBI taxonomy): domain Eukaryota; kingdom Metazoa; phylum Chordata; class Aves; order Passeriformes; family Rhabdornithidae; genus Rhabdornis; species Rhabdornis inornatus. The sequence goes on from VWZS01009835.1 coordinate 245,900, forward strand.
AGCAAGTGTGCATGTGCACAAGCCGGCTGTCCTCACTAGGACAGCCTTCAGCAGCCTTGCACCAGCACTGCCCATAGCTGGGAGCATGTCCACCATGAGATCTCCACCAGCCTGCATGTTTGGACGCAGCAAGTCCCTCTTTGGTATCAGGACACAGTAAACCAGGAGAAAAACCCTTGGTTGAACTTTGCAGCTGATTATCTTGACCCCAACAATATTCAACCTAAACTGTGCAGGAACAAACATATAAAGGATAAATCTGTGCATATTGGATTTTTTTAGTACACAGCTAGTTCTTTGGCTTGAGTAATGTCACAGGGTGATTACTGCTTGCATTAGGAACACTGCAAAACAAATGCTACAATCCCATGCCTTTTTGTTTTTTGTTTTTTGCTGGAGAGCTCAGAAATGCAGTTTAAACTTCCAAACAGTTCAGTGGCCCTACAAAAGGAGAAAGAAAATAATATTTTACTTGCTGAATAGTCCTTTCACAGCATAAACCAAATACAGCAATAAACTTCAGCACTTCAGATGGGGAGTTGAAACTGCAGCTCTGCAAAGACTCAGATTTAGCATAAAGGAGTGGACTGAATCTTTTCTTTCACATATGTCACATAAGGGAACATTTCTTTCAAGTGCCAAATGATGTGGTAATAACAGGGGTAACTCACGCTATAACACACTTATTTGACTTTACTGTAAATGTCACATGCTCATAAGTGTCCCACTGTACTCTAATTTGCCCTATAATGTAGCATTACGTTAACAAAATAACACCTTTGGGTTTTATTTTAAAGTTAAAAAGACCTCACAATTCACTTAGAAATTGCACTGAAATTTTCTGCATTTGATGTGATTAACCATACATATGTTTTAGAAGCTCACTTCCTGAAAATGAGGGGATAACCCTTGGTCTGAGAGCTGCCCACTGGTAGCTGAGCATCATCTACTGGCCAAGGCTCAAATTCTCATTGTGTTAAGATTTTGAAAAGATGGTGATCACAAAAAGATCAAAATCAGATTAGGGATGTCAGATTCCAAGTCCCACTCCTGATAAAGAGTATTCTGGCTGGATGGGGCCCACAAGGATCATCCAGTCCAACTCCTAAGTGAATGGTCTGGTCCATACAGGGGTTGAACCCCAACTTTGGCATTGTTAGCACCATGCTTCAAACAACTGAGGGTCTTCTCAGTGTTGCATATGGTACTGCACACAATATCCTTGGAAAAAGCAAGGGCTGGGGCTAACCAACTTGGTATGAGTTCTGACCTGGTCTTTGCTGTCTCAGATCCATGCATCTCCTGTCAGTTCAGTACACAGAGTCAGAAGAGAAGTTGCCAAAATAACTGATTGTTTGCTTTTTCCTCTCACTGCAGTGTCACTGCATACATTACTGTATGGTACAGTTCACACCAGCTATATTCCCAATGTACTATTCCTTCTGAGCATCAGAAACATTTTAATGACAACTTCTAAGCAAACACACCAACTAAAACACCTTTGGGGTTTATCATCCACTGCCTAATCTAAATTTATCACAATATTTCCAGCATGCTTCAAAGCAGAGGAAAGGAAGGAAAAGATAAGGGGTTTTGCAATGATTAATAAAGGAATGCTCTTATCTGATTCTCCTGTTCATGAAATATACAGAAGTACAATAAGCTTTTAATATCTATAAATTCTGGGCAGCTCTAACAGTGAAGACTTCTTTTTCAATCAGTGCTGCTGGATTAAAGGAGGCATGTAATGCTTTGGGGGTCTCATGAAGGTGAGTCCCCAAAGTGCTGACAAGAAGATAAACAGGATATTTTATTGCCATAGGTTTTTTTCCTGCTCCATTGTTATTGTTGACTAGAGGGGGAAAAAAAACTTTCAAGATGAAAATATTCGTGAGTGTAATGGAAATTACATGCAGGCAATAGCTTCCCTCCCCCATTTGGCCATCAAGTTCAACTCAGTCTAGAGCAGCCCAGCAAACTGCTTGGGGTGGGGAGGAGTTGGGGGGGCAAGGGGAAGGGCTCAAGTGGGCAGGGGAAGTAGTGAAAGCCTAAATAAACTTTGACTATTAGATAACTGGGCTATTATTGCTCTGTAACACTTCCTGAATGGCCTAGAAAAAACACAGAGACAGCTCTTGTTCCTGCCTGAAGGAAACAAAACACAAGGATGAGTGCTCAGTATGTCAACTAAAAACTGTGGTTGTTTCCTTCCTTCCTTCTTTCTCTCTCTCTCTTTTCATTAGTTTTAATTTGGATTTGTTTCTTATTTTTCCTTGTTCTTCTTGAAAACCATGCTGTATACTTAGCCAAAGCCATGAAGACCCTCTTTCTAAGCAAAAACACCTTATTCAGTGTTCTATTGCAGGATGTAAGCCCCCCATGTTTAACGCAAGGCACAGGCTGCAGCCACTGGGGCTGCAAGGCGAGGCATCCCACAGCCCTGCCAGCAGCAACTCTGGCAGCCGCAGCTCCCTGACAGTGCCTCTGCATTGACATCTCACTCCTTCACAACTTGGAAAAGTTAACTCACTTAAGTCACTTCAATCAAGGATATTCCCTGTTGTTAACTTTCTTGCTTGCATGTAAGATATTGTTGGTGTGCTGAAGCTGTTAGACTCATTAGGGAAGCATCTACACCAGTCATGTATAATTACAATTCCTCAGACTCAAACCAGATGCTCCAGACTGTCACAAAAACAGTAACTTGTGCTGTTTATAGTCACTGATCTTTTTGAAGGTGAAAGCAGTGAGAAATAGATTGCTCATCACCATATTTGGAAGATGATGTGACCAGGAGTTACAGCTGATCTTCCTCTCCAGAACTGTTACAAACTTCTCCATTCCTCTCCACCTCCTCCTGGTCCATCAAGCATTCTTCCCATCCGCTGAGAGCTCCTGCTCTGGCTGCTTATCTTGCTGCATCCACAGAAACATTGCCACAAAATGTGGCAACTAAGATCATCTCAGTGCACTGCCTCCCAGGTGATGACACACACCTCCCCTAACACGCTCACCAACCTCTATACCAAACAGCAGCTTTCTATCAGCATGCTTTGCTAATGCCCTCAGACAACACCTGAAATTTCCACTTATTTATACATTCTCTGTTGTGCTTCTGCTCTTGTCTAAACCAATCCACCTATATAGCAGCTTTCACTTCTTCCTCAGCTCCCTTCTGCTCTGTACTTTCTTCACAGGCATTTCCCATTCCTTCCCCACTTAACCACTTTAAAGCCTTTCTTTTTGCAACACTCAATATAAAGTCCCCATGGGACACAGTCTCTGTAGTGCAGGAAGGGTGGATCCGTGCAGGACTCCTCACACCTTCACACCTGCTCCTATTTTGAGCAGCACCAGGTTGGCCACTGGGATGACTGGGAACAGCCACTGAATAGGAATGTCAAACTGGAAAGTACTGGTCTGCAACTGGAGATAATGGGACAGCCTGACTGGAGAGACACATCCAACCTATGCGCACTCAGAACTGAACAGGAAGTATGTCACTGACACAGACACACACAATGCAAAAAAGTCCAAACAAAAAGAAAAGGCCAGACCCTTAAATGCCCCAGTTTTGGTCCAGCGGCCTTAGTATGTTGCTTATCACCCAAGCAGGAATATATTTAAAAGCCAGAAAGAAGCTCCAGATTGAGGAGACCACATGAAGGCACTGGGAAGGACAGTGAGAGGTGAGGAGGGGAAGGACAGTTTTCCAAAGTGTAAAATTGAGCTGGTGGCAAGTAAGAGGTAAAAAAATGCTTAAATGGATTTCTGCTACAAATAATTACGATATAATTTTTCCTAATTCCTTTTTGATATTCTCCCAAACTGGTCCTTGCAATAACTGCCCCTGGAAAATGGAAATACTGAGAGGAGGAAAAACAAGAAGCAAATTTTAGGGAAAGCAAATTCTGCATTTGTATTTTAGTAAGCCGCCAACATAAAGCATTTACCAGCTGTGAGCTCATCCAAAATGTTAACGGGTAGAAAAGTCATATTGCAGGACTGGAAAAAGTGATGTTTTAAATGACTTGAAGAAAAGTCTAAGCTTTTTTCCTCCAGTCAATTCAGGAGCCCTTGTAATCATGAACAACTTTTTTTCTGCTTAGCGGCCATTCAATTTTTTTTGTTCCCAGAAAGACTGTCATTAAACAAACAACAGCAAGAAAAGAGAGACATCTCTGAAGCCTGAACAAAGAGAAAGCCATTCCAAAAACTCCTAAAATGAGCAACCAAACAAAAGAGAAGGATGGCATAGGATATGACACAAGGTCTGACACACTCATCCAAGCCCTAATGACCGACCTCGATGAGGTGTTCCACTGGGGATAATAAACCTCTCCAGAGAAAACAAAGCTATTACACACAAAATAGGTGAGGAAAGAAAGGAAGCCTTGACTTGATGCTGAGCAGCCCTGTCACTGCATCCCGTAGGTTTGAATCAAGCCTCAATATGGGCTGTGGCTTGGAAAGACCTTGTAGATATCGATGATGAAGCAGTTGGCTTTTATGTCACAGATGTGTGGTGGGGGTAAAACAGAGTAGCCAGCAGTACTTGTGTGATCTGCAGGACACCAATAGTGCTTGGCTAGCAGGTGTCGTGTGTGGTATTAAACTGTTACAACAGTTGTTACATAGCTCCTCCTGTTCCACCTCAGTGGTACAGGTGATACCAGACCCTGCAAACACATTCATGGGGTTCCCAGGAGGCTGTGAGACCCATCCCTGTGAGGGTGTATAGACTCAAGCCAACACAGTGTGTTGGCTTTAGTCTTTGTCCTATGATAAGGTTCCTCCCTGAAGAGCTAGAAGGTAAAGTCCTCACAGAAACAAGATTGTTCTACCAGTTCCTGTGTGCACCTGACACTGGCAAAGTCTCACCCTAGGGACTGCAGCAGCATACTGATAAGCAATAGCCTATAGCCTGTGCTGCTATTGAATCCTTCAGGTAGACTTAGAGCTCTTCAGGGCTCCTCTGAGAAAGAAACTGCCCTAAAAATGATGGGTCCAGACCAGTAAGCATACGAGAAATCCGTTGTCACAGTCTTGGCTGAGAAATTGCACTTAAATATCAAATCTGCGTAAGTGCTAACTTTTACTTTTTCCTGTGCCATTATCAAGTTCCTGTCTTCTCTGAAGAAGCACCTGTTGAAAATTGTCCATAGAGGTGAAATCACTTGCCATGGCTGAGTGTAGTGCAAGGGCTGGTGTCTGTTATCACATGGTAAGTGATTATCAGAAAGGGTTACCTTGATCCTGCAGTCCTTATTCAAGCCTGGAAGGAACATTCCCACCATAACTGAAGTAGGGGTTTTAAAATTAAAGTATCACCACAAAGAGAAGGCATAAGCAAATTTGGAAAAAACAGCCTCAAAAAGAGACATTCTTTGCAGAAAAACTCTTAGGGCCTCGATGCAAGCACTTCAATGCAAGACAAATAAAAGAAAACAGAGACTTCCCATACTGTATTTTTATTACATATCCCCAAGCAAGGGACACTCACTCCAGTCTTAAAGGAGCAGCTCACCAGTAAAGTGGAAAGGTTTTGTGCAGCTTTGCATTCATGTGAATTAAATTTCTTATAAGTGCACAAAGACAGAGTACTCTTGTTAAAATTAGGTAACTTTGAAAGGGAGAGAAGTACAAAACCAGGCTGTTTAACTGGCTAACAATAACATTTTTCTGGTTGAATACATTTATCTTTATTCATATTAAAATGAAAAGAATGTTCTCCATCGAGTCCTATTAGTCTGGGTAACTAAGGAACTTGACCAAAAAAGAATGAATGAAAGATAGAACTTAAATTTCACTCTAGTTTCTTGTATAAAGCTATCTGATCAGCACATTTCCTTTCCTTGTCCTCAGCCCCCAGAAGCAGTGGCAAGGTATCCAATTTCACAGGGATCATCGTTGCTTTATCTGGATAATTCTACTAAATGAAGCTGAATCCCAAACCCAGTTTTTTACCAAGTGATACTATTACCAGAATGATGAAAATGGAAATCTAAGAAACAGGACAGAAATGTAAAATGTGAAATGGGTTTCTGAATACGAAACCAGAAGGGGAGGAGCTGCAGAAGGTCACGGTAGTCCTTTCATTCACTCTGTACTAAGGCTTCCCGTGAGTGCAGAGTAATGGCTATAAATTGGGAGCAGAAGTCTGAAGTGTTCCTGCTTCTTAGCATCAAGCTGAGATAGCTGCGAAGAAAAGCTTTAACTTTAATTGTGTCTTGCACATCTACCTCAGGGAAACATTTAAAAAATCCAAACAAAACTCCGATAAAGCAACAAGAAAAGCAGGTGCAATCAATTATCAACAAATAAAGTACACTAATATATCTGAAAGTTTCAATGAGAAGCATAAGTGCCCAGAATCCCCTGGGAAACAGTTCATACCTTGTAAAGCTGAATAAACCACATTTTCCAGATTATTGAGGGCAAAAGATAAGGATGCTTGATGAAATAGCAAGGTAAGAACAATTTGCAGGACTGCCTTTCTTTTGATGTCTGCCCATGTTAAAAACCCCTCACAGTCTGCATTACTGCCAGTACCATGGGAACCTCAGCCTGTCTCTTCTCCGCAACAAGGAGGCAGCTCTGGGACACAGTGATCTCCCAACACCCTCAAACATTTTGGGGATCTTTCATGGCACAAAAATCCTCTGTCTGTTCTTTCCAAAACAGAAGACTTCTTTCACAAACGATATTGAACATAAAGAGTTTTTCAGCTATAACAACATGAGACCAACAGCCTGGGCAACGACACAGTTTATATATCTACCAACTGCTTGTTCATTCCAATGGCAATGTGGTACTTTGAATGACAGCTGTCTTGTAGGCCTGATCTCTTGTTCGTCAGACAGCAGTTCTTAGGCTCTTCCACTGTTTTATCACCACTAGCCCATGAAGACTCTGGTCTTGGTAGTTAAAGATTATGGAGTTTATTTATTTCCCCACTGTAAATGCTTTCCCACTGAAGCCACTTGGTGTCAACCAGAATGTTAAACAACACACCCGAAGTCTAAAACATGGAAAAACCTCATCCAGCATTTCCAATTCTGCAATGGAAGCATGTTGTACAATATAGAAAGCAGGATTCTATTTTTCATTTAGCTTGCCACAGCATAGTTGCCTCCAGCCATCTGAGGACCCTTGTCCTTTCCACTTCTCTCTCCAAGACTGTGCATATCTCTAGCCCGACTCAAAGCATTGCTTTTTTTCATGCCCAACACTTTAATCTCATCAAACACCACTTTCATCTTGTGCCAATGTTCTTACAGCTCTCACAGTTCCCACAGCTAAGAAACACCTCTTTCTAAGTAGCCCTAGAAGAAAAGCAGCTAAAATGCTGCAGTTGATGATATAGATGAGGAAACATTACCTCTGTGCACCAGACTGGGGCCCATCACGCACCTCCTGCACAGTGCTGGGTAAGTAATTCTCTTTCTCTCTGTCTTTGCAGAGCCAGGCACCAAAGAGTGAATCAAAATTGGATTTGCTAATGTTTGCAAAGCACTCATTGATCATAGCTGGTAAGTGTTATTGCTACTTTATTACAGAGATGACCAGCTTTGCTGCAGAGACACAGCTCTTCTCCACAGCTGAGCATTTGTGAAATAACCAGCTGACCTAAGAACCTCATCAACCGCCTGTGAGACCTGCTGTAGCACCTGCTGAGGTGACTGTGGGGCAGAAATCTCATTTCATCTTGTTAAACAGGCTCAGCTACAGAAAGTTAACAAATTGCTAGAGAACCATGCGAACCCTTGCCAGTGTAGTGGCAGTGCATGACTGCAACAGAGCACACAGACCGTGAGCCATGTGAAAGACTGGTGAGATCATGAAGCAAAAAAAACAAACTACAGACTAGTAAATTAAAAAGAGCTTGTGTGGGCAAGTCTGCCTCATTCCCTCCAGTTTTTGTAGTAGGAACGATGCCATTATGAAGTGGCTGCAGTGAGTTAAACACCTTTCAAGTGTGTTCTAACAATTAGTGGTATTATGAAAAAAAAACACTTGGCATTTGTTTAAAAAGAAAAGTTGTCTTATTTAACTACAACTTCAGTGTTTAAAGTATTAATAGCTGCCTATGCCACTTGTTCCTACATGTTTACATGCTTTTCAAATTGCATTTGGTAGAGCTCAGTCCATCTGTTTTCCCACACTCCATCAACACATGCAACAAAGTGAGCAGAGGCTACCTACAGTAGGGTTGTGTTTTGTTCAGAACTTTCTGCTTGCATACCAGAAATTCAGTGCTAATTCAACATGCTTTGGGTGCATTCAAGCTACAAAAGGAGGGTGCTTGGGAAGGGGAGGGCAGAAAGGTTTTCACTCATCACCATTGATGCACTTCCAGAGGAAAAATTGCCTAGGAAGGATTTGTGCATCGTGGAAGCCTGGTTGCATACCAGTGCCTCTCGACTCCGGGACAAACCTGTTGCAACACGACAATACTATGCAGCAGAAACCGGACAAGCAGCTGCTAATTCGCTGCACTAACTTCAAAACCCATAAATTTTCTTTTCAAACCCATCCAACAAGACAAAGAGAAGTCTGTTTGAGATGCATCACAAGTTCCAGGCTGGTGGCTAATTTGTATGAAAATAGGTATGGTGGTTCCTGTAAATAGCTCTCCTCAAACATTCTGTAGGTAAGTGACCTGGAGAGCATTTGAAAAGGGATCACCCCCTACCCAATCTCAGCCTTCATCAAGCCAAGAAAGAGACAAATGCTTGGACGTGCAGCCCAGAAGGGATGGTGAGTTAAGGGGTCTTCATAAAGAGATGGAAGGAGGAGAAGAAGCAGAGGCAGAAAATGAGGATATGCTAAGGCTATTTGTGGCTTTTCAGGAGGATTCTTTACCAGCTATACATTCTGGTCCTCTGCTGCTGCTCCTCCATCCCTTCCTGTCCCTGCCACGCCACGCCGCCTGTCTGCCGCCCTTTCCATTGCGCCAGCATGACTGTTTCAGCAGCCGCATTCTGTGAACCAGATTAACAGGTCTGGCTCCAAAAGAAGGGAAAAAAAACCCAACCCAACCTAAACCATTTTAATTGCTGGGCTATTTTTAAATTCTCAAATGTTGAACAGCATGGCAGGTACAAGTGAGGGGGGGGCATTTATCAGCACAAGGTAAGGGCAAGTGGAGAATGAAGATGCTCTTAGTGGGTAACACCAGGAAAGATTTTGTCAAATGAAACGTACATCATAACTTTCTCCTCCATTATAGTTCCCAATGGCTGCTTTGCATGTCATTTCTTTCAAGCTGGTCTGATTCTGGAGTCATATTAGCCTGTGTGCTAGCACAGACATTTAAAATACCTTCTAATGTCTCCAAGCTTTTACATTTTGATTTATAAAAACATTTAAATAAATCTACTTGCTCTTAGAAGAAAGCCAACCACACACAAAATTTTCAGGATTTTTTTTCAAGGATTCTTTGGTAGGTTGCACAACCTACATCAAATGCTAGTTCAGCACTGCATGGCCATCACATGTGTTATGAAATTGTCTGAATATACCTGGGGAAAGACACTGTGTTGGAGACACTCCAATCAGAATGAAGACTTACACAAATGAACTGGCACTACCATCCCTGCACTTTTAGGTGGAAAAATGAAGTAGCTATCACTTAAATCTTTCATGTAAGAAGCTTTGGAAGCTTTTTGGAAGCATAAAAAATTTTCAAAATCCACAAATGAAAAAATTTTGAGTTAACTCACTATGGTTTTTTTACTAATGTAACTTTTCATGTTTGTGACATCATGACAGATGAGCTGCTGAGCATTTACTGCTAGAGATCAGAATGGATATTTAAAATACCCCCTCTATTACTGATGGCTTTCTGGTGACGCAGGTGGGATGCTACATACATTTATGATTAAGCACACTGGCAGCAACCACCTGCATGGGCTCTGGATGCCATATGAATATCAGCCAGCAACCTTGAAATGGTGCTCATAACAAAAAATTCCTCCCATCAATATAAAGGCCAAAAGCTGTCCTCATATAAAAACTAGATTATAAGTATTTTTTCCCATTTAAAGCTTTTGTGCTCGAACACACTGAATTCTAGTTTGTGCTTCAGGACTAAAGCTTACTGCTTGAAATATGCATCCCTACTTGATCCATATTTCCCCAGCCATATATTCAAAGTGACTATAAAGTCTTCTTGTACCTTATGCCAATGTAAAACCTGGAATAAGAAAAAGCAGCTCTCATTCAGCTTTTACACTTCATGAGAAAGTCCTCAAGTTAGCATTTATTCTTTGCCTAAAGATTTCGATATTTGGTTCAAAGAATGATATTCCAGTCCTACTCAACTGTAAAATGTGGTGAGGCTAAAATTTAAGCCCAGATTTAAGCTTCTTGGCCTGCCTGCCATGTTTGAAGTACTACTGGTCTCCAAAACCTATGTCATATTGACTTAAGTATGGAGCCACACTGCTTGGCCAATGAGTTTTGTTTTCCTCAGCCTCCCTCACCTGGAGGTCTTCCTGTGGCATCAGGGGTGCTCACAGCTCCATATACTTTGACTCCTCCCCCCAAAAAAAACCAATCCTTGCACCTTGTGGGATTTTCCAACCATGCAGTATGGCTGAATCTAAAGGCCAGCAAATCTCTACTTCCACTATGTTTATGGTAGGTGGCAGGGAAACTCTGTGTCAATTATGAAAGTTCATTTGGTATCATCATGATTCTTCCCCCCCCACCCATTGCTTATACATACATACATATATATATATATATGTTTGAAGAGGAAGGAGGGAGGGCACTCTGCAAATACAGGAGACAGTTATGAGTTCTTCCTTCATCTGTTCTGCTGCTGCTTGAAGTCAGCTTGAAGGGATGGGATAAAGTGAAAACATGTTACACTATGAGTCTCAGTTCCACAGAGGTTTTCTTCAAACAGCCTGGAAGTGAATTATGCTGGAGGTCCATAAACATAAATGGCAACAGAAGATTGGGAGCACAATTATTTTGTGGTGCAAAATTACCAAGTTCAAAGAAAATCCAGAAGGATGGGATATTGATCCAATTCTCAAAGCTGGAGAATTGGATCAATATCACTAAAATATCTCTCTCACCTGTGCTTGGTTCACTTTTGCTTAAGAATAGTACAGAATTTAATATCAATCTGGACCTTCCAGCCTGTTTTTGACATCTATGTAGCAGGCACTGGACACTTGCAGAGGCTCACAGCACTTTCAGCTCCAAACCCTTGCTTCTGTTAAGATGATAGCAGAGAACAGCGAGACTTTCATTCATTGCTTTCACAACATCAGCCAGGTTATAATTTGCTGGGAACAGGATGAGGCTATCAAAGCAGCACTGGGGAATTTTGTTCACTGCTATTTTTCTTCTGAAGCCCAGTGTTTGCTTGAAAATGTATCACTTTATCTAGGAGAGATTTTTCATCCACAAGCAATTCGTCAAGCAACTTCAAACTTCTGGGACTGTATTGATTACAGAACTGCAATTGCAGTTGTCAGCAACGTGGGCTCCTGCAATCTATTAAACACATTCCTCGAAGGTGGTTAGTATCCTCCCTTCTCTTTTCCTGTGGGAAAGAGAGCCACAACGGGCTCTCACTCACCAACGTCTGAAAGGCTTCTCTGGGATAGTTTATTATACTAAACCCTGCTGGTCTTTGCCCTTCCTCCCTGTGAGCCTGCTTTGCAGTGGAGCCAGCTGGGCTGGCTGATGCCTGGCTGTAGCCTGCTGACTGATAGCTACCAAGTAATGGATCAAACCAGCCATAAGGGCCGGAAATACAGTGCTCACCACCTCTGCCACCCCAGGGCAGGGACAGCAAAGCCACAGAGTCAGCCAGGCAGAAGGTAACCTCAACTTAATTTGGACAAGAGTAAAAACCTTCCTCTCAGTGTACCTAAACTTAGGGGGGTTTTGTTAGCTTTTTCTCTTTTTTTCCTTTTTAATGCATCTAACAGGACTAGAACAAATCAGCATCAAAATGCTTGATCCCTCACATATGGTCAAAGAGCGCAAAGCCTGGTAGTTCAGTTGCTGTTCCTTGCTGCTGCCTTGCTTAATTCTGGCTGCGGCAATGCCTCTCTGTAAGAAAAGGCCCTGAGTCACACACAGAATTGAACAGGCTCATTCTTAGGTCCCCTCTTCTCCCATGCATCTTTTCTTTGCAAATTAAACCCTTTTTCAGACACAAGAGCAAGGTGAAATGAGGTATAAGAAATCACTTGGGCTGCTTGGCCAGCCCTCCAGCTCATGGAGCCTGGCAGAGGGCCACCGAGAAGCAACGGTGCTGGGCTGATTTGCACCAGCTAAGACTCTGCCAATAACCCTTTTAAGGATCTGGAACGAGTCCCTGTGGACTAACAGGCTGAGAGATTTTAATCCGAGTGAATGGGAAGGGCGATTCTGCCTGACCTTCACCTCCTCTGAAGGAGGGGGAAGGAAGGCGGGAACAGTGGAGCAGAAATTATCTAAAATAAAAGCAGGTGTTGGCATACACAAGGTACTCCTGGAAAATAGAAAGCTGCTGCAGCCTAAAGCAACATTCCTTCATACCAGAGAGATTAATAATATCAAAATAATACATGCAAGAAAAACACACACACCATTCTCATTGATTCTCTGTTTCCTTCCCTCTTCCACTTCTCAACTATGACCAAGATCAAAGACAAAGCTATTCCAATGTGTAGCGGAGGCACTTGCTTGATTTATTTAAATAAAAATGCAACAAAGTTGCCAAAAATAATACTCCCAAATATTTGCACCAGAACAATCCCACCAAGGGTGAAATGTGGACAGTAGCACCAGGGCTAAACTCCAATAGTCAAAGCCCAAGAGGGATTACTTGGCTTTGTTGTAAGAAACTCCCCTCTAAGCACTTTCTCTTTCAACACTGCTGAAATTGTTGCTAGCAACAAAGCAAAGCAAAAACAGAAGAAAATTTGGATCTAACATGTTTTCAGCAAGAGCAGGCATTAGCTGGCAGGCTGCGTGGCCAGGCAAACCTGCAGGGCTTCTGCCAAGCTCTGCCAGAAGCACAATATATGTAGTCAGCCCTTCTGAAAACTCTGCAGTTTGCCTTTAATTAATTTTACTGTCATATCATTTTGCCATATTCAATGCTCTTTACAGAAACTGCTATAGATATCACAGTTATCATGAAATTGTCAAGGGCAAATTGCACGTTTTAAGAGCAGCCACTTGAACTGCAGCTCTTTTTATGAAACTTACTCAATTAGAGACAAGGTTTCTCCATAGGCATCATACACTTAAACATCAAAAGCCGCTGGCTCTGTTTTTAAAAAGGTGTATAAATGCATTAGTGGTCCTGTATCTCCTTAGAAAGCAGACATTGGATAAATGCTAAGTGCTGTTGAGAGAGTAGGACATACTAAAGGCACTCATGGAAACATCAGTGTACAGACAAGACTGATATATACATGACTGCTATTATATAAATTACATTGTATTAGCCATCACGTTTCTCTAGATATTAAAATCCTTTTCTCTAATGAAGAGCAAACATAAGCTATTCCAATTCTCTAAGTAGGTCACCAGATACTGGGACATGAAAATCCTCCCATCCATAGGCAGCAGCTGCAACAAGAAGTACAAAATAAAAAACATTTGTATTTCATCTGATCAGTCTTGTTTTGCTGGTATGCTTGGCTTGATACTTTTCACATGTGGAGAGGAAGAGGCAGCACAGCCTATAAGTCTATGTTTGCATGTACCAGGAGCATGGGGGGGCAAGAAGCAGAGAAAATAGTCACACTGAGTTCCCTGGGGAGCAAAAATATTTGGCTACTATTAGAAAACCTTCCCCAGTTTCCAGTCCATGCCTGAGCACCTTGTTGGATTCTGTAAGGTGTCTGGGGCTTTTAGTTCATGTTTATTTTGGGAGGTAGTTAATGGGATTTAATATTTCAAGAGTCACTCATGACAGGATTTCCCATGTTGGCTTTAGTTCTATATTGGTTTTCCCTAGCAGGTACCAAAAATGCACTGGGCTATCCTCTAGCCTCTCCTGAAAGTCCCCAACCTCCCCCGCCCTAATCTTATTCCTGTTTTCAACACAAATTAACTACTCTGATCAAAGCAGCAGAAACACGATTTCCAGTACAGCCCTAAGTACAAACAGCTGTACAGGCACAGGGTGGAGGTGGGAAACTATAGTAGGTGACTATGAAAGAGGGGGAAAAGCAAATATTCCCTAAGACAGCTTTGTGGATGAGGAAAACAGTCTTGGAAGCAGCTTCCTAAATACATGTATACAATAAATTATATTGGTATTTCATTCCCTGCCTGTGCCTTCTACTCCACTGCTTATATCAACTTCTCATACACTGTACTTGGAAACGTTCTAAATAAAGTAATGGAGGTTATTTAACTGAGGCTCTGTTCCACACAAAACCTTATTCCCTGTGTGCTTCTGATTCATTTTGGTTAAAGCTTAGTACAGTAATACACACTGACAGGCCTTTCTACGTTTCTCACTGGAGAGTTCCCTCTTCTCCTACCAGCTTAGGCTACAGAAACCCCTGCATTAAAAAAAAAAAAAAAAAAAAAAAACATTTGAGATTTATTAAAAGAACTTTTCCTCCTCTTTAACTTTTGCAATTCATTGGACCTCCATAATTAAACCAATGGGAAATCCTCCAGTTCCCCAGTGGGTTTTTGTTAGTCAGAAAAAAAAAAAAAGTTTTCCTGCATGTGCCTTTCAGCTTGCACTGAGAACCCCAGGCTTTTCATGTGAGCAGCTGCAGCAGGATTACCCAGGGTCGGCTTGGGTAGGAAGCAAAGGTTTCCTCCAGTCAGATAGGGGGAACATAGCCATGGCTGGCAAAATGGAAAAGAGAAAACAACTTCCCTTCAATTCAAAGTGCTTTTAAAAAGAAGAGCAACAAGAAACATTTCAGGAAGGGACTTTGCTAATGGAGAATGATGAAGAGAGGAAAAACCAGAAAAATCTAGATGAAGTGCTAAATATTCAGCAAAAAATGTAAGCAGAATCCAAATAAACCACTGACACAAACTTTTTATAACTATGCACACAGCCAGGGTACTTTAAGGTTGCAAACCTCCTTAATATCTTTCTTCCAATCCTCAGTTTCAGCTGAAGCAGCTTGGACTCACATGGTCTGTCCATCCTTCACTAAGCAACCCATATCCCTAAGAGCTTAGCATCCCAGGCTTCCCAGGTGCGTGGTTATGCATGACGGCATGAGCCTGCACACGTGGCCCCGTTGTTTTAATCATACTGTATTTACTTTGGAGAAGGGCAGGAGGAACATCCCCCCTGTCCCTCAAAACAAAGTGGACAAGGGCAAAACCTGTCTTGAGAGCATTACCTACCAGCAGCCACCTCACACAGGCTCAAGTGAATCCCAAGACAGCATGGGAAGGTACCCAGATTAGAATGCAGGTGTGCTCTGCAGGCTTTGCTGCATCCAAGGCTCCACCTCTCTGAGGACTTGAAAGTCAATAATAAACAAAACCACCCTCCTCCTCCTCCAAAATTCTCCCAAACCCCTAAAATTACACTATGACTTGCGAGGTTCTTGGACTTCCAATTTCCATCCTGTTTATGAGAAAAGGCTATTCTCAGTTATAAAAGAAAATCAAAGCTGATCCATTTTAACATTACTAACCCCAAGAGCAGCTCTTTCTATTCTTCAAAGCCTGCCCCCCCAACTTGTACAAATGCTTAGTCTCTTTGTCCAACATGTACCACTCATTAAAATCTCTGAGAGACAAGTCTGCATGGACACCTAATCAAAATGCCTGCAGAATTATTTTCAGCACTGGCAGTATTCATATCTCCTCCTCATGGAATAGAGAAAAAATACAGGATAAACCAGGCTTGAGAATATTGGCTTAAAACTTAAAAATGCATATGAGCAAGCTGGGTTTTTTTCAGAAGAAAAAGAAAGAAAAAACCCATGCAGCACCTGGCAGATTACAGTAGCTGCAGAAACTGAAATTCAGTTTATCTCCAGAAAAATGGCGAAGAAGGGATGTAGCAGAAGCTACTCCAGCTAGCTACCCTAGGAATGCCTGCCTTCAGCAGCGAGAAACACTCCTCTGCCTCCGCACAGAGGCTGCACTGACCAGTGCCAGCTGCATTCTGCAGAGGGCCAATAACCAACAAGGATGTGACACAGGGATGAACTGGTGGTCTAGATATTTAACAAGACAGACAAAAATAAGCATATCTCTTCCCCCCCAGATATTAGTGTTATTGCAACCAAATACCTTGGTGCTGTTTTACATATTCTCACTATTTTCTTCCCAAAGCATCAGCATATATATGACACACATACAGAGATGTTCAAATAATCTCCAAACCCAGTACTGATGGGTCATAGATCTTTTTTACCATGTTTTTATCCTACAAGCTGAACATCTCACTGGGAAACCACACACCTATAGAAAAAAAAGAAAAAGAGCCCAAACAACTCTTATTATTTGGTTTGTGACAAGATTAAGGACTTGAAAAGCAGACATTAGTTTCTTGCTTCAGACTACACCAATCCTGTAACAGCATATCCCTGTTGTGAAATGAAAAAGAGTACAACTCAATATGCTATTCATGAATAATCCAATGTGGATAGAGTTATTCAGCTACAATGCAATTAAGAATGAAAAAGAGAGGATAACAGTGGAAAACACCCAGGGATATTTTGAATTTAATTGGGATTAGCATGTAATACTCTTACAGCCTTTTGAAGAGAGGCTACACAGTGGCATACTGAGAACATAGGCATTTGAAAGCCCCAAGCACCTCATTTAATGATCTTTTCAGCTGGTGTAAGTTGTTTTCAACAGTGGGTTAATTTGCAGGGACTTTAACCCAGCACTGCTGCTTGAAGCTGAACTCTGCTGGGGGGGAGCAGACTCCAATGCTGAAGTACATTTTGCAGTTTCAGGGCAGGGGAGCTGAAGTACGTGAGGGTATTTCTGAAAGCTCATGATCCAATCACTTCTCTCACATTCAGCTCCTCTCACACAGAGATACTACATGTAACACCAGGGAGTGTTTGCCTTGAGGAGAACAGCAGAAAAAGACACAACTGGAGCGTGGCCAACAGGATGGGGGAAGTGTGTGCAATGCTCATAGACAGATTCTACTTGGAGAGCAGGTGTCATCTATATGCTTTCTATATGTACAGTCCTTCTAGGGGATATATAAATAGGGGGGAAATAATCAATGACTATTTTAAACCTTCGTTTCAGGAAGATGTATAAGAAGAAATCAGGCAGCCCTTGATGGTTTATCCTCTGCTCATAGAAGTATTTACCAATAACTACCAATGTTCTGGTACTGCCCGAGCTTTTTGAAAGGCAACAGTGCAAATATCTGCAGCCTGTTTGCAAAAGCAGAGTACTCATCGGCATCTCAGACAGTTGTGCTGCTCTTGCCTTGAAGAATGCCACAGGGAAGAGAAAGGGCTGGTTCAGAGTCCATGTCACCATTAGAGGGCCCAAAACATAACCAGCAGGTATCCAGCTCACAGAGTGGATCTTCGGGGCTCTCACAAACCTAAGCAGAGGGGCAAAACTGAAGTACTATGAATTTTACCTTGCAAATCTCCACAGCCTGCTCACTTTTTGGTGAACGAGTCTACAGGAGGATAGTAGGGAAACTTGGGCACACAGGGGAATGAAAAGTAAGGGACGTCTTTGATATTTTTTCCCTTTCAACCTACTTCAGATCTCTCCTTCAGATCGCAAGTGTCGGAAGGGTTTTATAAAAGCCAAAGTTTGCGGTAGGGCTCTCACTGCAAAAACACTACTGTCTTTAGTCTTTGAAGATTTTCTTCCAAGCTGTTCCCACCATGTGTCTCCTCAGTTACCAAACCCAGTGGGAATCAATTGCACATGTTGCCTCAAGTATTTCTACAACTGCACAGCTTTGTTTGTATGTGGTGGTAGTGGGGGAAATGGCTTTAGTCTAAATATATTTCTTTCTCACATCTGGGTGAAGAACTAGGGATGAGGTTATCCTTTTAAGTGCTGGTAACCAGGTCTAGTATATTTGTTATTGCTGCACCTCTGAGAAAACCAAATTAGGGACTGTTGTACTGTGTTGTTTTTCTCATGTAAAGACAATCTCTGCTCTGGTGAGCAAATCCACCTTCTGCCAACAACTTAGCAAAACACGGAGCACATATTCCGCTGACTTATGTCTACAGCAGTCCAACTGAAATCAATGAGGTTGACCTACTTGTAAATGGAGCAGAATTTGATTCCTATGTTTATTTGTAAATGGCTATGGAAGAGGCTAACCAAGTCTGCATGGAAAAAAGATAACCCAGAACATCAGAGGTACCTTCTGCTTGGATTAAACTTCAGAGGGTTTGAGGACAGAACATGGGAACGGATGGATGAATTCTTATAAAAACAACAACCGGACTTAGCAGCTTTGCTTTGTTAACCTGAAGAATGCTCAGCGAACTCCCATGCTGGGAGAATTCATGTGATCTCACTATTACTTACTTCCCACTTTACCATTTTTCATTTGTGCGTCTCACTTGAATAAAAGGAAACAGTTGCAGATAAATGACATACCCCAATGCCACAGTAGTGGCAAACTGAAAGTAAAAAGCAAAGGAAAAACTCATCAAAAGGTTTTCAGCTACACCATGCAACCAGCAAGACAGCACAGCCTGAGATATGGTTCATCACCCAGACACAGCATTTGCCTCTGCCCTGAGCATTGAAGGCAGTACAGACCCAAGCATGTGCCCTGTATCGTAACAGGAGAGCATTGGTATTGGCCAAGAAACTTCTGGCTGCCACGCGTTTAACGGGGATAGAAGTGAAGGGACATAGCTCAGAGTCAAAGTAATTAAAGGCTGATGACTCAGATTAAGATACTAACACTGCTGTTTATCTGCAAGCACCCAGGAATCCTGGGAGCAGCTGCAACCGTGTCTGAGCTGCTATGCCAGGTTCAGCAAGGACCTTCCTTGCCAGCCTGCAAATACCACTCCACAGGGACAGGAAGGGAAAACACCTAGGTGAAGCCCCAGCAGTCTGGCGAATACTTCTGAAGCTTGCATCTCAGCTGCAAAAAGGGGTTTTTGGAGACAACAAGTTTTTAAAACCCTGGAAAGTATAAGCACATAAGAATTGGAAAGACCCAGGACTTGCATTTGGAAACAGCTGTGAATAAAGGATCTCTTCAGCATCCTGCAGAAAGCAAGCCAGCCTGCTGTCAGACCTGACAGAAGCTGTGGTTCTCACTCATTGACTAGGCCAGTGTGGTGGGCTGAGAGACAGATAACATCATGTCTGCACCCTCATTTCAGAGGCAAAAATCTGGGCAGGAAAAAAGTATACTACCACTAAGTGAGCAAATACAGAAATTATTTTAAAGCTCTCTGGGAACAGAGGAAAAATCTGAGCATGGGCAAAGTAAAACATCTTAAAAATGAGCCTTCACACAGGGCTCTCCATAATTTCCAGGATGCTCTAAACGAAGCTGGCATGCTGCGGTATGAAGCCAGTTTTCACTGGCACACAGTAGCTCCTGGCTTTCAGTGATTTCCAAACTCGGCAAAAGCTAGGGGCCAGGAACCACTACCTCTCACAGACACTGTACCAGCATGCTTAATTTGGGAAAGGAAAATACAGTCTGGCACATTAGCCCTGAACAGCTGCCAGGCCCTGCTCTCATCTATGCAGTGCTGGAGCCGGCCAGAAAAGAGGGGGAAAGAAGTCCGACACCAGGTTGGATTCCCTCAGTAACAATCCCCCTTCCCAGCCACCTCAGTTTCAGTGTGCTTCCCTCCTTCTGAGCATTAGAGGGAATCAGAACTTATATTCAGGGCTAACGGGAACACCAAACCACAAGCAATCTGGGAGAATTGGGGGCCTGGTAACACAAAAGTGAGTCTAGAGAGGTGCTTGCACACCTTATAATGTTGAAAAAGACAGCTCTGGAAATTGTGCCAGGGCTTGGTTCACCATCCTGCTCAATACCACCATCAAGCACGACAAAAATCTTGTCTTCAAGGCTGCTCCACAGTGCACAATCCTGTGCCTAATCCAACTATAATTAAATAAACCTAATTTCAAATGGGAAAATTTCAAACCTATTAAAAAGAAACCTACATCTATTATACGGATTAAGAAGCATTTTGGAATTATTAATACATGTGTTATTAACACATGTTAGGCCTAAGCCTAATCAAAAGAAAACCCGTAAGTGTTTGAATCATTTACTACAATCACCTGGATTTTTTCAGAAGTCTCAAAGTAAACTGGTCTCCATAAAGGAGTTTTACGAAAATAAATGTATGATAACAAATGTGGTGAGAGCTATATTTATTTACACTTTAAACCCTAGAAAGCACTGATGTCTTATTTCATACCATTCTCTACAATCAAGAAGAATAAACCCAGCATTTTGGGTGGGCTTGTTTGGGTTCGTGAGGTTTTTTTTAAAAAAATAATTTTTCAATTTAATCACTTGTTTCCAGGATACTGGGCTTTGAAGAAAATGTCAATTGTCATCAATTGATGCTGCTGAAAATCCAATAAAATATGTTCTTGTTTGCAAGTACATACAGGATCTTTGATTCGGTTTTGACCAGCACTGTTTACCCTCAAAAAACATGCTCTGGAAAACAGACTTAAGTACACAGGAAAATGTCTTTGCTCGCCATCTTTTGTTGCAAGTACTGGTAACAAAACTTTGAAAGTTTTCTGCATTCACTGAAGGAAGAAAAGACTCTGGTAACACACTGTAATGCAGGACACAATATGGTGTGGAGACCACAGAGCATAATTTAAAGCTATGCTATACATCCACAGTCTCATGAACTGCTTTTAGCAACAACTACAATTCCTATTCCCCATCCCCAGAAGAGTTCAAGGCCAGGCTGGATGGGACTTCATGCAAGCAGAAGGTGTCCCTCCCCATGGCAGGACAGCTGGAACTAGATTATCTCTAAGATCCCTTCTAACCCCAAACATTCCATGACTCTGTGAAGGACACAAGTAACGAAGGAGAACATTTGCTTTCACCTCCAGTAAACACCCTCCAGTGTTCCCACTCAGCCATACCAGGCACAGAGCACCTGATGGGTATCCCTGTCCACTACACTGATACTGGTCACCCCAGTGAGTCAATCAGCTCCACACCTCTCACTTTCCTCTCAAACCTGAGTCACCCCCGAGTTTTCAACCTCAGGAATAAGCCCATCCTAGCTGCAATTCCAATGGGCAGTGATGGAACCAGCAGCTGGGACCAACTTAGAGGGTTTTCTCATAGAGATGAGGTTGTGTGTGCTGTCTCCTCAACCCATTCATTCCCCAAACCAGAAACCAGCAGACAAAGTAAGGTGTCCTCCCTGGGTGAGTATTAAATAAAGGAGACCAAATAATCAATTTTTTTAAAATGTTCCTATAATTTATACTACTCAAGATACCATAAATCTCAGAAAAACTAACCAAAGTTCACAAAATGCCATCTTAGATTAAAAAATAAAGGCCTGTCTTGGATAGATAAACAATTGAGAAAGGTCTTAGGACAAAAAAAAAAGTTTTTCCAATGAACCATGTAGGTAAGGGAAGTGCCTCATTTTGGAAGCTGTATTGATTTTTGATGCTTTCTTGCCTCCTCTTAGGTTCAATCAGCTGAAAATTAACTGCTCAGAAGTGAGGGATAAATATAAAAAGATGAAGCCACTCATTCATGGGAAGCAAACCTGCTTGGAAAGCTGCAGCAAATACTCTGCTTGATCCACTGCCCAAAAGAACTTTAAGTGTGTGAAAGATTACAAAAATTTACGTAAATAAGTATGTTTTTGTAAGCCCTGTTCTTACAGAACCTTAATATTCTGGACTTACATTGTTAATTTTGTGACTTGAGGGAGTTGAGCAGCTGGTCTGTCACACAAGAATGACCCAGCCTCTTGGACACAACATAGATTAAACAATGATAGCTCACTGTCAGAACCTGGCAGAAGTGTCCCAGCCTCACCCCATCCTTCTTTAACCACAGGCTCCCTTCCTTGATCGCTTTATTTAACATTCACCACCCGCTTACTGCTCACTGCCGAAAAACTGCCTTAGTCTCTGGAGTTGCAAGAATGCTGTATCTCTCACAACCCAAACTCCTGGTTTTATCAGAGAAGAATGGAACTCTCTTTTGCTCTTTCTCATCATTTGCTTGAACCAACAATGCTTTCAAGAAGAAACAAAAGACACTTACGAAACCAAACAAACTAATAAAGACAAATTCCACTTGAACTGACCATCCTTAAGTGGACAAGTATTTTCTCTTATAGTGCTAGCACTGCTCAGATGATGGGGCTGAAGAGGTTTGTGAAATAATTGTGATGTCCTCATGGTGCCCACCTTGCTCCTCCTCTGTCTTCCTTAAGGAGAAATAGTGAGTTTGTAATTAATTACTTAATATTTTAAAGCAGTAATACTGCTTCACATATCTTCCCCCTTGGAATTTAGCTAGGGTCAGGTATTGATAATATCTAATGAAAAGCTTTGAGAGGTGTTCATGATCATTTTCAAACATGTTTTGGTAAAGAACGGAGATGCACACAAACACAGCAAGGAAAATAAGCAGAAGAAAAAAGCCCCACGTTTTTCAGGAGTACCATGAGAAGTTAAAGTAATAGGAGGAGAACATCTCCTTCTGTCCCATAGCTTTCCCATATCGATCCCCTCTCCCCTCCTTGCTGGATGGTATAGAGAGAATCCATGCTCATATTTATGATGTGCTTCTACTCTAGTCCCCTGGAGCTCAGATATTTTATAGGCAGCCACCAAACAGTCATGTAAAACATGGCAGACCCAGCTACTGGGGTCAAATCAAGTTAATCTGAACAATGTGTGATGGGCCAGAAGAAAAATAATCGAGAGGGGAATACAGTTCCAACATTCACTCCGGGAAATTGACTCTGAAATGAAACACAGCTCTTCCACTTGCTCTAGGAACTGTGAGTCATGCTGGAATAAAGTGTACCTCATCCCTACATTCCTTATAGGAATTTCCATGGGTTGTCCTAGAACAGGATCTTCAGGGCCATGCTTCATTATCAGCCTAAGCATCACCTTTTCTAAGGGGATCATGGTCATGCCTGGGACCACTGGTAACCCACCCCAGGAATGAGCATAACAGCAGCTTACCTCTTGACTGTTTCCCTTGCAGATAGCAGAGACCCAGTTTTACACAGGCAGAATTTCATGCTACAAAACCTTGTTTCAGCTGCACTAATTCACTATTCCCAATAATGTCATGGAGAAGCATGCTTTCCCATTTAAGTGCATGCACATTCCCTATGTGGGGAATTAATGCAGGGGACATTAAGCTTCTATAAAGACTAGTTTTAACAAGTCAGCTCATCTCATTGGTTTGTTTTGTTTGTTTTTTTTTAATTCCTATATTATGAAATTGACCAAAACAAGACGATTTGTCATTAATCTGTCAATTCAGATAGACCGACTGAGCTAAGATAATGGCATATATTGAGCGGTACAAGACTTAAGAATTATGCTGAGCCGAGAATGCGTTAAGCTGCCACGAGAAATCTGTGGTGTCTCAGCATGGTATCACATTGTAATTTCCATTGAAGGGAGACCCTCGCAATCAGGATGCATTAGAAATGATCTAAGATTTCTGGTGTTGCATAAAAACCTCTCAAAGCACCAAATTTACACCAGTGCTTCAGTTTTAGCTTTCTATATAATAGAGACTATGTCAGTGGTAGGGATGTTCAATGCTAGCATAAACAAGTCAAGACACATAAGCAGAAGTAAACTAAAAGATGCCCCAAAATTGAAACACAAAAACTAGAGCATGTTAGAAAACAAGCAGAAAGTCCAGGTAGAGTAAAGTATTCTGGTCATACATGGCAGACCATAGGAAAGTAAGCCTCATGCCTAAAGCAAAGCAAAACAAGAAAACATGGATTTTTCCTTAAACAAGTGTTAGGGGACTTGTAAATAAAGGTTTCATCTAAAAAGGCCCAAAAGAGTAAGCACCTATCTGCTCTTCTAAAAGAGAAGTAAAATCTCCAGCTGAAGCTAATGGCAGACATCAGATCCTCCTCCCACCTCAGCCAGGCCTGGTGCTCATGTGCAGCACACAGACATCTCTGATGTCTTCCAGCATCACCCACCCCCTCACATTGCTCCCTTCCCAATTTTTTGGCTCAAAGGTCACCTGCCCCATATTACTTCTATGACATGTTTGATCTGTGTACCCAAGTTGCCATGGAGTAGGACAAAACTTTATAAATCTCCACTGCTCAAACGGATTCTCTCAAGATGTGTCATTTTAATGCATTTTCTCAGCCTCCCTTTACATACCATCTCTCTGCCCTCCTTCCCCTCCAGCCCTATCTCTCTTCCCAGTACCTTCAAGAACAGTAGATGCAGTAAGAAGTGAAAATGCAGCAGCTGCTCACTTGTTAAAATATTTATATTTTTCATTTCTGCTTTACAGATTGAGCCAGTTATGCTCTCTGACCCAATATTAGAAAATATAGAGAGCTGTATGTTTTATTTAATCTAAATAAACATGCAAAGAGTCCATGGCATTTGGGAGAGACAAACACAAGTGACAGGTTGGAATATGGGACAAAAAGAATGTGCTGGCTGTTTCTTTTTATGATATAATCCTGCTTTCCAATCCTTTCTTGGGAATGTTTATTTTTGTGTTAACACCATAAATTATTTTAGCTGCACTGTAAATATTTCTATTAATTTCTTAGTTTAGTTTAAATTTCATTAGTATCCTAAATACAGAAAAAAGGGAAACTTTAAACAATCAACAGTATGCAGAGAATTTTCTCTGGGATGCTGGAAAGGCTCCTGTTTGGTAGTGGGCCCACTCCCTCCAACAGCCCATTAGTGGTTTCAGTAGTTTGCTCTTAAGCAGTTAAAGAAATCCCCCACCCGAAAACACTATAAAGCTGGAGTAAAATGTAACTAATGTGCATGCAAAGAGGTGCATTTTCTGCAGTGTTAAGTGCAGGAATTAAGACCTGCTTGGGTTTCAGCCGCATTAACATTACTTGAGCACAAAAAGTCAGTCCATATGGAAATAATCAGTTAAAAGAACACTGAAGGCTTGGTCTGAACTTTCCTTCAGTATAGCAGAAAAATATATTACTTTTCAACTGTACAAATGACCCTAGCTCTTTTTTTGTCTTTTTCAGTAGGAAACTCACACTGTTCATTAAAGCACCTCACATACAAAAGAGGCCTTAAAAGGAGAAGCGGCTCTTGCCTACGAGGCAAGATGGATATCTACCCTGCTCCTACCCCTACAGCCTTCTCGGCTCATGAACTGGGGAAAAGAAATTACTACTGCAGGTCTACTCTTTCTCCTCTTCATCTCTTCAATTTTCCTCTTCATTTATCTTTGCTTTTCACAGCATTAGGCTGAACTGAGGCTGGATAATATGACATCAAGCAAGAGCCGAGGTTAATACCTATCCATGGATTTTAACTTAGTTTCTTTCCTATTTAGCATTTCTCTAAAAAATAGAGGGAAACAGGTCTTCAGGTGGACAGTTACTGTTTCAGACTTTCACTGCTCTGTGGCAGAGACCCACCGACATGTCCTTTTTTAGCAAACAGCCCAGGCAACTGAGCATCCACCCATGTCCTCCCCCTGCATATCTTGGCCCTAGCTCTGCTAGCAGAGGCTGATGGACCCAAACACTGAAACTCTTGGCCCACATTTCCTTCCTATCCTGAGCACCTAGGTTTTAATTCCCAGCAGGTTCAGTGTCCATAGCTTATTTATTGAGCCAGAATTATAGGTATCATATGAGGGAAACAGACTATCACATGGGCGTAAGGAGCTCTGCTTTACCTTGTTAGTTTTGCTCATTTCTGATGATCCATCTTCAGGCAAGCCTTGCTTTTTCATCTTCTCCAATTCACAGATGAAGATCCCAAGTCCATATTCATCATTCCTATTGCAGAGACAGTTTTCTACCCTTGTTTTGAAGTCCAGGTTAGTGCATTTAAAATGCTGGACAAAGCAATGAAGAGGGTTGACAGCTATATGACATGGACACTGGTGCTGGAGGAAAACCACAGGCCCCACCAATGCAGCACAGGAACATTTACAGCAGGGAGCGATGCCTGGAGGAAACCTCATCAGGGCAGGAGGCAAGGACACCAGCAGGAAGCAGAGGGGCAAACAGCTCCTTTTCCCCCCTTCATGTTGGCACAGGTTTTACCAGATCCAGATACTTCACAAAAGGGAGTAACAACCTCTGAAACAAATTCTAACTCAGGTTATTTTCTTCATTTATTCAAACAGTGCCAGTGCTGAATTTATTCTCTACAGAAAGACTCAAGACTGTCAAGAACTGGCTGGTTCTCACATCAAAGAACCAAAAATCGCTTTGGTCCTTCACAGACAACTCAGATTACTTCTAAAGGCAGAGGCAAACTCCACCCAGGTCTTGCTATTTAGCCTTCATCAAGAACTGACTTGCCACAAAATTTCACTGGCTTGCAGCTCAGGAACCAGGCAGTCTCCCAGCAGCTTCTTTTTCATTCCAGAGCCACAGCATACCTATCCTTGATACATTAAAAAAGAAGAGATGCCAAAGCCTGATGTTTGACAGGGAAAACGAGCTCACGGTAATGCTGTCCCTTGAGACATTGCTGCTGGAGCCACGTGGGTCGTGCTGAACCCTCCCACCTCACTCCTTGGTTTGAACAACAGGACTGGAAACCTGTGGCTCCTCAATCACCCATGATAAGAGTCCCATGGGAAGATATGAGGGGATCAGGTCAGATACAGGCACATGACAGCATTTCTGTTGTGTTACCTGGGGCAGGTGATGTGACATTTATTTTGACTCAGTGCATTCACACTACCTTCATGATAGCTGCAGAACAGCCAGTATCTGCTCAGGCACCAAGCCAACTGGTACTGAATTACATAATTAATCTCTTTTTTTTTTTTTTTTTTTTTAATACAAATCTTGAGTCTGTATGGGCAAGGGACAGTGAAGTGGGATTTACCTCTTTGTGAAACCATTACAAGTCAAAAATAGTAAGCTGGGGAGAGGCGTCCATACAATATAGATCAAACTGCCCATCAGACCTGGCCACTGTTTAATACTGCACCTCACCCTTGTCCTTCCAGTCATGCCTCACAAAAGCCTCCCACAAGAAACAACTTACCCAGTCTGCTAAAAGGCTTAAGAAGAGCGTGAAGCTCCTCCCTGAAGAGAGCCTGAGGCTGAGGGTTTGTATGCAGCTACAGGAAGATGTCCTGAAAAAAGTCCTCCCTGTCATTGCCAGGACATGCCACCTACCATCCCTCTTCTGGAGCTGGGTGTGTATTACTCACAGGACATTTTGCAGGTGCCATGACCCCTTCACCTTCCTTGTCACTAATGCATTTGCAGTGTTTTCAGACCTCTGGCTCCACTATTCCAGTGTGGTTCCTGGTCCAAAGCACTCTAAAAGAATTAATCAGCATGAAAAATACATTTCTAAGGAAGAAAAACCCTCTTGTAGGCACTCGAGAACCTCCTATTTCAGCTGGTACGGTAAGGCAATCTGCATCTTCCTTTTCATTTTAACTCAAACTCTTAAACAATTCCATTTAACTAATAAAGCCAATCTTAATCTGCCTACTGCTTGGTTCCAAAGCTAAGGCATAGCACAAACATCAAGCAGATTTTTTCCCCCTTTTCTCAAACATTCTCGGGCATTTCTTTGAGGGATCTTTAAAAGAGCGCGTTTAGACTCAAGGAAGTGGAAGTACATGTTTTTAAAAAGTAGATTGCTGCAGATACACAGAAGAACAGAGAAGAGTTTGGAGACCTGGTTTGAGAGAAACCCCTCCTAGCCCCAAACCCAGTGGTCTTCAAACTGTACATGCAGACTCACTGCTGGAGAATGCATGAAGCAGCAAGTGGACAAGAACTAGAGCTAAGCTTTTCACCTCATACAGCCATCATTTTAGGTAGCTGAATCTGTGATGAGCCTAAACTGCAGAGCTAGATCCAGGTTTTTGGTCTAGGTCTGACTTTATTTGAAAGTGAAAATGCACTTATATGCTCGTGCATGTAAATGTCTGGGGACAATTTCTGTTTTATGAAAGGATCTGCTGTTACTATAACAGACGTCTATCCATTTGAAAGAAACTATAATAAAATTCCACTTCTTTTTTCCTTGTATTTCTGAAATGTAGGCCTAAAGAGTTTAATCATTTTGCCTCAGACCACCAAATGAAGTTCCTTTGGTGGCACTGTATTTAAGAAATCTGGTGGCCTCCCTCACCTGCAAACCATCACTGCAAAGATATTTGAGATAACATAAAAACTACTTTTCTCATTTGGAATTTTAGGCTTTAAAAGTCAGAGATTATCTGAAAATATTTAAGCCCCAACTAAATTTAGTAGTAAAATCTTCAAGCTATTAAGTGAGCTTTAGTATGAATTTCAGATGCTTTCAGGGCCTATGAGGTTCTCCTTGAGCAGAAAATGATAAAAGAGATATGGAGTTAATCCTACACTGGTTGGTTAATGCCTGTTTTCCAATGCAAGTATGTCTACCTGCAGATGTTGGCAAGAAGCAAACTAGACCAAAGGTTAAAACCATTACAGGGAGAGAGCATTGCTATAGAAAAACTTATTAAATGGTAACTAGGGGAAAGAGCTTTCCAAATCATGATTTCTCCCTGCTCCTTTATTTAGTTTATGTATCAGTTCCTTTTTTTAACCCCTATTTATTTTCTTTTCTGGCAATCCAGCTGACAGTGCTGATTATGAGGTTCAGGTCCCCAGGGGTAGCAGTGCTGCACGTGAAGTGAAGCTGATGACCCAGCTTCAGCAACTGCTTAAGGATTGAAGTCAATCTCAGGAGTTTTTGTCTAATAGTTCTTCTTCCTCATCTTTTACAAGGACTGCCCAAAACGCCTTGTCTGCCCATCTGCAAGGGGAAGTGGCATGGGCTCTGTAGGCAGCCTCACCTATACTGACTCAAAAGTTAGGAACTTTAACACAGAGGACATGGCTGCAAGGAATAAAGCCCTAAACCTAAATAACTCCAAGCACGCTTGACATCACAGGGGAGTAATTGTGAAGGGAAAAAAACTAGAAATGAGCAAAAGGCAATATAAGGGCAATGGTTATTTCCTATTCACTTACTTAAGTTTTTTTCTTAATGTGTAAAGTGACCTCATCTGTTTTTTTCATTCCACCTCTGAAGGGAGAATATGGGCCACAGTTTAACAACAATATTCCCACAAGACTTGGCAATCCAGCATTATGTCAATATATTGCTCCAAAACTGGGAAGAAAGAGTAACCTCTCAAAACACCATAAGAGTACCACGTGACAAGCCATCATCATTTGCAGAGACCTGTAGGACAAGAGTAAACTGACAGCAGAATGGACCAAAAAAAATATAATCCAAGATTAAACACTGACAAAAGAGTGTACATCGTGAAAACTAGCTCTAGCATGGCTGCAAACAGCAAAAGGACTATCCCACTGCAACTCATGACATGAACTTTGATGGTAACCATGGAGCACTAGCAATATTCTGAGAAAGTCACAGACTGAGGATACCGTATTTTAGAAAAGGTCTCTCTAGATAATTCTTTTGAAATCTCTTCAGATGAAACATTATGGAAAATGAAAAATGCAACAATCTTTCAGCAACTCTGCAACATAATATTCTAAACGCTGCAGGTCTTCTCTGAAGAGTGCTATTGAAGCCACTTGAATCCTTGCCTGACTGAGGTAGCCATAGTCCTTCCAACAAAGACAAGCTTTTCTTCATAGGAACCCATCTTAAACTCTACTTTTACACCAGTCAGCTTTGGGTACAAGCTTTCAGAGTTAAAGTCTGACAGTATCACATCTTAACAGCTATATGCATACTGACTGAAACCTTATTTGTGGACAAAATAATTGTTCTGTGTTATTTGCATTTTAGTACTTTTAATACAGATTTTGAAGGTTGTGGCCTTGCTTCAGATGCAAGTCTTATCCACAACTTATTTATAATAGCCTCTTCCTTAAAATAAAAAAGTTGTCATTCATATTTCTACTACACACCTTGGGACTAAGGTAACCAGCCTTGCACATTGCCTCGGTCCTCTAATTTGGGGTTACAATCATAAAGCACAAAGTGATTTATTGCCCTAGGATGTTCTATGAAAGGTATCCAGCTCTGAAAACGGGCTCAAAAAAAGGGAAGCTTTCATCACCAGGTTCATAATAGAAACATTGAAAGAAAAGGAGGAATAAAATAGAAAACACATGCACAACACAGATGTTGTAGGAAAAATCTGCTGGTTTCTAGCACACTGGTAAAATTGGTCAAGACCATCACATCTGTTCTGAAGCACAGTTCTCACAAACACGGCTACAAGCAAAGGCAAGGAGCAAGCAGAAAGGAGGAAAGGTGTAAGGCCTTCACCCCTTTATCTGTGCTGACCACTGTAGAATACACCCTCATGCTCTATGACAGGCTGAGGTGCAAACACATACCCCCCCCCCAGAGATCTGTGACCCTTCTTGTCTGAGCGTGAGACACAGGGATGTGCTCAAACCAACTCGGCACCAGCTCCTTGGGAAAGCTGTTCCTATCTTACCGCATCCATCTGCTTCAGGACACAAGCACAAATCCCACTGCAGATTTTTTTTTTTTCTGAGAAAAGAAGAGACCTCATAAAAACATAGAACGGGGAAAATCCCCACAAATCAGATGCCTTTTCAGTAGATTCCAAAACCCCCCAGATATTAGAAAAGCTTTAGTGAACATAGATGGAAACTATATTTTTGGAAACACAAAATTCAAGCATGTATAAATTGAGAACAGCCAACCACTGTCCACCCTGCAGAAAAATGCCTCCAGAGCATTCCCTCTCAGCCCTGCAGTTAGAAACAAATAATTTTGCTATACAGCCAGTCAAGTTCTAAGTAGAAATTTTTGCTTTTCAATTTTCAGATCAAAGTCAATAGTGAGTTCTACACAACAAAAAACCATAGTAGCTTGGCCCAGTGAGACTTGTATGTGACCACAAAATTTATAGAGATGAAATTATAATACTCTCAGGGTACTTTCTGGGAGCAATTGTTGTATGTAGCTAGTTATAAAATAAAGATAGAAAAATCAACTCTGAGAAAGCTTTTGATATGTTGTATTTGCCATGGAAAGGCATATAATAATGTACACTGAAATGGAAGAGTGGGAAAAATCCACAGTTACCAAGGAGGAAGCAGCATGAACAAATAACTAATTTTTCTCTAAACTTCACTTACAAAAGGCACTCTAGAGATCATCAGAGGTAAAAGCCACTACCTAAAAACTCAATAAAAGAAAGGCTATGTTATATAGAGCAAATCTTTATTAAGATTAATTACAAAACACTGTGGAACAATAAACTTTCCTTTGCCATGCTCCGTTGCCATTTTCTTTTAAAACCTCATGACCTTCTCACTGTGCCCTTGAATTGTACCATTAGTTATACACAATATATTGTGAACTAAAATGAACAATGATCATCCATGCTCAAACTTTATACATAGATTTGAAAAAACATTGGCAAATGGGCTATTAGAAGTGGATGCACCATATTGATTCCCCCTTAAAGCAATTTACAGTTAGACAGCACTATTCACTCAGTAGCTTTAGAACAAAAATTGCTGGTATTTATCTTGTTGGCAAGGAGAAAACACATCAATGCATTAGAGCTGAGATGTGTATCTTGTTAAAACAGTGCTAAAAGACTGTCCATTGTATCTAGCACAGACCTACACGTGTTAATATGACAATACTTTAAAATACAAAGACTATCATAAGAAAGAAATATTTTGCCATATGATTGCATTTCCAAGTATTTCCCTCTATTCTTCATTCCTCAGTGAACCTTCAAGACAAGTAGTAACAGAACACACACCCACTGCAAGACGCCTGGAGGTTTAATAGTGCATTTAATCAAGACAAAAATGTCTTTATATATGATACTTTAGCTGATGGTCCCAAGAGCAAAAACCATATATTATAGGGAAAGACAACAACAGAGGCCAGAAGAGGAAGGAACAGGTATCTTGATGGACAAAACAGTGCATAAATCAAAAAAGGAAGTCAATATGACTAGTTCCTAACAGTATTGTGGTTAAGGTTAAGTTCCCTAACATGCCTTCTTCCCTCACAGGCTTCCTCTTAGACATCTTTGTCCAGGTGCATTGTTGGAATTCTTAGAAAAATGCAAGAGTATTGCATTTTGCTTAAGTCAGTGCGAAAACCACACAGTCCACACTGCACTGGTCAGTGTTTTGTTAAGATACACAGAGATTCTCATCAGCACATCTGATCGAGTCATACTTCATGGTTTCAAAATCTGCTCACCCTCACCTGACGTGATTTTGTGTACACACCTTTCCACTTTTACAAACAGTCTTTCTTAAAAACCCTGAGATTAGCTGAGTTGGTTAGAGCATGGTGCTACTAATACCAAGGTTGTGGATTTGATCCCTGTACAGACCATTCACTGAAGAGCTGAACTTGATGATCCTTATGGCTGCTTCCAACTCTGAATATTCTGTGATTCTGTGAAAAACTCACTTCCCAGAAAGTCAAATAGTGATCAAAATAGGTCATCATGGACAAAAGAGAGACTGAAGGAAAGGCTTACTTTTGGAGCTTTGGAGTAAGGCTAAACATGATAATCACTATCCCTGCTGACAGCAAAGATCATTTAACTCAGCTAAGGACTGAACCACAAGTGAAAAACAAGCAGGGATGCCACTGACGACATCTTAACATTATGTAAGATGACTTGAGACTGTTCCTTCTGTATCACAATCACTGCTCCACTGCTCCATGCCCAAGCACCTATCTTTAAGTGTCGAGCTACATTTGTTCCACCACAACATGATGTCACAACACAATGACACCCTGTTCTTGATCTGCATTCCTCTGCTGCTCTGGTTTGGAAACTCTTATTTGTGAGTGAATGGCATCTTTCTTTCATACTTGTTACCATCAGGAGAATATTTCCAACTCAGGTAGACAATTTTCTCATTCTGACAAATTCTGAGGTGGATCCATGAAACAGCTTTACTGATTTGGGGATACAACTGCGAAAAACCAACCTCATGTATGTCTGTAAGGAAGAAGAGCTTTGCGACTAGATGATAACAATGCCTCACACATTCCTGCAGGAATAAATTAATCCTTATTCACTTAACACTAATTATTTTGTTCCTGATGAACTTAGCAGATATCATTAGTGTTGAAATGTCTAGAGCAAGTTCAAAAGTTGGTGTCCTTGTAATTAACTGATCAGCCATAGCATGAACTGAAAGCTCTTGATAATCACAGACCACCGTTCTTTTTAGACAGTTTATGGGAATGCCTTCTAGAGAAACAAGGACTTATCTCCACAGAGCCTAGGGAGACAAGGGTAACCATGGAAATCCTACAGCCCCAAAACTCTAGCAAAAACAGTGAGGCCTTCTCTAAGGGGTGTTTATCTGACATTTGCCATTTTGGAGGACACCAGAAGGCACGTCAGGCAGGCCTCCTGTGCAAAGCAAAGGAATCATCTGTGACCTCAAAGAAGAGTAATTTTTGTCACATGGAGTTCATGTACATACAGGAACACTTCCAGTGACCAAACATAACTGGCACGTACTGGAGATTGGAACTGGGACAGAGAACAATAACAAAAACCCTGCAGCTGTCTTGACGTCCTGTATTTGGATTGCACAAGTCATCAATAGCATTCTTCTGCTATTCCACAAAAAAGCCTTTTCACTCATTGATGGCTGAATGTGACTGCCTTCCATCTCTTATCAAGTGGCATCATGCCTCCAGACACATCCCGAGCCTGAATGCTCCATACAGTCCTTTTTCTGGCTTTTGGGTACATAAGTACATATGTACTTATGTTAAGTATATATATATAAGTACCTATGTTAACAGGCAAAACACACCACTGCACTGCACACCTTGTCCAGCAGATCAGATTTTACTACCACGTTCACCACACAAACATCGGTTACATATAAATG
This sequence comes from Rhabdornis inornatus, assembly GCA_013397075.1. Lineage (NCBI taxonomy): Eukaryota > Metazoa > Chordata > Aves > Passeriformes > Rhabdornithidae > Rhabdornis > Rhabdornis inornatus. The sequence goes on from VWZS01009835.1 coordinate 279,934, forward strand.
CCATGACTGTAGAATAGGCAAGGCGTTTGTGTGCTTTGACTGCTTAAAGGAAAAAAGGAAGCTTTTGGAACAGGCATGAAGCAGAGGCATAAAAAACTGCATAACAATCATGTGAGAAACAAAACAGAGCTTCAAGTTTCACTTTAGGCTTTCCACTGGCTTCTGGAGCCCTATTAGTTACATCTTTATCAAATGCTCTAGGAAAAAAGTTGCTACAGAGATAAAGAGTATGTCACAGATGTCTTTTTCCTTAATGTAAATAGTCATTAATATGCTGGAGATGGCCAATTTACAATAGCCTGATCCCAAAAGTCACACCCATGCACTGACTTGTTTTCTTCAAATCCATGTGAGATGAAGTTATTCAAAGACTCTCCAGAAAAGCCTTAACTGCTCTTTAAGAATTTACAGGCAGGACAGTGTTGGCAAATAACCAGATAATATTTCCATTACATGCTCCATTTATATCTTATTGAAAAGGAAGCTAATTTTATGGCTAAAACTCAGTTTTCAGTGAATACAGCTTTAGCACAGATGCTTTGGTGCTGCTAAAATCCACAGTAACTGCATCCTTAGCTATTATTGCCATTAACCAAATGGATCTGTGGTTTGCCAAATCTGTGCAGGCAAAATGCAGGGTGTCCTTGCAATTCAGGTAAGTTCCTAGATGTCAAACTGAACATTCACTCTGAATCAGCACTTCTGGTTCTTCGAGGCATTTACTGAATTCTGCAAACTAGACAGGGGCAATTTTCTCAGCTCTTCTGAGCGACTAATGCTCATTCAAAAATTAGCAGAGATGTGAACAAGCAGCACAAAGGCCCTCCTGGAGATATTCTTTTTAGTGGATGGAAAGTGGAGATTTTTATCCAAGAGGCTTTAGCGTAAAGAGGCATCATGATCATCTTAAAAATGGTTTCCTGGAGCTCCAACCAGTGCTAAAGGGTAAAGAGCACAGAAACAACAGCAGTGTCTTCTGCCTATCTGAATATATCTGCCAAGAGGAAAACCAAAACTGCTTCCAGGGAATAACAATAACTTGAAGGAGCTGCTTTACAAAATCATTTATGGCAGCTATGAGAAGCATCTAGGGGTCAGAAGACTGCACTAGCCAGCACCAGTAAATCAGCAGGAATCACATTCAACCAGCTGAATAACTGCAGACTAATAGCCTCTAGTCGCATCAGCAGTGTACTGGTTAAACATCTTAAAATGGAAAAATTGTTTCAAAGGATTCACAGGTCAGCAGAGTAAGAAAAGCACAGTCCTATTAACTACACGGATACCAGCCCGGTGGTGGAACAACTTCACAAGAGAATTCACATGTTTGGACTCAGCTTCCTTTTTAAAATCCAAAATCTTGTTTAAAACGTTAAGGATTGTTGCATTGGACAGTGGTCTGGGATGGACAACTATCCCAAGTTCTTTTCTTGGAAACTGCTAGAGAGTGAAAGGAAATTCTCCGAAATTTGACATCAAGTTCTACCATTCCTCAAAATTTTTGCTTTGATCATCCATTTCCTGCTGTCAAGTCACCCCGTTGTATACCACTTAAGTGAAGGAAACTGCCTGTATTTGAATAAACTGGGTTGGCAACTGCTCAACGAGAAGAACAGGCCAGGCCAAATTTCTTCAGTATTGGTTTCACGTCCAAGGATACATCTGTTTCTTTTCTCCTTCAAAGCCTATACCATTTCAATCCCTATTTTAACCTGTGCAGAATTCAAGAAAATCAAGCTCAGCGTGTCTCAGAACTGTAAAAGCCTTCTGTTCATTTGAACAGTAAGTCTCTCTACCTTGTCTCTGCTCCAGTAGTATCAACAGCAAAGGAAAGCAGCCAGGACAGCAGGGAAGTACTAAAAATGCCTTTCACTATACTTTTTATCATTCCATCAACCTACCACTAAAATAAATTCTGAAACAAGGGGATGCAGTTCTATTTAAGGGTACTTGATAGATATTTCATCTACAGATTTCCCCTGCTTGCTCTCTGAACCCATGTAAACACTGTGGTAAGCAGTTCAAGGGTTTTTAAAAATTCTAAGTAAAACTTGACACAGCTGTCAAATGGGACCTAGGAGACAAAGTACTGTTGCAGTACGTGATATTTATGTGGTATTTATGAAAAAGCAAACATAGGAAAGCTAAAGGCATTGGTGGATGCTCTGAAAAGGGAATGCATGGGCCTATGTCTCAGTCCCTTTGGCAGGAAGAAACTCATTAGTGACACAGGGCCATGCTTCGAGTGGTTAAATGTCCTGCAAACAGTTAGGCTCCAGCTCAGTTGCAGTGAGATTCCTTGCATGCTTAAAGCAAAGGCAATGTGTAAATGTTTGAAGAATGCCCCTTTGCTAACTGTAAGGGCACTGGGTACTTGCTATTGCCTAGGACAACCTGGGAACTCTCGAAGAGATGCTACATTCCTATTCACAGAGGTATTCAGGAGAATTTGGATCCCATAGCACAGGTAGACAGTTTCAAAGGAAGAAGATCAAGGGAACAGACTTATTAATGAAATGCTAGAATTCACATCTTTTGCTCTTCCACTTCCGAGCCCGTCACCCGAACCTCTTCCAGCCTCAAAAGCCTCTGACAATACATAGTTCTGTTTCAGAAACTCAGAACCCTGGAAATGAATACAGTTTCCAAATATTGTCCTAAAAAAACATTCTGCAGCTTTTCTTCCTCTAGACGTAATGATGGAGCAAAGAAGAAAAGAAATGTAAAAGGGATTATTTGGGGCTTTTCTAAATACATTCCCTTGTTTAGGATTAGAAAATAATGACTTTTGCTTTGCTGCAGAGCAATTACAGAAATACTTCTGTTTACCTAGAACCTTTTATCCTGAGAGATCCAAGGAGCATTTATGAAACACAAGCCAGAATTTTTAGCTCAGGAATGTGTGTAACTGCAAATAAACACTTTCTGGGCTTGCTCAATTCAAACATTTGCACTTAAGTGTATCCAGCTACGTGTTCCATTTCATCTCCTTTTGAACAAATAAGAAAACATCCTATTTGCAAAACTGATTTGTAGAAATAAAATTCATGCATATTTGGGCAAATACTGGAAAAAAATTACACTACAAAAAAACTCACTCTGGTAAAATTACAAATTCAAGTGTTGTCCTGTTTCAGATTCCATCATAACTATATTTAATTATACCTGTGCATACCAATTTACCTTCACTTTCTCTGGAATAGTTTTATGCTGCAGTACAAGAGTATCTCCCAGGCAACTCACTTGGGGGAGTGGTGACAATTGCTGTTTAATCAGTACAGCAATTAACTTAAGTTCTGTTTAATGGCTGAACATTCAACCGATGGCATGGACTGGAGTGATGTTTAACTCCAGGGATGCAGCAAAGGCAAAAGTTTAAATCACAGTTTTGTTTCAGAAGAAGAAAGTCTGATGAAGGTTAAATAAAATAGAAACGTTAAATAAAAGAAGTATCAGATACCAACAAAATTTCAGTGAAGCTCATTTTCAGGATATTATTTTTTTAATAAGCGCGGTCCACTTGGCCAAACACAATTAACAAATAACAAGTAACACAATTCTCAAAGCAAACTTCCTAGGGGAGAACTGAGGGTGGGAGGGAGAAGGAATCTTCCTCCTACTACAAACTGTTTTACATCCGGTGGCTGAAAGAGCTTTCTGCAGCCACACTGCTCCAGAGAGCTTGGGGCACAACCAGGAAAAACCTTCCAAGTGCTTCCAGATGCCCTGTGAATAACCAAAGCGAAAAACCTGCTGAGCCGTCTACCTGATTCGTGAGCAACTGAGTCTCCCGGAGAGGTCAAGAACTGGCCGTGGGCTGGGGAATGCAGTACTCCAACCCTTCTGGGTAGTACTGGGATTTCTTATCCAAGCTGTGAATCACAATATAACTGTTGCTGATGAGGTGGGGAAGGGCAATACCGCTCTAAAAGCCTTATGGCCCTTGTTAAACTCTGCAAAAGAAAGGCAGAGAGCCAACCAGGCATTTAACATCCGGCAGTGAACATTGAAATTCTGATTTGGGGCTTGATAGCTTTGCCAGGGACCCAAAATCGGGCCTTTTGAGTGTGATGAGAATCCAAGCTAGTGTACTGCCTCATTCTTACATTTTCTTGAATAACGCTTGAATAACTGCTCTCCTACAATTAGAAGTGAAATCAGACCCTCTTTCTTAATGTAAACTACATTGTTATTAATATTATCATTTGCATGAAAAATACCTAGATAAAGGATGCAATTCGTTCTAACAAAAGCTAGGGAGCTCTTAGTAGTCACAAGATAGTACTGGAGTTGAACTCTCAAGTGAACTTTTTTTATCTATTCTGTGATATCTGGTGTTATCTGATCTTTAGAATATGAATCACTGCAACAAAGTAATGCTAAACCTCTGCTATTCAGAGGACAGGGCAGAAGATACAACTCGATTTACTTTAAGTGGACATAATTCACTAATTTTTAGAAGCATATTAATAGCTCTCCATGTTATATATGTGCCATATATAAAGTTCATTAACTTTACCACCTTTCTTTTGTGTGATTTTTCAAGCCTTTCTCCTGAATGAAAAGTGAGGATCAAACTGATTTGTATCCTCTCAAAACAAATGCACTCAAGTCCAAAACAGACGTTAAAGTGCCTGCTGCATGTAAAAAGCATGCAAGGTACAAGAAGTAAACTGGAGGGGGGAAGTTGGTGCATTAGTAATGGGCCTGCAGCATTCTTCTCTTTTCTTTACAGTCAAAAATACCTTGTGAAAACACTGAGCTGCTAAAAAAAAAATCTGATTATATGATATCAGCTGTCTTAGGACCACATTCAAAATAACAGAAGAAGCCGTCCCCAAATGCCATGGAACAAATCCAAGAGTATTTAAGTTTTAATCAGTGGGGCTGCTTTAATGCAAAGCTTCACACACACACAGAGACACACACTGCTCTTCTGCTACACCACCACCCACATATTGTACTCTTCAGAAGTATGTGCTCACCATTAAACAGACAGCTTTCCACTTTCCTAATCCGCTTTGACTTTTCAAAGTGGATCTGGCCACACATGAAGTCATTCTGACCCATCAGTTTACATTCAGCCCTTCGCTTACACCTCTTCCACTGAGGAGAGTGCTTGCAGGATGCAACCACATGTAATATAAATACAGGGGTAGCAGAGTCCAGGGGCTCCTTCTGGAGAGAGACTCTTCTCCATGGAGGCTGTGGATGTCGCCCTTCACTCTGACCACTTTGTCCTTCTGCCACCAGATCATCCAAAGGGAAAGCTGGGTCCCACCTCTGCCGTTCCCACAGGCAATCCCAGGGCTGAAACCTTGCTGGTGAGGGCTGCTGCTGTAGAAAACCACCTCAACTTGAAGCTTCTCAGAGAGGGCAGGGTGTAGTTATACCAATCAAGAAGTTCAAGGCAGAGGAGGGGGCATGTTCCAGCTTTCAATATAAACACAAGGAGTTCTACTCAGCCAAGCTGAAGTTTTTTGTCTCCTTTGTAAAGCTCACAGAGGTGTTCCACATGATGGAACAGAACAACAGGGTTGTTTAGCACCCCAGGCAAAGAGCAAATGTTCATTAACTGAGAGAAAATATTCCTGCTCAGACATGGCCTGGCATGCACAGCTCTGATGAAAAGTCTCTCCAGACTAAGCTCTTCCTTTAGACTAAAAGAAGCATCTGCTCCACATTTTCACCATAGCTTTTACTGTCTTTTTTTTATTTTTTTTACATATAAGTTTTTCCATTTTAGCTTTAATTAATCCATCATTCCTACCTGTAGTAATTTTCTGGGTACATCATGGATTCAAAGTAAAAAGAGTCTGTTCAAAAGTGTCCTCAAAATTTCGTACGTAAACTTCCATCCCTTCTTCCATCTCTTAAGAGGCTTGAAAATATACTAATTTATTTTAAATGCTTCAAGAAAACATGTATGTTAAACAAATCCGAGATGAGTTTAACATCCCAAAGCTTTAGCAATGTGCAAGTAAAGTAGAATGGATGTTAGGTGTCTATGTGCAAAAGGAGCACAGATTTCAGAAGCAGGATCTGTTGCAGAAACTGAGTACAGAAACTTTAAAAATTCTCCTATAATGAATGGTCAAAATTGCATTTTCTATTTGTATCAGAGCCACAGCACAAACACACAGTTTCACGGTGAAGATAATCTAAATTTCTTTCCCAAGCAATATCCCTTATTTGTACTTCCTGTCTGATGGATTGCAATGTCCCTCCCATACGGGTTAAGTGCAACCACTGAATTTGGATGAGTAATGACCAGCTGGGCTGAAATGTCTCCAGTAAAATGTTCCTCCACCACAAAGTATGAAACCTTTTTTGTTTTCTGGCTTTTAGTTCAGACTACAAAGCCTACAGATTCAAGAACGCACCCTATGTCTAAGCCAAAGGTTTGATCTATGGAAAGTTCATGCTTGCTTGGTAATGCAAACAGAGCACACTATCACCTGGAAGGGACTAAATCACAGAAACAGGGTGACATGAATGAACAACACATCCCAAACAAACCTCCAGCTGAAATACAAAACACGATAAATTACCTGTACAAAAGAGGAATCAGCATTCCTCTCAGTAACACACTAGGTCCTAATTACATATAATGATCTTGCCAGGCAGCAAGTTACCCACGAGACCTGCCAGCTCAGCACAAGAGGTCTGCACAACCTGCAGGTTTTCCCGAGAAAAGTAGGAAAAGCCAGTTACTACCCCAGGAAACTTAAGGTCTCAGTCTTGACTTCATTTCTCCCATTCAAAAAAGATAGGTTACAGCAATTTTCTTCACAAGCAGTCTTAGAGGGAGTCTGTGACCCCAGGGCAGACATTCTGAAAACCTAAAGATAACTCCCAGATAGAGTAGCAGTGCTGCTATGAGATATGTCTAACAGAACCCCTATTCCACACCACTGCCTGTGCAACAGCATTTAAAAATCCAAACGCTTAAAACACCTAAAAGACCCTCCTCTCCAAAACACCTTACTCTCCCAAATCATGAAGCTGGGACAACACAAGCAGAACACATACCTTTCCTCCCCCAGGTAGGGTCTAAGCAATGCACCTCTGAGTGTCCTTCATGGAATGGATTCCATGGTCTGCAGTGTTGACCATCGGCATTTAACTGTATGCAGGCAAGCACTAATCTGAAATGTGGGAAAGGTCCCAGAAATCTCTCCCCAAAGACAAATGCATGGAATTCAACCATGTTATCTACAAGAACCTGGAAACTTCGCAATAACGGGTTAGGACAGCCTTGACATATCTGATGCCTCAGCAAGAGCCCTGTGGGAATGACTGACACCAGCCTGTGGCTGTGATGCCAGCCTGTGGCAAGCATCCATCTTCCACAGAGAAAATCAGGAGAGTCCCAAGAACTCAGTGGGACAGTGGGGAATGATTAACAACTTCAAAATCAGAGGAATTGTGCCTTTTACAAGGGTGGAACAGAACACCTATAAAGGTCAAGAAGCCAAAACACTGTCCTATCCTGTAGCTCTCCAGTTGTAACCTTCTGCCTCTCTCCTGGAAGAAGTGAAGCACCTTAAATCCTATACTCATGGGATGCATGGAATCCTACCTGCTTTCCAAACCACTAGCAAACACAGTTCCATGCATCAGTGAGATTAACAAATGACTTTTCTACCAAATGAAGGCTGCAAACGTGAGTCACAAGACAACAGGATCAAGAAGTTCCTCCATGCTGCCGCACCACAGAAATTTATATAAAAGCAGACTCTCTACAGCATCCTCTGCCCAATCTCAGTTCAGCTCTAAATGTTCTACTATCTATAGCATAGTTTCTGGTATTAAACTGCTATTGGAGGGGTGGGAGGCAGGGGGTTTGTATCACTGCATGTTTGAAAGCTGATTAATCAACCTTCTCAAATTGGTCTCAGGGAAACAATCATTCTCTGTCATTATTAATTGATTTTTAAATTTGTTTTAACATTTTATTACAGCCAAGACCTAGATTTTGAACTCAGCCCCTAATTGAAGCAACATACCTTCTCTTTTGGAAGGTGAAAAGTAAAGATACCTTTCAGCTGAAAAGCAGTAAGCTCTACTTTCACATTTGTGACTCCTCCCTCAGTTCTTCACTCTCTGTTTACACAGCAGGATCAAATCAGGCTAACAGGTTGTACTAGGGTCGCTACTAACCTTATCTTGTTAGTAATCCCACATATCTTTAAGAGGCAGGAACTTTGGAGAATGTAATTGCGAACTGCTTTCCCCTCAGTGAGTGGTAGGGCTGCAAATCAACATTTTTTATGCTGCTCCTACTTATTTAATCTAGAAGTTCTCATTATGTTTCCAAGAAAAAAAGAATACAACTGGATTTTAAAAAAAAAAAGAGAAAAGGCTGTGAATTGTTTTTCCCCTCACACAAATATGTACGAAGTCCTTGGATGTTCCCATAATTTTGTGGCCTTGTCTTTAAAGACATTAATATGCTTAAATACCTGTGAATTTGGTTTCAATTACCAGGATCCCCCAGAGGTGTTTTTACTTTTTCTTCTTCATTATGCAAAGAACATGAAGAAAGATCAAGTTTTTTTATGAGCCCACCCACAAAGGCTTTGAATATGCTGACTCTTAATAACAGATTTGGAAAGGAGAACCTAGTTTTGGTGAATGTATTTTAATGTCTAAAAAAAAATTAAAGAGAAAATCATGAAAGAGGTCCTTTCACTCTGACAGAACAATCACAGGACCGGAATGAAAATAATGTGACTTCACAGTTTCCCCAAAACATCATTCCACTTAATTTCATCACCTATAAGGGTGCAGGGCAGATTTAACTATTGCTGCTGCCCTCTTTCTTAAAAAAAAAATTGTGGAAAAAGGAGATTTGTCACCTTCACTTGCATCCTGTTCTCCAGGCAGAAACACCAGCCATCACTCACTACACCTCCCTGGTGTTGAAAAGACCGAGCTGGTTACCAGAATAATAATACAAAAATCAACAGGTGTAGACCCCTAAGAGGCAGTTAATGCAATTATTAATAAATACAGCCATTCACTGAAACCATCCACTTACTTTGTTTATGCTCAAGAAATTTTAGGCCTCCTTGGAAATTATCTTTCATCCTCTGGGAATAGAGTCTCATGGCTGGCTTCAAAGATGCTGGCACAAAGCACAGACCTTTTGTTTAATTGCCCTCTTTTGAAGCAGAATATTAAGTCAGGTTAGACTGAATATGAAAGGGAGAAGCTGTACTGGAGTTGATGGGAATGAAAGACAGTAGTACAAACCATATCTACACTCTTGTCCTCAGCTGTAATGGTATTAAGGGAAGCATACTTTCCCATCCAGATACTGCAAAATGCTACAGAAAGAAAGGGGGGGGGGGGGGGGGGCAGGAATAATGTTTTATATAGAAAAAGCACTATATTTCCCTGAGTAAATTTTATTTAATTTTATTTTTTAACATACAATAATATCCACAGACTGTATATCTAAAGCTGACAGTCTCAGAAGTACTGGTGCTGGAATAGCTTCATTTAGCAGGACATATCTGATACTAAGTTAAACTAAGGCTGCCTGATAAAAAGCCCACTGGTAATGTTTTAAAAGAATCACAGTTTCTACACAGCAGATGCGTGAAAATAAGACTAGACATATATTTCCATGGGTACATGTAAATAAATACATACAGATATGCAGCACCAGCCACACCTCTGTGGACACTCGGGATTGGTTTGCCCCCAGGACTTAGGACTTTTCCAGCATGTTACAATTTAGTATTTGCATTTGTCAAAAAGAAACTGCCAAAGTGAATAGCTTGAACTGTTTTCATTTGCTGATACAAATTATTACACAAACAAAAGAGAACAGCTACTCAGAAGCTACTGGCAGGCAGTGAGTGAACTGCTTTACTCTTGACAAAGAAAACTTTACGGGGGAAGAAAACCGGTCTCTTCTCGTTTTCCTGTAACAGCAAAATTTTCTACTCTTTTTACTGACATTCAGGGCATTGCTTACTTAAAGCTTCCAGAATTTAAATGAAACACTGCATTGGCTTTATCCAGTTAAGTAAGCAATCATAGATGCTACAAGCAATAAATTTCTAGAGTGCAAGGAGGTGGGTTGCTTAGTCATCTCTGTTGAGTGCCCTGAAAACCCTCTTTAAAAACATTGGCACTGGATTTTTATTTAGTATTTGAAGTAATTATTTTCCTTTCTCTTGCAAAGTCTTCACATCAAGTTGGTTATAGCAGGCTGGGATCTGATGAGGCCAGGGTCAAAATCCTGTCCTTTACTTTTGGCCCTGGGAAGCGCATGTCATTCCCATGCAGGAGATAAACTGTGGTCCTAAAACGGATGTGCAGCCTGGATTTAGACAGTTGATAATGAGTCATTACATGTAACACACAGCGAAACACAGAGGCCACGTGGATCCAAACCACTGTGTGCTTGTAAGACAAATGCTTTCTTGGGCAAATACAGAAATGCACACTCTTCCCTGCCACGGCAGACAGAGAATTCTCCAGGCAGGCGTAGATCCATACCGTACTGTAAATTACAGCCTGCTATAAATGAAAAATGCTGATTTGGGGATTGTTCACTTTGTTATAATTTTCCAAGAGTAATATCCTGCAGGGAATGGCCAAGTTAATACAATGTTTCCACTCAAAAATTGGCAGTGCAAGCACAGCCAATGGGGTATATTTAATGAGACTTTGCCTGCTGATGAAATGTTATTGCAGAACATGCAAGCTAAGGAGAGCCTCATATTTTCCATCCTGGATGAAATGTTAGTCTAGCAAAACCCAGTAACTAGCAATAGTTCTCTGGATTTGTAATACAATGTATAGTCTTACTCTGTTCTGTAACTCGTAAGATCTTTCAGCCATCAGAAGTGCACAGATGCCCTTTTGTCTGGTTTATTCTCAAAGGGAGAGGCTTTGGATCTGCCACGGATACGATGCATACTGGTTATTTTCACACTTGGCTCTGATGTGCCACACAAAGTGTAACTTTTGAGTGTAACTTACAGAGCTAATCACCTCCAACACCACTATTTGCTCATCTTTCCTGAACCTAGTCAGTATTTTCCGCAAACTTCCTATTTTTGGCACGGGGAGTGAATGATTTGCAGTGAAATGTAAAACTACAGTAATGTACAAAACAAAATCTGGGATTGAGCAACTGAACTGAAAAAAATCCAAAGTGTCAAAAAGCCCCCACTGCTCTGTTGTGAGCACAGCACGAAGGTAACAGATGTGTGCAGCCCTGAAACCATCCTCTCTGCTCCTCTCCCTGCCCTATGCCTACAGTGCTCAGCACTCCTTTTGCATCCATCAGCTTATATAAAGCTCACAAGCTGCTGAAGTCTGAAACTCATGGAAACATAACACGAGGAAAACTCCATTTCACGCTACATCTCTGTGATCAGCATCATGCACAGATGAAGTTTCAACTTCTGCATCCGTTGCCAGATGACAGATCAGTGCGTGAACACTGAGGGCTTGAAGGAAGAAGCCAAGTACCACAAGAACCCCTTGGGCTGGGCATAGAAGGTTGCACAAACACACACCAACAAATGTTACAGGTCTCCCCCAGGGAACGTGGGGGAGGCGCTGAACATGATGAGAATTGCACGGAGTAACAGTTTTGCCCAAATTTGTACAATATCATTTTGCAGCATAACTGTTTTACATCCAGCATTGTGCAGAGGAGGAAAGAAACCCCCAAACACTGCCTCAAGCTCACAGGCCAAGTGCTTGCTAGAGCTACTAACAAACATGTGCCTGTGTGTCAGCATGTGCGTGTAACTCCACAGCTCTTTTCTCCACCCCCACACACAGCGCAGGGAAACTGCTAATGCTTAAATGGTGGGGAAGGTCAAAGATTTATTGTGGGAAAGCCAACAGTAATTTTGCTGCCTATCTAGAATACTGCAAACAGCCAAATTGCACAGCTTAAGTAGAAAAATAAAAGTTTCGCTTTAATTTCAGACTTTAAAGAAACTGTAGGTTTACTGGTCATAGAATCCACCACCCGAGGGTACAGACTCACTGTATATTTCCATAAATTGAGGGCAGCAAGTTATCCCCTCATAAGCAGAGCTCCTCCTACCTAACATGACAACAGACTTTCCAAAGGTACAGCTGGAATGTCAGAAAACTCCTTGCTTACAGGCCTGCCAAGAGCCCAAAATCCCTGCCTTTCACAAGGATTTCTCCAACTTTCCTTGTGCCCCTCCACAAGAAGAGACATGCAAACACTTTGGCAAGAGGCAGAAAGATCTCATGGAAACACTGTGGAAAGCACTGTGCTCGATCTGGAAGTAGGATTTCCTTTAACACCGTGAAGGATGAACTAAGAGAGGTTTGCTCTCTCCCCAGGTGCCCATTTGCTTCTGGTCACACACACGACTTTGGGGAACACCATGTGCTGCAACTGTGAAGTGTTCCAAAGAGCAGACATAACCAAAGGCTTATTCAGTCTCTGGGCTGCAGGACAGCATTTTGAAAGATGTTATCTGACCCCCCAGGCCGATCCCAGGCTCAGTCCTCACTTTTAGGAATACATTTTTCACGGAAGAAATTTGCTAGTGGGAAAGACCCTCCGTGCTCAGGAGTGGCTGCATATTGCAACACCCTCGTTTGGCAGAGGAGGCTGCAGCGTCCCTGCAGCTGTCCTGGGTAGCAGCCAGGGGCTCTCGCAGAAGGTGCTTCATCTCGTGTCCAAGTCTTTTATGAGTCCCAGACTTGCACAAGAGGACTGATGCCAAGTTCAGTATGTTCTTGGTTTTACCAGCTGCCTTTTTAAATTAAATTATCCCAATTCATAATGGGATGAGAAACTATGAATAACAAGCGGAAAAGCTTCACTTGATTTTGTTCAGGTTCCTCGATGTTTAGCTGGGGATGTCCACTCCACAGCCCAAGGCTTCAGTCAGTGCCAGTGGCTGATGCAGACTTTTCTCTGGTAGGAGAGGAGGCTAAAAACATTAAAGTGCCAATCCCATGTAAAAAGCATGGAGCATCTATGTCCTATGTTAACATAATGCTAAGTGACATAAAAAGTGAGCATCTCTATGTACTTCATCCCAAAGCTTTCAGCAATTTGTTCCATCGCCAAACTTCAAATAATTCATTTTTTCAATCAGTTGCATTTTAGATCTCTGTGCACTACTTTTTCATTTGTTGCAGATATGCAGAAACCAAGTACTTTGTGATTTTTGCTCTCTCCACCCTTAAGTACTCTCAAAAAACATGGGGCAACACTCAGTGTCAAGGCCTCCCCAACTTTACTTTGCAGACCTCACCACAAGTAGACCCCTTGGGGACTGGGCTAACCAATGAAAATCTTCATTGCTATGTAGGGCCCAGGCCTGAGGGATCTTCTCTTGCATCATATAAAATTTCTCATTCAACTGGCAACTTCTTGCCACGATGATTGCAAAAGCAGATTAACAAGCATTCACCAAATTTGAGAAGAAATCCTGAGGATGCTACATGAACCAGCTGGGTTTGGATGGCACGTGCCCTGTCCAAACAGCTCGATCTTCACCAGTGAGGATAATGGAGCGAACAAACTAGGCCAGTAGTGAAACGTTTTGTAAAAACCACTGGAAAAATAAAAAAAATTCAATTGCTGGCCTTACACAGTAGCATCGATACATGACAGAAAGCAAGCACTTGGTTTCAAAGGGGTCATTAAGCCTTAAACTATCCACTTAACAGGAACGCCAGTAGCAATATGGTCAAGTCAATGTTTGTGCATGATTACACTTCAAATTTAAATGTGGAGCTGTTGTACATAACAGGATCTGTGGAGACTTGTTTCTCTTTCTAATGGATTTAAATTACCAATAAAATGGAGCCCAGGACAAAGGTACAAAACAGGCTCAAAGAACAAATATGCATTTTCAAAACATCATGAAGTTATCAAGGGCTTTTTGCATAGCCTGTCCAATGCACACAATTTAAAAGAAAATATTCGATTAAAAATAAATAAAAATTGTGGGGAAGGACCACCTTTTGAATCAGATCATAGAATGGACAGCCATCATACGGTGCTTTTCTCCACTCTTCCCACCTATGAGATCCTTTTCCTTCATATGAAGCTTTGTCCAGAGGCACAAATCAGCTCTGAGAATGCTCAGCCAACTGAAAACTTATAGTGAGGGCAACAGGCAAGTGTTTGGACTACTCAGAAATCATGTTAGATCTGCAAAGCCGCTATTGTCCTGACATTTTGCCGATGGACCAAACTCTCTCTCAACGAAAATAAGTTATGCACTTCTTAGGCCTCTAAGGTACCAAATGCTATAGAAAAAGAAAATAAGAATAGAGATGTAAATATCCCACCTGTTATTCTGGCATGCTGTAGGACGTAGTATCACGAAAAAAACAACCAAAACCCAGCGAAAAGCAAAAACAAAAAACAAACACCCAGACCAGAATTCACTATTCTGGTGAATATGAGGTAGGTGCCTCATAAATATCCTCTTTACCCGCAGTTGAATTTGGATTGCAGCAAAAAACCTCATTTGTATTCAGCCAAAGGATTGCTGCTATGCTGCAGAAAAACACAGCGCAGATTAATTCACAATATTAATGAAAGCAGAATATCCTAAAGCTGTGAACTAATAAATATGCAGTCATGGCCAATGACAGTTTGTAGACAATATACAGTTCAAAGCTTTAGAAGTTTCTTTTTTTTTTTTTTCCCTGTCTTGTTCTCTACTGGTCTACAACTTAGAAACCCTGATAGACTTTGGTAGAAAATGCCATGGACAGATAAATTAATGGGACCTTAAGGAAGCTGTTGCACAGCCCTCACCTAGAGAAGTTTTAACAGGGTGAATCATGCCTAACCCAAACACAACCTCCCAGCTTATCGAGGAGGTTGCAGATGCCAAATAGGGACCAAAGAGCAAAGGTGGAGAGCTGGGCCAGCATGCCAAGGCTGTGAGCAGTGCCAGGAGCCATGGGGCAGGCAGAGCCTTTCCCCTCCCAGCATGCCCGGATAGCAGCTCCCATAGAGCCATCATCCACCCAGCAGCAGTCCCAGCTCAGCGTTTGGCACTTGAGGATGCCCACACACTCCTTACTCCTTGGAAAGTCAGAGGCAATTAGTAACAGGTAAATTTCCCCAGACCAGTGGATTTTGTGGCAGTTTCCAAACATGCACACACAAACACTTCTAAAGACCCCAGCACTTACACATTACAAGGCTTCACTCACCCTTTGTTTTACATCTAAGAAAATGAAATCTCTTTAGTGCATACACCTTGCATTGCAGCACATAATTCTTGATAATGCACAATTACTTGGGGTTGGGGGTGGGGTAGGGCATAGACCATATCAAATGTATACAAGAGTGCAGATAATTATAATACACAGAACCAGATTTTATAATCCTCTTTTGACTATCTCATGGGAAATCCATTATTCTGATCCCTACACAGTCAAGTCAAACCCACCCAAACAAAATCAAAACCAAAGCTCTCCCCAAAATCCAAAGCTTGCTAAGGATTTGATACTTGAATTCAGGTAATTTTAGCTCCTCCTTGGTGTATTTTTTCTTGGGCATACTTCTTCCAGAACTTATTCTCAGACACTAAGCCAAAATCCCCTGCTTTATCTGCAACAGATTATGATTACCATGCAAAATCCCTTATTGCAGTTACAGTGGCCTGAAATAAATACCCAAAACAACAAAAAGTAACTGGCAGACTATGGCATAGGACTTATCTACAATGAATTGTAAAGGACAAACTCTTTTCTGTAGACCCAGTTCTGCCTTCAGATCTGAACACAGTACCTCAGCATTTCAGCAGGGCTCCAGAAGATTTACCTAATGGTAGAATGTGACCTTATGTTTTCATATCACAGTACTGCAGACACTTACACTGTCCCCTTTTCATACCTGTGCATGTAACAGTACTGTCAGCTTTAGATAACAGCTGCCCATGCAGCTGCCTGCAGCAGAGGTAAATGTTTGCTATTTCTTCCTAGAAATGAAAATATGCTAACAAACTTGCCTGGCTTTCAGAAGCCTCTGGTGTTTAACTTAGTCCATAGCAAAAGCAAGCTCTCTCTCTTTAGCATATCATGTTATGTACAATCTGGAAACACAGAAAGGGAACACATGCATTTTAAACTGGGAGTGCTAAGCATGATAATAAATATGGTGCAATGAAATATGGACTCCATGAAATAACTTTTTAAACCTTGGGAAGTTTCCTCTCCCTGACATCAGTCACTCACTTTCCCTTTTGCACAGGCTGTGAGTTATGGACAAAATGTCATTTTCAGGTATCAACTGTACCTACCACGACATCCTTTAGGCAAGGCCCTGAACTTCATGTACTGAAATAATATCACTGCCTTTAATTTTAAAATTCAAAGCAGACTGTCCTCTCAATGTTTCTGTGAGCAGATGAACAAATAAATTTCCAGCTGGTTGAACTACTATGAATGGTGAACCCAGTTCCTCTGCCCCTGGGAGCTCCTTTCAGATAAACAGTCATCAGACTTCTAAGCTTTTCTGCCTCTATGTCTCCAAAAGCATTTTTAATATGCATCTCAAGCATCTTGTTAAAAACCTGCTAGTGCTGGAAAGCATTCCCAATGTAACATGGAGTTTATCATCAGAAGTGAGTGATTAATTCGATATCAGGCACACAGGCTGGATTTTTGAAGGTGGATGTGTATTTCTGAGATAAATCACTGCCTGCATTCAATTTTTGCTGTAGTGAATTTAAAGTATTACATACAAATAACAAAATATATCATTAAAAATTCTGCTTTTGACCACAAACTGACTTCGTTTTGTCGTCTTAGGCAAATTATCATACATGTTATGTGTCCGAACACTTTCACTACACACCTGTTCATTTAATACAGTACTGG
Organism: Rhabdornis inornatus; assembly: GCA_013397075.1. Taxonomy (NCBI): domain Eukaryota; kingdom Metazoa; phylum Chordata; class Aves; order Passeriformes; family Rhabdornithidae; genus Rhabdornis; species Rhabdornis inornatus. The sequence continues at coordinate 296,809 of VWZS01009835.1, forward strand.
GAACATGCATGAAATATCTTTTATGCACTGGACTCCCCTGGCATATTTGTACCAGAACTAAACTGAGTTTCTGAAGAAACTTCTTAGGACCCTCTCAATCAGTTTTTCTTAATGTTTGGGCAGCACCACAAAGGTGTTATTTCCAGTCCCGGGATACAGTCACTATTGCTGACTGTAACTCTGTGAACTTCCAAGAGCTTTTGGCATTTGTTCAAACAAAACATACTGAGACTGTAGGATGCTTATCAAGTGTAAACCTGCTCCACCATACTAAAGAGTAACAGTAAAGGTAGTTACCAAGAGAGAGAACCCAGGAGAAAGATTAGAATGGGATTGCAGAGAAGGAATATCAGTTTAAGTGTTGTGGGTTATACTATAGTGAAGGTGTAAAAGGGATTCCGAAATCACCCCAAACTGATCTTCTAATGTTTGTGCCTACCTGACCCAGGCTAGGAGGGGAAAGCTGCCTTACAACCCAGCATGGCTTTCATAAAAAACTTGTGAATTTTCAGAGGCATTTTAATGACAACCTATAGCTTCACCAGGTCTTGGGTTCAGCTGTGAGCATCCAGCTATAACAGGGTCTTCTCACACCTCAGTGTCTTAAAAGGAAAATTCACATAGGTTTACGCTACAAGGTCTAGACTAACTTCAAACCTTTCCTAGTCTCTCCTAGGTCTTTTGCCTCCCCTAAAACAATTACATTTTATAGTACAGAAACTTCTACAATGTACTGCTCTAACATTTAATAGACAACAAAGCATATTCATATACACACCCCTCAACACAGATCCCTTACTATATCAAATACAGGTGATGCACAAATGTAATATAAAGCTTCGTCCAAAATTCAAAACTACTCATAAATCAAAACTTCTGAAACTTCCAGTTACTCATGACTTCCCTTTCAATCATTTTCAGTGGCTCATTGTAGAGAAATGCCAGGTATCTGCCCTCACCAGTCACACCCCACAAAAGTGCCACCACTGGAACATCTCAAAACCATCACTCCCTTTCACAATGCAATTTTTGTCACCTGTAGAATGAGACTCTTGAACCTATACAAACTCTAGCCCTTCACAGAACTCAGCTGATTTCAAAGGGATCGCACACTGACTTGAAATCGTGCATCAGTCAAAGAGCTTGCTGAATTTGATCTACTGCTATTTATTTCCATTAAGAACTTCTCAACTTCTGAACAAATTCATTATCTCTTTCCACTGTAGCATTCACCAAGTGTTAAGTTCCTACTCTCACTTTAGCTACATGCACTTTAAAAATCTGTCTAATGTACTTTTATAAGCACTACATAGATGGGAGCTGCTTCAGTACCATGTGGCATAGCAGTTGCTGTGGTAACACCATTTTTTCTTAAATGATAAAGCATGAGTGCCAGAGGCCTCTATATACTAGGAATTACACATTAACATATCATCTCATATAGTAAATAGCTCCCATGAAGAGAGAGAGGTGTATACTATACACACTCTTCTTTACAAGAGCTCCCATGTAAAAATTTTGTTTTCAACATATCCAGTGTGTGAGTGAAATGCCACTCAACTCCATCAAGCTCATTCCAGCAAGTTTAGAGATATCTCACTTTTGCTAATCCATGAGACCACCACTTTGGCTGGCAGAAATCAATGCATGAACCCACAGCGCTTTACACAGCCTAAAGAATTCACTCATACTAATCACATCTAAAAATGTATCTAGAAACAATCTTTTCAGAAAAGGAAGTGGAAGAACAATTACCAGAATATCTACTTACTAGACTTACTTGCCTTACTCAGGCAAAAGACTCATTGCAAGTTATAACAGTGATACCATAAAATCTTGGGATGTGATTATCATCTTACCTTCTGTTTTGGGAGAATTAGTTTTTGGCATAGTGTTCATATAACATAGTGTGGTATTCCATATCAGTTTTTCCCTTTAAACTAGATGAGAAGAATTTTCTTAGGCAAATAAAGTAATAAAAAAACCTGAACCTGCAGTGGCAGGCAAAATATCCATAGACTTCAAAGGGATATGATGCCTATGGTTTGCTGGATTGAGCCTGAAGAGAAAATGCATGTCCCTGCTGCAGTGTTACTGTAACTGAGAAGCAAGAGTTCCAGATTTTCTTCTCTCTCCTCCAGCTCTCCATAATTTTACCTTTTCCATAAGCTTCCATACATGTAGCTGCAATGCTTTTTTTTAAAGTTGCACATTCTGAAGCTGAGGAGTCAAATAATTTTGAGCCCCTCCTTGAATTTCACTTTACCACCCGCTGCCAAGTACATCAGGAAGGTGGAGATGGAGCAAGCAAGTTTATCAATGGGCCATTCAAGATCACTAACTTAAGAATTACATTTTTCTGGGGTAAAGCACTCCTGAAGCTGTATAGGTAGAGATTGGAGAATATGTTCCCCCAAGATACTTTCCTACCTCTGCTGTCACCTGCTAAAGAAAACACAGCAAATAAATATGGGAAAGCAGTAACTCTAGGAGGACAGACCTTATATCTATTTAGCACATTTCTGTTTCCCTCCCTCCCAGAGTATAAAAATGAAACTCCACCTACAGGTATGTAAACCAGCTCCTCCTTTCTATCCCATGCCGCAGAGGTGGAAAGCCCACGTTCAACTCTTCATTAAGCTTTGTACTAGCAATGCGTATGCACTGGATATATTGAATATCACCAACAAAATATCAGAGCTGGAGCAATTTACCGCTTGACTAAACTAATGACATCTTTTCCTGCTGTCCTCACTGCATTATCAGTGCAGTATTAACAGTGATGTTGCTTAATGCACTTTTAAATACCATGTGCTATTTATTTTCTTGCAAAAGAACTTCTTTCTCTTCCCACCTCAGATTAAAGCCCATTTTGCATCACACTATGGCCAATAATTTATCTAACCAATCATGCGGAAGGGATGAGGGGAATAAAAAAGAGATAGGAAGGTAGTAGCTGTGAAAACAATTTGAAAGGGACCATACATTGACACAGCTTGCAAGTTTTAAAAAAATTTAAGTGCTTCTGCACTTCTTTTTTTAAACGGAGTATTAATGCTTATGAAAGTAATTAAGCCTTTTTGATGTTCATGTTCTAATAATTGTAATGCCAAAAAACCTAGAGTGAAAGCTAACAAAGGAGTAGAAATATAGTAAGCTTAAACTATTTTTAAATTTTCATACAAACCCTGCACTGACATTCCCTATTTCTGCTGACCTAGTGAGCAACTGGTAGAGGTAATGAAAAAGTGCCTGTCCCCTACACACAGGAACCTCAGATGTAAACCCACCTCAGCCCAAGCCAGGTAAGGGACAGCTACAGCAATTGTGGACTTGAGTCATTAATTTTTAGCTGACAGTATTTTTTATTATTTATTATTAGACTTATTACATCTTCAGAGTAAAAGCCTTATTTTATGAAATTACATAAACACAATTGATGGTAGCAATTTATTCCAGGACCTGAGGATGTTCACTGGCAATCTAACAATGGATGGAATTATTGTTGACAATTTTACAAAGCTTTTATCAGAATTTATGGGCCATTAAGCCCAACAGTGCGATTACCAGTACGATATCATCTCTCTCAGTAGTACAGTGTTAGCCCACAACAAACTGTTTTCTAATCCTCTCTATTATAATCAGTCTATTTACTTAGAAATCATATGTTTGCTATTTCTGAAATGATCTGAATCCTTGAAACTGTATTTTAGTCCACAGATAGGATCCAATAGGTACCATACTAAACAGGATAAAATAGCCCTTCTTTAAAATTCCAGCAATTAGTTCAGATTTTCTCTTCATAAGTTGAAACACAAAACACAGATATTAGCATACTTGTATTAAATTACATGATACAGGCAATACAATAAAGGTGGTAATATTTCTCTCCAGAGCATCAAAGGATTCAATTCTTGACCTGAGTTTGTCATTGACACCCTTCCATGCCCTATGCTGTCAGGAATTAATTTGGCTGCTAGTAACTAATGACCAAACAGAAAAGAAATAGAGAAGGTGCTAATTAGCTATTTTTACTCTTAATTCACTGAATAACATGTGCTCATTGATGCAAACCAGACTGCTGCTGTTCAAATCAAGATGACCCTCATTTAGAAAAAGCGTCTGTTCTTCCTTTTCTGCACATGCTAAGTCTTTCATGTGCCAGCGAGAATTATCCACACATACTGATGGGAGCATCTTACACACTGCTGAACACAAACTTCCTTGGTGCTGGATTAGTTCATCTAGCATAGACAACTGTGATAAACTGATGTTGCCTAGAGGATCTGCCTCATTAAGGTGGGAAAGTGAGAACAAGAGCAGATCTGAAATAATAAAATCATTAACAAGAGCACCTTGAAGAACTTATTAGGTAGGAAACAGACTGACAATACCATTGGTCAACACTTAATTACTTTTTGAAGACCAGATGGAAATAAGAGAGCATTTCAGTGGTCATCCTTTCACATTCAAAACAAAAAGACAAATATCAAACTGATCCACTAACTGGGCATATATCCTAAAACAGATGTTTTAAGAAATAATGAGATCCTACCAGATAATTGCAGTTTCAACTTTACCTCTGCAAGGAGTCAAATTAGGAACTACAAATTACTTCTATACCAAATTAAAAAAGCTGCAACACAATTACTTATCCTTACAGGCAGGTGGAAGCTGAACACACAACATAAATTCGTCTTACATGCTGTGAAATACTTGCCACTGCTACTACTCTCAAAGACTGAAATTCTGCTGTTAATTTGGGGATAGTGGTAATGGCATCATTATCTACCCAGATGTTACAACATGGCAATAAAGGCAGAGTGTGGAGCTGATGCCACCTTTCAAGCACCTCACTCATTCTGCTGCAAAGACACCAGCTCAATTCTCATGTTGACCTTCCTCTGCTACACATGTGAAACTTTGAATAGAAGCCTGTGCTCTGTCCCCAACATGTTTGGGTACACAAGGACTAGCTAGAAAGGATTTTTTCATTAGAAAGCCAAACACCAAATGGTCCGTTTGTACAGGCAACCAGTGCCCTGCTGACCATTGTGTCTCACTAAGGACAGTCTCAGCATTCTGATACCAGTCAAAATTCAAATATGGAACCTGAGGTGGAAAAAATTTTCTTGCTGAGCACAATTCATCTTCTGTTCACATTACCACAGGTCTCCCCTAGGAGAGACCTGGATCAGTTCCTGAGGGAGGGGAGATGTGACTGTTACTACTGGTTTTCCACAGCTTGGTTTTTTAGGAGTGTTTTCAGAGCCAGACGAAAGGAGAGAAGTCACAGTCACACTTCCACCATTTCTCAGCTCTCCTCAAAAGACAAGGGCCTCATGTTGTACACATCACTCTGTGGTGCAAAACCCATGTTCATGTGGAAACCTAACAGCTTCAATTATGGTCCAGCTGTGACAAATCAACTTCCAGTGTCAAGATTTCACCAACTAACACTTCTGCTTCCAAAAAAATTGGTTGGTTTTGTTCTGGTTTAATCGGTTTTTCACTTGGGGTTTTCTGTTTGTTTTTAATGGGAAAGAAAGAAAAAAGAAAAAAAGGGCATGTACTTGGTGCTGAACTAGTCTGACGAGCAGTATAACAAATTGAATCCTGTTCAAGAAATGAGAATGTCAAAATTCCATTCATGAGAAATAGGTTGCAATAAAAATGGAGGAGAAAAACCACACCACTCCTGTAACTTAGATTTTCACTAAAGGCCCTTGCTATTCAGCAGTTTCCAAAACATCATGCCAGCCAGTCACCCAGACTTGAGGATGCCTCCCCCACATTTTTGTGGGAGAAAGTTTCCTTGTCATCATGTGCCCAGTAGATGATCTGTGAGCCTTCAGATTTAACACATGAGAAAAAAATCTGTTAAACATTAGTCATATGTGCTCATATCACAGCTGTCCCTTCCCAGTGATTAAAGGAAATGAAGAAGGTTTTATTTTTCTCCCAGCTTCTAAAGTTTGTGTAAAATTCACCACCAATGTCTTCAGGTAGGAGAACCATAACTTCCACTCTCAGAAGAAACAGTGATCACATATGCAAAATGATATTTTTATCTGGCCTGTAGATCTGTTATCTTCATTATTTTGAAAGTCTTTTCTATCAAATATGTATCCTTTATGCTTAATGTACCTTTCATGCTATATTAACTGAAAAAGTTGGAAAGAAACATGATAGCAAAATTTTATCCTGAATAGAGCACATGACCATTTGGCCAGTAGGCCTCAAATCTTACCTATTCTCCCTATCACATTGCCTTTGATAGTCCAGGGCATATTTTCTTAAATTAACATTACTTTTTACATGGCACAAACAGGTATGACAAAGTGACCATACATGTTTTTAAAATACTACTTTCACAACACCAAAACCACCTGGGATTTTTCAGTTCAGTAATATAGGTGCTGAAAATTAAAACAAACTACCAAATAACAACATCAGGAAACAAAGGACAAGCAGACCTTTTCCTCCTTGTCCTCTACATTGAATTGCAATGCTGTCACCCCAAGTCCAAACCGAAGAGCAGAAGTTGCAGGTGACGCATGAAGCACATCCCCTTGGAAACACCAGGGACAGCGTGTAATCCAAGAATATGTCTGAGAAAAGCAGTTTTCTGCACCTCTGGTTATGCACATCCATGGGAGTTGACAGCCAAGTGAGACACGAAGGAAAATTAAGACTGCAGCAACTGTAAATATTTGGGAAGCACCTGCTTGAGAATTGCCCGCTACAATTACAGAAAATGGAGGTGTCCTTGGCCAGGTGACTTCTTTTCCTTGTTAAGTATCTGTTTGTAGAAAATTCACAAGAAAATATAAGTGGAAAAGATACAGCACAATGCCACCTGTGGAAAACAAATGTGCACCTCATTTCAACGTGAGCTCTGGTTAAGTGGCTTGTGTTGAAATGCTACCTAGCATTCCAAGTGTAAACCAGCTTAATCATATCTATTGAAAACCACATAATAAATAACATGAAATATGCAGCATGCCATCCTAATTGCAGAGGTTGTCTCACTTACTAGAAGTCATTTATTTATTCAAATGACTTGAGCTACATGATTCAATCTGAATCATGGGAACTAGTTACTGATTTGTGCAAACAGCCTCTTACTTCTTTGCTAAAGGCATTGTTGAAATAACTGACCCAACTGCTAAAACAAGCTTCTTCCTTGAACTCTGCCTCCTGCTTTAGTCTTACCTCCTGAGTGAACTTCAGAAAACATCATTGTTCTACAAAAACCTTGTAAACGTAATTAAAAAAAATAATTCCAATGTAATTAATTAATAATGCAATGGAAATATTGGTATTTTCAAGATCAAATAATTGATTAGTAATAGGGAACTGCACATGCAGCCATAACTTCACTTTGCAGAATTGAAGTACACACCTCTCAATAAGAAACATCCACTGCCTCTGATAGGAATCAAACTCAACTTACAGAACTGCACTTATGTCTCAGATCTTAATGGGAGAGGGGGAGTGAATACATATCCCCAGACAGAAGAAGCTACAATTTTTTTTTGGTTGGTTGGTTGGTTTCAGGGTTTTTTTTAAGTTAGACCTTGCAAATGTGAAAACTGCCATCATAACTATGCTGCGGCTACATAGAAAGCATAATTTAGGAAACAATTCTGACTTTACATCTGCTTACACCCAACCTTGATCTGCACCTCATGTCTCACACTGCTGTTATCTCAGGAGATGCCGGGGCTTCCGCGGGGTGGTGGGGCAAGGGGCCAGGCATGCTGAGCCCTACCACAGACAGAGAGTGAGCACGCCTCAGCCACCAGGAACCAAGCCAGATGCATGCCACCACAGGTCACCTCATCCCAGCCTCCGGCCAGCCTCCAGCAAGGGACATTTCCCCGGGGAAGGGCACACAGATGGGCCTTCAGGAAAGGGAAGGAATGATGCTGCACATGAGACAGTTTTTCAAAGCTTGTGAATAGGCCCCAAGTAGGATGCTGGTTACCTTCAACTCCAGGCAGTGTTTATCATCGGCTTGGGCATGGGGCGAGAGGCCAAAATACTGGCAGGCAACTTCATCAGTGGCCAGATGTATTGCCTCAGGCAAACATTTAAAGCCTCTGTGGCTTTGATCCCTTGAATCATGATAGGTAAAATAATACTTTCCCCTATCTAGGAAAAGTGCTGTGCAAGCTTGCAGTGCCCCAGTGCCAAGACTGGCTGATTTCCAGGGCTTCCCTGGTTATCTTCATATTTACTGAAGAATCTGGTGATGGGAAAGCAGGGATTATGCCACTATGTCCTGATTACCAAATACACAAACCCCGTTCCCACAAAGTGATAATTTAATTCTTATAAAAGCCAGAGCTAAAATGCTACTATCCTGTCATCAAGACAGCTGGTTTATATCCTCTTGTCCTTCCTTCCACCTCTTACCCAGAAAACATCCTGTCTGGCACAGTCCCTGCCAACTCATCCAACCTCACTGGTCTCTGCTCCCAGGAAGGAACCATCTACCCTGGCAGAGTGGTTCTGGCACAACTGCCTTTGCTGGTCCTGAATACTTAGAGTTTTTCAGTTTGGGATGGAGGGGGCTGGCAAATCCCCCACTTTTCCAAGGAGCTGGAGGATACTCCTGGGGAGGCTACCCACCTTTCACACAGCACCTTTTCAAGGTAAAGCAACCAGAGAGAGGTAACCACTAGACAATAAGGTTTTTAACCCACACAGAAGCCTTGCTGGCCCTTGAGGCATTGCCACTGCTCGGCAGTGTCACCCTGCCTGCCCAGAGCCCTGGCCTGCCTTCTCCTGCACGTCCAGGAAGGAGCCTGCAAAGCTCGGGCTCCTCCTCTGGAGCTCAGTGATGTATGGCGAAGGCACCAAACATGTGGAGGCCAGGGAGGTAATGGATACCAAGCTTCTTTTAATTTAGACATATTTATGTATCCCTATTTCATTATTTTTACTATTTCATTATTTCAATTTATGAAAATAGAAAAAAGTTGATCACAAGGATTTTGGACTTCATTTACTTCAGTGTTCACAAAGATCAGAGCAGAATTAATGGGTATACAAATGACAGCATACCCCACTCCCAAAACCTTAATTTTTTGAGCCAAGCTCAGCAAACATGCCTTGGCCAAAAAAACTAAGTGGGAGGGAGGTATAAGAAAATCAAGTGGTACTCTGGTATTTTCAAAATAAACCTACAAATTTTCATTTCAAACGACATTTCATTTTGTTTCTTACCCAACTTGGAAAGAAATAATCTCAAATCAAATTTGATCCTCCAGATTATATTACAACAGGGCTTTTTTGTTGGTGTTTTGTTGCTGTTATTCTTTTCTTTTCACTAAAACCACCCCTGACATACTTGTTTCAGTATGACTGGAAATTATCCTTTTTTTCTAGGTCTTTTTTTCCTCTTCAACCACTGAAACAAACAAAAGCCACCCGTGATTCAAAGCACTCTGCTAGTAGAACATGCATGTGAACACGTAGATGTTTACTTTCATGTACGCAGATGTGCTGGCCAGATGAAGGAACGCTGGCAGAAGGAGAATCCCTGCATCTGCCTTGCACGGATCTGTCAACACGCAAAACACACTTTGCATTGAAGCTTCCAAATGAAAGCTCGCACATCCCTACAGGATACATAAATCCAGCGCGTCTCTCTCCTAACTATGCCTTCTGTTCATTAAAAAATAATTTTTAAAAGGTGTGGTGTGGTAGCACTTGCACTTGTTAGCTCAATGGCCACATTTTCACTCTGGACATCAGAAAGATTTCCTGTTTAAACACACAATCTCACAGGTAGGTTTTTCATGTTTCTTCCTTTGAGCAACCTTCAATAACATTAAGCATAGAGAGTACAATACCCACACCTACACATTCCTCCTATAAGACAAACTACAAAATCGTGTCACAGTTCCTGAAAATAACCATCTTGCTTCAGCAGAAATAGACATTTATTTTTGTCCAGCTTCTCTGTACAGAGGAGTACATATTTTTTTTTCCACATTTCCTTTAAGAATGACTTCTGCACACACTAATGCCAAATGTTCTGTAACTATTTCTAAAATTAAAAAAATACATTATTACTCAATATTGTTAGGTCAGCAGAATTTAGACATGAAAAAGGAAGCATTACAATTCCGTTTGCCATAGTTGGAAGTCAAGAAGTAACAACCAGAATGGATTGAAACACCACTATACCTACTGCACCTGCACCTACACCACTGTACCTACTTATAGTGTTCCTGGAAGCTCCCGGAAGAAGAGGCACAGGAGAAGGTCAAATCCATGTGTACTTAACAGGACCAATGTGTACTGTATTAAGCTGAACAAGGACTGTCGAAGTCCACACAAAATATAAAGCAGTGGATTTCCACACTGTGTACCATTAATCCCCGGAAAAACATAATTCACCCGAACACTTTCTACCAACACCTACACAATCTGATAATCCCATAGTGCAGTCCCTCCATGTCCTCATGCATTTCATGAGCTCTCTAAAGCTGAGAGGTACTGAGCAGCAGTGGTCCTCAGGAACAGAGCAGTTCCGATGACTCACGTCCAACACAGCTCTTACAGCACCCTCATCACCACAGGCGTGTGGCATTGCAGGAGCCTTGTTCCCTATCACAGGTGCCGGGTGAAGCACTGCTCAGGACCCAGAGAGGAAACTTCTGCACTTAGAGCAAGATGTGTTGCTCAAGCTAACCTCAAGGCGAGTGTAAGACAGGCAACTATCCCTGTCACCTCAGAAACTGCTGCTCTCCTGCTCGAGTGTTCATTGCAGGCTACACACCTCCTACAACTGCCACAAAGCTTTGTGGCAGTTGTAGGAGGGGTGTAGCCTGCAATGAACACTCGAGCACGAGAATCAAAAAGTGAGAACGATCCTTCCACTGAGATGCAAATAACAGCTCTGCTGCATTTCCTAATAACTTCCTGATAAAGCTAGCGATTTCCCAGTCAAGTTGAATGTGATTCTTGTTCCAGATGAGCCCTGACAGAAGGCCATTTTCGACTAGTATATGTTCAAGGAGAGCAGTACAGCAGAACAGGGGTTTGAGAAATTATAAGCACAATTAGAAGATGCCTAATGCAATTCACACAATTCCAAAATGGCAATTATTCTATCTAGCAAGTAATCTTTTTACAGAATTTGACTAGTCTAGATTTATAAAGGTTTGTCATCCAGGTCACCCCAGGAAGCATTCCTAATATAGAACAGCCAGAAGATGCTTTTGTGAGTATAGCCAGTTCTGGCTCCCTCAAATAAAAGTTCTACAAGTCAAATTTGTGTTACACAAACTCATTTGCAACACAGATCCAAGTCTAACATGAGATTTAACACAAGTTCTCATACCCGTGAATGCCAGTGCTCGTAACATAACATGTTGACACCAATTTTGAGTATCAGTTCTTTCTGGAATAATCACTCACATACACAGCGTGACTGTACTCTCTGATGCATACACACTACTGAAACCTGGACTAGAGCAAGAGTTTGTAGCAACATCAACAGTTTCTATGCAAAACCATTCCATGAAGGTATTATCATCCTCCTGAAAATGAAGTAAACCTTCCACTAGGCTCGTTTCTGAAGAGCTATTAAGCAAAGGCAGTTTGTGCTCAAGGAAGATAAGGACACTTTCTGAAGGAACTGGTTTGGCTAGTCAGCTATCTTGCCCCTAAAGTTAGCATATCCCAGTGATTTCAGTGATACATGGATACCTAAATGCAAAAGTCAGCCCTGTGGACCATAATGGCATTGTGTGACACTCCCCAAGAGTCTCTCTTTATAAATTAACAAATAAATTACAACAGACTTCTCTGATTGTAAAGTCTCCAGGGCATTGATCTTGATTTCCTATTTATCTGTAAATCTCTTCATATACTCTTTATGCAAGAAATAACATATTTGTATTTAGTAGAACTTCAGCATCCAGTCTGCTCACCATACACAAAAACTTTGCTGAGAGGCCAATCTCCCATGTAAAATTTTAGTCTCTATACTTTGTACATTGCCTGAATTAAAGAAATGAATGCTAGCATTTTACCTTCCCTTCACTGCTTTTATTGATGAGTTTTGGGTTTTGTTCTTAAGCATTCACACACTGAGGCACTGGAGTAAAAGCAGCTCTACACTCAACACTATTTATTTATTTCTATTATCTCACCAAATTGGGCTATATCAGCATCTAAGTTTCCATTTCTCTAACTGGATTTACCATCAAGACTGCACAGATTTGTTCTAGTTTCCAAATGCAAAAATGTTTGGTCATTTACCAAGGAGAATAGAAAATAATAAACGGTTCCATAGACAAGAACAGACATAATAAATACCTACACAAATATACTAGCTCCTGTCCACAGAGAAAATTCCACTTTTGTCAGTGGTAATACAAACACAGGAATGAGAGAACAGTGTACCAGCTCTCCCAGGACTTTAATAGAGTATGAGACATTCTTCACCGGGTACCAGGTAGACAGAGAACACTGCTGATTCCTCAGCCAAGCTGTGGATGTGTGGGCAGCCCTCTGCTTCTGGGAGTCCCCCATAGCAGGTACAACTCACAGGCTTCTCCTGCCAGACTTCTTCTCCACAGAGCAGCAGCCAGGTTACACTGGAGTGCATCTAAAAAGGCACTGGATGCTTGCACGTAACTGGATCAAGCTCTGCACGGTCCACAAAGACTTGCCTACTTGTACGCATCTGTCCACAAGTAAGCATGGAATAATATACAGTGCAGAAACTACAAAACAGTGTAAAGGGCAGCAATACTCAATATAAGTACACACACAGCTCACATGTAAGCACTGCACAGGATATTAGACAAAGGTTTTTCACTTCACAGGGACACGAATACGTCAATACTCCTAAAGAATTTAGTCCCTTGTATAAGACTCCAGGTACAGAAAGCTACCACAGCGCACGCTAGCTGCTCCTGAGCTGCCTGGCACGCCGGCATGCATACTCCTGACACAGAGCCACACACTCCCATCCCACAAGGGCTGCAGCTACAGATCAATACTAGAGACATGAAAGCAATATATAGCAAGAAAAAACAAATTGCTAAACTGTAGCACTGTCGCCGAGCACTGGCACACAAAAAGGACATGGGTCAAATCCATTCAGTTTAAGTGGCATGCCAGCTATCACTGGTATTTATCTCAGGTACTACCAAGCAGGCCTCCCAGGGTACATTAGTGGAAATCCAGATTAGTTCCACTGTGCTTAATGTGGATCAACATCAGAGCAGGTAGATAGAGGCAGGTATTGATCCCCGTGATGAGAATACTTCACTTTTGGGCAATGCTGTTTGGTTCCGGAATATGTTCACTTAGGTTTCTTTTTCTATATCTTAATGACTACAGTGTTATAACAAAACCAGTTTTCTCTCATCCATCTTCAAGAAAATTAATTCTACAATTTTGCGAGAAGTCACAATTGTATTTAAATTGCCATTTAAACATTATGTTGATTGGATTTTATAGGCTGATTCTGATGTTCTTCTAACAGTTGCCCAGGCACTTTTTCGTTTTTGAGACATCTCTTTTTGGTAATAGAAAGGATCAGGCTGAAGTTATAAGAAGTGTCATTTCACACCCGGTTTGAACTTGCAGAAGTATTGCATATATTTATGATAGCAAGTTTCCTTTCAGGATTTCTCTGAATTCTGATGCTAGGTCTTATCATTTGACCAAGGAGGCAGTCCCCAACATATACAGATCCTCTACTACCTGCTGGACCTGTTGCTTCAAATCAATATCTCACAATTCTCAGATGCTTCTTCATTTTGTGCCTCTGAGTAACTTTATTGCTTTCCTTCAAGTGTGGGGAGAAACTAATAAAAGTCCAGTCAATTGATGAATGCTTTCTGAAGAAATCCTTCTGCCTCCACCTGTACCACTGAGCCTCCAGCTCTTACCAGAGGAACAGTTACTTGCTGACACAACATCCTGAGAATAAATCTCTATTGTATTTATCATATAGCTGTTGATTATTTAGTAATCCTCAAAAAACTGGCAGCCTCCTAAGCTTATAAGACAAAGAATTAAACATTATAAACAAGGTATTTCTCTTCACTTTTTACATACTATACAGGGCATGTGCACCTGAGACTGCAACACAAAAGACAGGCAGAGCAGGTGGGAGGCACTTTACTTCTCATCAGCTTCAAAGCGTGAGGAAAAATAAATAAATTAAAAAGAAAACCAGGAAAGAAAAACTGCCCATGTTACATGAACAACAAGTATGAACTTGATTTCTGGAACAAGAGAATCTTTCCGCTTTTTAAAGGTTGTGCAACTAGTTCTTTTGGATCGAGTGTTCCTCACTTTCAGGGCGGCTTTACAGTTCACAGTCACGAAAGACTCTAACTCAGTTACTCTAAGCCATGCAATCAGCCCTTCTAGAACGTAATAGATCTCTTCTCTCGCTTTTTCTTTAAAAAGTATGAAAGGAAAAGAAGAAAAACCAAACCACCCAAATCTGCATTTTTTCCTCTGGCTGGCAGATTTCCAAGATAAAGAGGACTGCTCTCCGGCTGGGACAGCAGCCGGGGCCTGCTCTCCAAACTCACAAAAGAGAACACCACACATAGAGAAAAAGCGACGGGTCTGATCGGCCAGAAACGTCTTCTCACCCTCTGAGAGAGCGTCTCCAAGGAAGGAAAGAAAGGAAAGAAAACCCAAGGGAAAGAAGGAAAACCCAAGCACCCGCGGCAGCCCCACGCCCCAGCCCCACAGCCAGCCCCACCGTGCTGCTCCCACGCAGCGCCGGGATGGGCGGGCAGCGCCGGGGCTGGCAGCGCCGGCAGCCTCGGGACGGGAGAGGACGGGACGGCGCCTCCTTCGCGCCGGGTCGGGCATGGATAAATCGCCCCTCTTTCTGATAACTGGGGAGCTAGAACCCACACGAAGTTTCCCTTCCTTTCAGTCACCCCTCCCCAGGTGTATACGTCTTTCTATTATTACTATGACTACTTTTGTAAAAGACAAGGGGAGGTGTCCAGGTCAGAGCGACAACGGGTTACCGGAGAGGTGCTTACAGGAACCCCGCGGCTCTTCCCCGCCGCCACAGTGCTGGGGAACAGGGAGCGCTCTCCGGGGAGCGACTGGGCAACGAGAGAAGGCGGGGAAGAAGAAAAAAGAAACACTAAAGGAGAGAAGCACAACCGATGAGATGTGCCAAGGCTTATTCCCTCTTATTTCCTCCACCCCCACAAAAGAAAATAAGCCAAGAATCAGGAAGTCAGGGCTGCGTGATCGCTGCTATAGGTTTGGTTTTCTCCCTGTTTCTCTGGTTTTGGGGTGGCATTTTTGTTTTGGTTTGTTTTTTGTCTTAGAGAAATAAGTATTTGGGACTTTCTCTCCGCCTCTCCCCACGGGAGGCCGCGGCACGCAGCCGCCCGCAGCCCCGGCTCCCTGGTCCCCCGGGACGCAGCCGGCAAAGAGCGGCGGGACCCCCGCGCCCTGGCCCCCCGCGCCCCCCTACCTTTCTTTCCCTCCACGGCGAGGCAGAGAGCGAGGCGCCCCAGCAGCAGCACCAGGACAGCGGCGCCGCGAGGCCCGGCGGCAGCGAGGGGGCTGCGGCCGCCCATGCTGCGCGACCGCCGCTCCCTCGGCGGAGTGCGTGGGGGTCGGACGGGACGGGCGCACGGATGATTCCGCGGACCGGCTCCTGCTTTGCTCTTCTCCCGCGGCAGCGATCAGCTCCTCTCCGGCGCTCTGCCCTGCGCGGCTCCGAGCAGCATGCTGGAGGGCGGCCGTCGAGGTCTGCGCGCACACGTGCGTGCCCCGCAGCGGGCCGGCTGCTGCCTTCCTCCTCCTCCTCCTCCTTCTCCTCCTCCTCCCACCTCTGCTCCTCCTGCTGCGGGCTGCTGCGGGTAGACAAGGGCTTGCGGAGCGGCTGGAGCCGGCTGTGGGACGGGGTGCGCCCGGCTGCGCTCTCCACTCGGTCGCAGAGCGCAGGGGCTCCCTCTGGGGACGCCAAGGGGGAGGAGGATGGGGAGGGAGCAACGAGGAGAGGGGAGGAGAAACCGGCAGCACCTTCCCCGCCCAGGTGGAGAAGGGGTGGGCGCCCCACCTGTCCCGGAATATGGGATGAGAGGAGGTAGGACCAGGGACGAGATAGTTGTTCCTCCTTGCTCGGAAGGGTGTGTCTGTGTAGATTTTCTACTTCCCGGCAGTTTCTGCCGGCAGCTGCTAAAGGCATGAGCGTGCATTTGCGCCACTGCCTGCAGAAAAGCGGCGTGGCCCTAAGGCAGCTTCTGCCTTGCCGTGTGTGCCTGCCCGGCAGTGGTGGGCGGCAGAGGTTTACAGCAGTGCGGGTGTCCCGGCAGGGATTGCAGCAGGAGCGCTGTCCCGTCCCGTTCCTCAGGGAGAGCTGTCCCGCCGCACCACCAGGGAGAAGAGTGCGGGCAAGGGACACCTGAGCATTTTACTGGGGAGCAGCGAAGCCGCTCCGGAGGTTCAATCCACTCCCCTGGTTCCGAGGTTCCGGCCTCGTTTCTGCCCCCTCCACCGAAATCAGCAGAGTCCACTCTGCCTCTGCGGATAGTCCTACTCCCGTTCTGGTCATTTTACTCCCAGTACTTGTAAGGCCAAGTGTGTGCGTGGAATGAAACAGCGCAGTTTTAATGCATATTTAGCACACGGATAACAGGGTCCATACCCTGCCCGTACCGCTTCTATTCCCCTGCCACCAGCACTGGGAAAAAGTGCTCCTTGCTCTGCCTAACAAGTTACTTAGTCGAGACAAAATAACACAAGTGTTCCTGAGGTACTCCAGGTACATCCACAGACATTAAGCGAAAGAGTACCTGCATGGTGCTCCTTTCCCCCAAGAGGAAAACCCAAGCTGTTCAGTATTCATTAAAATATTCCTATGGTTTTTTAACAGGCTGTTTCTGTGGAAATGGGAGGAAGCACTCTCTTGTCACTCAGGTATGTAAATAGGACATAGACGTGCCACTTGTCTGGGCTGGGGTTTCTCCGAGTAAATCATGATTCAACAGTCAAACTTGCTGAACGCTGGTGGTGATTTCTTCATAGAGCTCTTGTGAGGGCTTTGGTTACACAGTAAATAGGATATGAGGACTTAAAACTGCTGTGATTAAGTGGGAACTCCAAAACTAAAGTCAATAATGACATGAGATTTGGGAAATTCCCTGCTAAACGCCTGTCTGTCACAGGGTATAGAACACAATAGATTGCAAAATAGCCACTGAGTGTACCTTGACTTTCCTCTGTTATGCATGTTTCTCTAAGAGATGCATCGCCCTTCTCCTACCAGTCAAATTCCTCTGTAAAATCCTTTTTCTGGCAGTTTAACTAGCCACTGTCCTAACTAGGCAAAGAAAACTACCATCCCATCTACACATCCTAGCACAAAGCCCAATGCCTGACCACATGCATTTAATCATTTATTAAGATGAGTTGCATTACAAGGCAGCTTTCACATGCTGTAGTTGACATTCTGATTCGATTATATTTTGTAAATAATGTGAAAGATGTACTTTGAAGTAAACTCAAACGTTCATAACATCCGAGGAACTCTATTCATATGATTGATTTCATGGCTGTAACTGAGGGCAGAACCTGAGCTTACGATACAATATTAATACAAAGTTGCTTCGAAGATTCTCACACAGTGCAGCTTCATAAACACTATGTGTATGTGGTTCATTTTCATTCATTTGACAAATAGGAGGATCTTTAAAAGTGAGAGAGACCTAGGAAAAAGAGATCAGCTTCTAGGGAGGGAAGATTTGCAAAGCATCCTCAGCACACACTAATGATTACAGCTTGCATTATGATAAAGGAAATGCGATTAAGACAACCAAGAAATGAACTTCAAATCAGTTCTGTAGGTAAATGATAAATAAATATGTGCCCCTAGACATGCAGACTGGGTGTCAAGATACCACTGTAGAAGGCAGTAGGGCTTTTAAAATCTAGAAGAAGAAAGGATTCAAAGTGACAGATAAAAACCAAACTAAATGTAGGAGAAGAAGAAAACATTTTTGCATATGAATTCATCGGAGAAACTGGTCCAAATCCTGTCCTAACATGCTGAAGAACAAATACTTGATTTGAAGAATTTTTGTGATTCTACCTGCTATACAGAGAAGGAACATTTCATGCTTGCTTCACCTCCCCATGACATACCGCCCTTATATAAATAAGGGCACATAAATTCAAGTATTCGATCCTAACTAAACATCTCCTTCATTGCCATCATGGTGAGCAAGGGGAGACTAGGCAAATTTCCCTTTAAATTTTTTTCCCACACTGCAGATATCGACTACAGGAGACTCTCATCTGCTGCTGGCAGTGCAGTACTGCTGAAGGGGCTGCACAGCAAGCTGCCATAAATTCCGTCCTCCCACCTTTGTGAGCACAAATGTGTTACTTTTGTGGCATTGTGCTCTGCTTGCCAAGGTCACGAGACACGTAAAGGAACTCTAAGACTGAAGTTTGAGAAGCTTACCACAGGCAGGAATTTCAGGCCTTTTTTACACAACTGAGCAATTTCTGGTTTCCCATTTTCCCTAAACAGCTGGTCACATACCCAGTGACTGCCTTTGGTATAACTCCTTTGAAGCGAACATGAATTTTACCGAGGGCATGCAATATTCATGTTGCAAAATTTTATTACTGGCTGCATGTGTGCATGGATCAAAGGTCATGGAACAAAGGCCAACCTTTTGATCACCAATTTTTAAATTGATAGCTCATAGTGAAAGTACTAAATGCAACATCTGTCTTCAGCTTTCTTTTGGTTTGCTTGCTTTACAGTATGTATATATATATATACAAATATATACGTACACATATATACATATACATACATACATATATATATATCTCTTTTCCGCAATATATTAAGCATAGACATGCTGACCTATAAAGTGAAGATCATGTAATCTGGTAGCTCTTCAACCAGATGGATGAGGATACTTCTGGATTGCAGAATTTGACTGCAGTTGCTCACCACCACTTGCCTGCACTACTGATCTGGTTACTTTGTCACATAGAGAGAGGTAACTAGAAGAGGATGAATAACTGATTTCCCTGTCAGTGGAATAAGCAGGATTAATTCTCCTATCTCTTCCACATTCCCTCAAAACAGAATAGAGTTTCGAAATCCTCTTAAGAGTAAGAAAAAATCCCTGCTGCTGGATCCTTTCCTTACACACACACATACAAAAAGTGTTGCTTTTCATTTTCCACCAAGAGTGGGTCAGCATTTGCCCCTCAAAAAAAATTTATCAGCAACCATTCCTCAGTTGCAATGCTGCTCTTCTCTGCAAGTTGTAAAAGTGATTTTAAAGGGCAGGCTTTTTACTGGAAGAGATAAAATTAAATAGAGATGAATTAGCGGAGTTTTACAGTCCCGTCTGCTCAGATTTTGCATAGTGTTTGAGACTGTCAACATTGTATTTTGCATTGTTGTTTGTATTCTATGACTCCTCCCTCAGGTTTTAAAGTAAGGACTGAGATAAAAATTCATGGAGCTTTATGGCACTTCAGATGTTGAAAATATTGCACACACTTTAACTAATTTATCTTTGCAAATCTCCGGTAAAGCAGGTTAGTAGCTATCATTTCCATTTTATAGATGTAAAATAATTTGCTTTGGGCAGAGCGTTAGTGGCAGAGCTAAGGTTATCACTCAAGAGCTCTATTTAAACCTTGGATCATGCTACTTCTAGAGAGTGTCCCTGATGAAAATGGATGCATTTTTACACAGATTATCTTTCTCTCTTTGCTTAACACTGTTTACAGAATCACAGAAGTTGGAAGGAATTTGGAAGGAACTCATCAGGATCATCAGGTCTAACTCCTAGCCTTGCACAGGACACCCCAAGAGTCACAGCATGTGCCTGAGAAAATTGTCCAAATACTTCTTGAACTTTGTCAGGCTTGGGGCTGTGACTACTTCCCCGGGGAGCTGTTCCAGTGCCAAACCACCCTCTGGGGGAAGAACCTTTTCCCAAACCTTCCCTGACACAAATCCAAGCCAGTCCCTCAGGTCCTGTTGCTGATTGCCACAGACAAGAGATTAGTCTCTGCCCCTCCTCTTCTGTTCATGAGGAAGTTTTAGCTGCAATGAGGTCTCCCCTCAGTCTCCTCCAGGCTGAACAGACCAAGTGACCTCGGCCTTTCCTCATATGGCTTCCCCTCAAAGCCTTTTACCATCTTTGTTGCTCTCCTTTGGGCTCTCTCTAATAGCTTTGTATCTTTCTTATATTGTGGCACCCAAAACTGTTCCCAGGACTCAAGGTGAGGCCTCCCCAGTGCAGAGCAGAGCAGGACAATCCCCTCCCTTGCCCAGCTGGTGAAGCTGTGCCTGATGCAGCCCAGGACAGGGTTGGCTCTCCTGGCTGCCAGGGCACTGCTGACTCATATCCAGCCTGCCATCAACCAGGACCCCCATGTCCTTTTACATGGCACTGCCTTCCAGCATCTCATTCACCAACTTCTCCATACATTCCAGGTTGCCCCATCCCAGGTGCAGAATCCAGCAGTTTGTTTGTTTGTTTGTTTGTATAACAGCACTTAAAAAGGACAACACCAACAAACACATGAGTGTTGAAATTAAACCTTAATTATAATAAATTGCACAGTCAGTATTTCAACACATTGACCAAGGTGTTATCTCAGGAGGGTTCCTACATGTTCTTTACTTTTTTTTATATCCATGTTAGATTTAGCTGTCATCTCAGTCGCCAACTTCACTGTGGCATTTTTCAGCAAAATTCTCTTAAATCAGGAACAGACTTTTAAAATTATTTAAACTCTGTTTGGGATTCACAGCACTAGCTTATACAGTAATGAAAGTAGGCAGCAAAAGAAAAAATCTCCTGTGTGGCTGTAGTGGTTTTTAGCACCCAAAGATTAATTGCACCCATTGCATGGGAGAAAGTGTGAGCCACCTATTTTCTGAATTATGGCTTCTCTTTGAAAAGACCCCCAATTTTATTCCAGTATAAAGCCGGGAGAAAAATAGTTTTGTGTATTTTGATTAACATCTAAAGTAATTACAAGACCAAAAAAAGGTACGGCAAAATTTTCAGTGTTGAAGATAAACATAGCAATTGATAAGATAAACTGAACAAGATTATCAGTTACAGGAATAACTACACTGTATTGACAAAAGTATTCAGATTTACTCACCATATAGCTGTTCTTTCCCCTCTCACAAAATCTCTGCTGAACACCTGGGGAATATGGCACCTCCATTGCCATCTAGGAGATAATTTCAAAGGGTAGCATGCACTCCCTGCTTAAAAGCATGTCATTTTGTTGTTTGTAACTTCATGTAGAGATTACTACGGTTTTTCACAAACTTTAACAAGTAGCAAAACTACACATCTCTCACCTCAGTAAGTTTTACAGTCCATGAGGGTAATTACATAAAAACATAAGAATGATGGAATTAGGTATATTATATACAAAATCTTTGTTACTAAACAGTACAAGTTTCCTACACAAAAATAAGCTCCTGCCTTATTTCTTTGTTGAGGTGACTTACACCTTGATATTAGTATGGTACATATATTCCTTCATTCAACCAGAAATCATACAACTCTGTATGATTGCAGCAAATATAGTATGAGCATGCTGTCAATTAATGAGATATCAGTGGAAGCAGAGCTAACAAGAATCACAGAATGGGTCAGATTCTGGCAAGGTGCCACAGTGGGTCACTTGGTCCAGCCTCTCTGCTCAAGCAGGGTCATCCTAGAGCACATGACACAGTATTGCATCCAGATTGTTCTTGTATATTTCCAGTGAAGGAGACTCCACAACCACTCTGGGCAATGTGTTGTGGGCAATCTGCTTGGTCATCTGCACAGTAAAGAAGTTCTTCTTCACATGCAGATGGAGTTTCCTGTGCATCAGTTTCTGCCCATTGCCTCTTGTCCTATTGCTTGGCACCACTGAGAAGAGCCTGAATCCATCCTCTTGACACTCTCCCTTCAGATATGTACATGCATTCATATGGTCCCCTCTCATGCACATGGTTCATGGGCAGCTTGTTGTCCAGGATCCCCAGGGCCTTCTCCACAGAACTCCTTTCCAGCAGGTCAGCCCCCAGCCTGTGCTGGTGCATGGTGACACTATCAGAGCACACTGTATAGTTATTCAGGATGGGTGAGTAGTAATGCTAGGTGTCTGATTATGAGCACTAATACTGCTAATTGCATTACTCTCACTGTCAGTTCTGCACTTCATGCCCTTGCTCACCTAATTCCTGACCCACTGCATAGCCTGTCACACCCCATGTATGTCCACAGTGACAAAGAGATGGGGACAACAACCATGCCATGAACTTTGACTTAGGAAGAGTAAAAGGGCCATGAAGCCAAGCTCAGTCCCCTTCCCTTCCCTTCCCTTCCCTTCCCTTCCCTTCCCTTCCCCACCTCTTCCCAGCTCCCACACCAAGTTCAGTACCACATGCAATACTGCAAGTGGTTGCACAAAATACTGTCTCCTTAAGTGTTTGTACTGCTGAGAAATCTACGGCACAGAGAGAGTGAGGAAAGCTGGTAGCCCTGAGTAAACGCTCAAAGAATGTGAGTTGCATCAAGGGTGTGGCTAATGGGGGTTTCTTCAGATGCAGCCATCTTCTGCCCTTTGCATCCAAAGCAGACACAGATAGCAAAGATAAGACGTTGCAACACTGTGATTTTTCTGAAAAACTGCAGCAGCCAGTGCTTATATAGGCTAGCAAATACAAAATAAGTCAGCCTTCCCTTATATCCATTCCTTGTTTTGCACTGTGGAGGTGTCTCTACCTTAACTGACTTTTCTACATTAATTCCTATATGTTACTCAAATTAAAACAAAGCTACACAGAGGCTGACTATACAAGTAACTTTACAGGGCCATTCTCCAGTATCAAATGAATTGTTAAAAAGCAGATTGTATCCATCAAAATGTTAAAGTCTCTCAGCCCGCAGACTGATGTGGTTGCATTCAGACTACCTATAAGGAGCACTCCTTGCCTTCTGCTGCCTCTCAAACTGTATATGGAAGAGTACTAGCCAGTCTAGCCTGGGACTGTTTGTATAATGAAAAATGCTGATGATCTAGCACAATGTGCAGGGAACACTCCCTACACAATTGGCCAACATGAACGTGGTCATAGCTATTTCCCAATATTTTGAAGCCAGCAGTTCTGTTCCTTGTTCATCTCAGTGCACACAGATTCAGTAACTAAAATATCTGAGTATGTAAATTTTACTTCCGAGCCAAAAAAAGTGAGTAAGGAACAGTTATTTTCTCCCAGCCCAGTTAGTAAGTACCCTTATGTTTATAGACATTTCCTTGCTTCTTCCTTGTCTGTGATCCCAGATATATGCCACTGAAATCATTACCGCCCATATTTTCCACAGGAAAACTAAGCCCACTAGCAAAGCTGTCACTGAAGAGAAGGGGAAAAACATTTCTTTGTCAAGTGCTTTGAAGTTTTGTCCCTCAAGGGTTTTAATCGCAGAGTAGATGATCATTTTTATTTACAGCAAAACAAGTCATAATGCTTTATAAAAAATTCTATCATCTTTCATTCAACACTGCATAACTAAATAATAAAGACATATGTGGCAACACCTGGTCAATTCAATATGATTACTGGAACCTAAATCCCAGAGATACTACAGTTGCATTGAAACAAATCCCATAGAACATGGACAAGTAACCAACTGACTTTTTTGCTTTGTCATACCTTTAACTTTCAAAATCTTTCTCAGGTAGAAGTTTTCTGCAGCATGTTAGAGAGCATCAACAAATGTGACTGAGCAGAAGAGCATGTTCTGGAAATCCGAGATGTCACAAAGTGCCCGACTTTCCAGAAATGGCATCTTTCTTTTCAAATGAGGAGGAGCCAATGTAAATGCCCCTGAGGAAGGCCTTAAGGCAATTTGGCCAACATAGTAAGGTACGATATTGAAGACTGATATTGGGTAAGTGGCTTGGTGTTAGAGGATTGGATTTATGAAGTAAAACAGATGCTACATAAGCCCTGTCATCATACTGCATGTGTTTCCTCCTGTGATCCTGTGGTCTCAATGTCTACTACTCATTGGGGTATTCTACATATGCCCCTGGAGCACATCTTTCAGCTTAGCTCTTTTTGGAAGAAACACAGGTTT
Organism: Rhabdornis inornatus; assembly: GCA_013397075.1. Taxonomy (NCBI): domain Eukaryota; kingdom Metazoa; phylum Chordata; class Aves; order Passeriformes; family Rhabdornithidae; genus Rhabdornis; species Rhabdornis inornatus. Next base: position 320,970 of record VWZS01009835.1, read on the forward strand.
TGCACCCAAAACCCATAGCATGAGGAGAATCAGCCTCAGAAGCGAGCTCCTGATCCATACAAAAATGCTTTTACAAGTGCTTGCACACAATTTGCAGTTTCTAGAAGAAAAAGAGAAACAACAAAATATTTTAGTTGTTACAGAAGTAGGAATTTTAATCTTTAGAAGGCAAGACAAGACCTGGACCTTCAGTCTTTGAGGCTTCCACTTCAGTCTTTGAGGCTTCCAAACTGGGCTGACCCCAAACCCAGAATGTAAACAGACCCAGTCTTTCACTGGTTACCTAGAAAACCACTTGATATGAAAATGGCAATGGGACGAGAATGCCAAGCACTTCCTATTAGTCAGTGATACTGCAAGGTAAACAACATACATAGGACCTGTAGTGAAAAGAGCAGGCTAAAAGCAGTCAGGCAGCTCTTCAGGGAGCCATTCCAGTGGTACCCATCAGCAGGCAGGCATGGTGGGAACCTGGGCTGGCCACTGCATCCACAGAAATCAGGTGCTGCAACTCAGTTAGGACAAAGTTAGTCCACAAACCAGACGATCACATTTTAGGTGCTGTCAAAACATGGCTACAAAAATGGGTTGTGAGGGGCTGCCTTAATGCTCTGAGCTTTATCTTCCTTCCTATTTATAGCATGGTCCCCAACACACCTTAGGATATCTATTTGATCTCAGCTCTCTCGTATTTACTTCTTGAGCTTCCAACAACTTTGATGGCAGTACTCCTTTTCTGTTCAGACAGATGAGCAATTCTTATGGCATTTCAGTAAACCTTCCAGAGGTAATTAAAATATAGCTGTCTCTGTAGCTTCCTCTTCTCCAAACTCAGAGTCAGTCTTTAAAAATCCCCACGTGACTTGACGGCAAGAGAATGTGAACCTCTAATCAATTCTGTGTGCACACTCCCAGCTCCATCAGACCTTTGCAGTTTTCAAAGAGGCGAGTGTGGACCACAACTTCTATTCCCAGTCTGTGGGAGTGGGAAAGCGACTTCAGCATAAATACATGCAATTTGATACTTTAAATATATTTTAAACCAGCTCCTTCTCCTTTAAATCTAATTTCCTCTGACAATAGAAATTTATCACCAATGACTCAAGCTTCCTCAAGGTTTTATCAATTTAAACTTCAATAATGTTCTTCCTTCATGGGTTCATGCTACATTGCCTAGCCCTTGCTTATCCAGCCAGCACTTGCTCATGCAAACCAATACTTTGGCTTTTCTGGCTTATTTGCCTGACTGCTTGTTCATTATGTGCCTTGCCCACTATATTAATCTGAGATGAGGGTCTTGTGGGAATTAATAAGTCTGCAAATGGATGAGCTGTTTAAAATCTTGCCTGTTTTCTATATGGTTGCATAATATAGAAATGTTTCTTCTATATGGAGCAGGAAACAAATGCCTGGACCTCCCAGCAGTGGAATTACTGTGGACTGTTTTTCTACAGATGATTTTGCTTTCTCCCTTTATTGCCTGTCATCTGCAGTACACTCATGTGCCCTCCAACACCAGCTGGATTAGAGACAGCTGGTATGGAGATGTATCCATGATAATTGGCCACATGGACTGATGGTGATACAACAGCTGCTGAAGTTTGCAGCATCTCCTCTTTACCTACCATGTGATTCCAGAAGGCTTGGGAGGTCCTTGCTCTTCCATGGTATTTGGTTAAAATTAGTTAACAAGGATGGGGAATCAATAGACGGAATCACTGCATGAATCTTTCTTCCAAACTAAAAAACTGGGGGCTGGTAAGAAGCTGTGACTGTGTGACTTGAAACAGTTGAAATATGTCCTTGATGTCCTTTCTAGTGCCACAGGAATAATGACAGGTTTAGAGAGTGCAACTCTGTGACCTTACTTGAATTGGAGCACACTTTAGTGTGTCTGAACAGCTCTCTCCAGGCTTTTTTGGTGAGTTTGTCTCTTAAAGAGACTGTCTTTAAACTCTGGACATCTGTGTGGTCCAAGGTTACCAGTGTTGTTATGGCTCGTGGCAGAGGCATATGTGCTCCATGATTCTGATATTTTTCTCTCACAGATCTGCTCCTGACCTTTGTTTTTATCTCTGCATCTCATCCTAAAGCTAACATAAAGTGCAACAGAAGCCAGGTCTGCTTGAGAAAGCCCACACAGAAGTCAGAGGGCTTCCTTGGAGTCAGCTGCTGGCTCAAAAAGACTTCTCTCAGTAAAGGAAAACAAGGAGGTTGTGTTTGTTTTTCAATTTCTCAAGAACCAGAAGATTGACCATAAGTGAACAATAGTCTTATCTGAGTATGGAGAAGGAAGTAAGGGGAAATAAGAATTACAATGAAAACGTCTCAAAAACACAAATGGGATCCCTGTCACTGCCTTTCAGGGATACCTATGCAGCTTACTAGTGCAAAAAGGGAAAAAAGTCTGTCCCAAAGGAAGTAAATTTCTATGTGTAGCCTGAAAAATTAGATGCTAAAGTAGGAGCCAGAGCTTCAAAATCTGGAAGTCTGTGTAAGACCAAATTTCCCTATGTAAAATGGGGATAACATGTTGCACAAATACCTAAACAAGTTTTAAGAATAACAACTTAATAACCACATGGTGCTTTACATCCAGGGAGGGCTTCAGGAATGCTGAATATTCTTAAAATCTTGGCATTCCACAATGATTTTGGTTTGGTATCTGCAAGGGGGTGTTTTCTGTTTCAGGGACCAGCTGGACTGTCACTTCTTAAGTGAAGGTTTTTCCCTGAAATAGAAAGATGTCCAGGTTGATGGGATACAGCATTGGCCTTGCTGCTCTGTTCACTCTTAATTACTGGTGTGGTGACAAGAGAGGTATAAATCAAGCCAGTCCAGCCAGGAGATCTTACCACAGGCTGGTTAACCTCTACATTAATATGAACATCTGGCACTTCACTTTCTAGAAGGGATTAAAATGAGAGTAAAACCTTGGGGGAGGCCACTTAGTTTGTATGTATGGGTCAAGGTGGAGGGAAGAACAAGAGGCCATGAGCAGGAAACTCCATGGCTTGAACTGGCATTAATTCTTCAGCCCTCTCTTTTGCCCATGATGTGAAGCCCACTCAGGCTTACTTGGAGCCCAGTATGAAAGAGGGCAATGAACTCAGGTGGAATTTGCTGCATAGTGATTGAATATGTACCTCTAGGCAGATCCAAAACACACAAAAAATTCACTGCTCTTGGTAATCAGAATGGAATGATGTGTTTGCTTTCTTTCCATTTTAAAACAAAAATCCAGCCTGAGTATTTTAAATAGCAGCATTTCTCTAGGAAAGGCGTTTACTTTAGTGTCAGAACAAGAGTATGGGAAATTGAAAGCCTCATGTTATTCACAGAACAAGTATAACAAGTTCAGCAAGTTCTCTTCCAATGTTCCACCAATTCACTCTACTCAAAGCTGGCAGATTAGACTTCATAGTCAACACAGTACAGAGATTTTCTTTAGTTTACGAATTAAATTCTGCAGTGTCTCTGTAAATCTGGGCCTAACACATATAGCTACCTCCCACCTAAATAGCAATGGCATTGCCAACAGGCACCAGTTCTGCTGGAGACAGGGCCAGGATATCAAGAAACTTGCTCTGCTGACACTCAGCCCAGAAGAGCAGAAGTCACTGGCCATCTCCTGTAGGCCCCATAGCCCACACTCTGCAAGAACCTAATTTTACCAAAGCTGCACTTCTCCCCTCAGTGCCCAGCTTTGCTGGGAAGGACATTGCCATATGATGTGGTGATATATGTGAGCATTTTATAAAAGAGCTCAAGTTCATCGAGAGTTGTTAAATACTGGGACACAAACACAACTCTTCAATCAGGAAAGTTATAACACCACAGCAGCAATTGGGATTGTTTGGGATGGAGAAAGAGATATGTCATGGTTTTAGTTTGACACTGTACAGCCTCTCTCCCCTTAATTAAGCAAGCAGAAATGGAAGTCCTTAGGCACTGTTCTCCAAGTTTGAAAGGCATTTACATATACAGAACACCTCTTCTCCTTCCCCTGGGGAGTGAACAGCCTTTATCCACCACTACTGGAGTATTTTTTAACAGCAGAGAAGGCTTTTCCAGTGTCAGCTCATGAGCTGCTCTCTCCCTGAGCTCATGGAATGGGAAACATATTCTGTCCAGCTACTAAAAATACTTGTGGAGTTTTGGATGTATGGGGACTGACAGATCTCTGAGATATCTATAGAGGTGGGTGATAATTTGGGTTGAGTTCCCCTGATTTGGCTCTGACGCCAGGCTGCTCTGTGTTTCTGGCTGTTGACTTTATTCCCACTTTACACAAACCTGCCCAGGATCTGTGTGGGATCACATCGATCCAGAGGTACAGGAGGGGAAGAGACTCTAATATTTGTCCCTAATGCTACAAGGAAAGGCTCTAAAGCTTAGCCATGTGTTAAGTAATGCTTCATTTCACTAGGAGCTTCCCTGATCTCCAAGGCATTACTCATGGGGGAGGAACCTGCTCACCATGAGTAAAAGCTTTGGAATCCTGCCTCTAGTGTGGAATGCTATGGTAGCAACATTGAATATATAAATCTCTGCTTTGTACCGTGTATGCATAACATTAGGAAAACACTGCATAACAAAGAGTAAAATAAGGAAAGCATGTTCAACACCTCAGTCTACATTCAAGCTGCTGATTTACAGAGCCAAGAGACAAGTTCTTGATCTAATGTTCCAACAAATTGCAGGAACATTATGCTGACAAGTTATCTGAGGAATGTGGTCCTCGAAGAACTTATCGAACCTGTCCATAAGTCCATCCATGTGCAGAGCCACTGCAATTTTGTGCAGCACTAAGAAAAGAGACCATCCTCTACAGGCACATACATGGCTTCCACAGATTCTAGAGAAATCTCACAAAAGATAACAATACTCAGGACCATGAACATTTGTGGCTTGACCTTCCTTAATCTCAAGCATCAGATTCCTCAGAATAATTTACAATTACAGAGAAAGAAAGATGACAGCATTTGATCTTTTGCTTTGCTGTGGAAAAGCAAAGCATATGGCAACATAGAAAGCACATTTTCTGCCCTGCCTGTCTGCTAGTACCACTATAAGAAACCAAATTCATCAAATTATAGCCTCATGAATCATGTATTTAACCGACTTTGCAGGGGAGGCAGAAAGGGAAGGAGAAATAATGGAGTTTGTTTCAAGCTTGCCTGTCTTTATGACATAAAAAAATAAAAAGAGAGAAAAAAACCTCTTTTAGTTATTTTTGCTATAACAGAATGGTGTTCGATGACTACACAGCAATGACATAGGTAAGTGTTAAAATTATCTCATGTCATATATCACAAAAATACACATAGGTTCTTTGACTGCTCTAGTTTAATATATGGCTTGCAATCCACAATCTACAATGAGATGTGCACATGTGGTTAAGAGTTGAGAAATGAATAAAAAAACGCAAACTTGTTATTCTAATGAGCAAATTCTGCAGTCTACATCATGTTATCTCACTACCTCCACTTGAAATTAAACAACATCCAGTCTGAATATCTGTTCAGTTCCTGTTCAACACAGAGGTGTCAACTAGAGGGCACAAGCTGAATTTTATGATGTGAATCAAGTCTGGTGGAAACTATTACTTCTTAAGTTTCCAGAGTGGGTTGGCCTGATAGATAGTATAAAATAAAGACTATCCCTGCCCTAGGGGGTTGCAGTCTAAAAAAAGACAAAAGGAAAGTATTTGTCTCTTGCAAAGTGATTTATTCAATTGGTTATCTGAGTTTATAGTCTACTTTGAAGGGTGAGCACATTTGTCATGTAAATTCTAGTTTCTGTGAGAATCACAGAGTAGGCCATACTGATGTATGCTGATTCCAGAAATCGTGTTTGGTTAAAAAACTAATAATAAAAAAATAGCTCCTGTCTGTTCATACATTTTGAAGTTGAAATTATTTAATTTATTGGTTAAGAATAAATTTTATTTCTAGACTTCTTTGAATAATGTGGCTAAATAAAACATCTTATGGACAAAATATGTCACTTCCAGAAGTGATTCTTTCTACATTGTTCTGAAGGAAAACTATTCCAAACCTAAAAGCTGCCAAATGTCCTGCTGTTCAGTAAACTCTGCCACTATGAACAAGACTTATAATTTCGAGAAAGAGTGATCATTGTGAACAAACCCACAGCAAAGCAAAGTGCTGGACTAATTGTTGGATCAGGTAATCTGCAGGACTCTGATTTAGTGTTTGAGGTCATAATTGGGTCCCTGACCATCTGCTTTGGTCACTGGAAATGAATGCAGCTGGACTTGGCTGGTCACTGTGTCATACATTTGCTGAAGGATGCACTGAGTGCTCTTGGTGGCAGTTGGTAGTTGTTCAGGCTTAAGTTAATGTAAATTGTTGCTGAGCTTAAGTCTTGCTGTCAGTAACACCAGAAGTAGTAAAGGCTCTTAGGTAAAGAAATAGAATTTCCTCTCCTTTGCCACAGGGCTTTCTGAAGCACAACAGCATGAATGCATGTTAGATAATCTACAGTACAGAATGCTTCCTACACAGAAGAGGCAAAAAAGTAACATGGCTTAGTAGAGTCTGTAGGCTTTGTGTTAGAAACCTGGTGCCCCAGTGCATGTCTCTGCTCTGCATCCTTCAGCAAAGGGCATAACCTCTGACCCTGCACTTGGCTTTCCTTTAGATAATGATATCCACCCTCTTTTTAAAAAATGCTTTTAAATATACATGTAAGATAGGTTGGATCATTACAGAGCAAGCACACAAACAAATACACACATACCCAGACAAGCCATAGTGATACATAAAATGCAGACACTCCCATGCAGAGAAATGTACTGATGACCTTAGGGTAATGACTGGAGTCTGGGTGGTACTGCTGGCATTGGCAGAGCACACACTCAAATAGCTGTGCAGGTCTGTGCAGGCAGGCAGGCAGAGAGCCCTTTCGCATGAGGCTGGCTATGGTGGATGTTCCCAGCATGCTGAGCCATTTGGGGTAGATGGCAGCTGCTGGGATGCTGCCAGGCAGGCAGCTCTGCTAGCTCTTCTCTAGCCTCAGAGGGCAGAGCTTATACTCACAAGCAAGGAAAGGGGAGAACAGTTCCTACTTCCTAGAGGGCTGGGGGTTTTGTTTACTTATTTATCAAAGCTGTTACTTAATTTAAAGCCCATATATATTTATCAGGAGCCTTGCTAGATTAAATGTGGTGCGGCTGGTGGTGAAGTCTCAGAAGTGTCTCTCATTCAACGCTTCCCACAGTGGCGAAGGGCCTAGCCTCTACTGTGTAGTTTAAAATTGCTGTGTTTGGAATTGTGGAAAGGAGAAGCCTTGGGAGGAGAAGAAAAGAAAAGGAAAATAAGTTGTGGAGAATTTTTTTGTTCCCCACTTTTAAGTGCAATTTTGAAGCAATCAGAAATAGTTCATTTTAGATGGGCCCAAGCTTTGTAATTTTCGAACTTCCAGAGACCTCCCACAGGATATCAGGTTATTGATATTATTTTACCAGAAAAAAATTTCATAGGTATATTTCATGTATTGTTTGCTAGATCACCTACAAACTTGTGAAGTGAAACTGTTGGTCCTTAAAAGAAAAACCTCTAGTGGTGCTGCTGCTCTCTATGAATGGAGCCTTTCCTCCAAACTCTTTGCAGAATTCCTGTCCAGTCTGGAGCAGGGTGTTTCAAGCCATCCTTGCAAAGCTCATTAGTACAGGCTGAACAACACCAGTCAAATTACTGCATCCATAGTGTTCTGGTTAGAATCATGACCTGAAATTTACTCCATCCCAGGAGGAAGAGGCTTACCATACATTGCTCCCCTTAATCTAATATCTTGCCCAGATACAAGTTCAGTCACATATGAACTGCACTGTTACTGAACAGAAAGACTATGTGAGACTTTGGACCTATCCTACCTCATAACAGGGCTCAAGTTCAGAAGTTATTCAGAAGCTGTTTACAGCAGTTCTGTACAATCAAACCAAAACCAAGAGCACGCAAACAATCGTCAATGCCTGAACTCAAGCACCTAAGCATGCTTTTGGCTGTTTCATAACCAAGCAAATGAGTCTAATGTCTCATTGTGTGTATTCAAACAGGAAGCTACTCTGTAAGCTCCCAGGCTGCATTTGACCCTGAATAAAACTGCTTTATCAGGCGATGCAATTCTAGGTGTACTTACAGGAGACTTGAAGTGTTTCACATGCAGGCAAATAACTTTATCACCCTTGACTTCCTCTACTGCTTTCTCTTTCAACACGTTAGACATTATGGGATCTTCCTAAGTTTCTGCCGCTGCTACTACTAACCCTTCAGGCACTGCTTCTAGTTTGGTGACTGCTAGTTCCCAAAAATAAAAGATTCTTTTAACCTGGCTTCTGAGACAAAACAGTCTTCTTGGGCACTAGACAGTCCCCCAGAGAGAAATAAATGTTTTGTAGTGAAAGAGATTTCCACTGAACTTCTCATCCTCTTCAAACCAAAGAAATGAAAAACAAATAAATTTAAATAATGTATTAGATTAATACAGGACTTCTACATATTTCTTTAATGAAACAGATTTTAGGAAATTAGGTTTCTTTAGTTCATCTGTTTTTGGAAGTACTCCTTTTCCTACTCTCAAGATACTAATGAATTTTATAGATTTGTCAGGATTGCTCAACAAATGTTTGTAATAGTTAAGACACATTCCACATCCAAAAGCTCTTTGAGGCAAAGGCTTCTCTTCATTTTTTGGTGCTTGATACTCTGTATTTGGCCAGCATGACTCAGCATGGGAACATGATTACTATTCCCTGAATGGATGACTCAGTCTGTACATACAAGAGCAGTGCCTGTAAAGTACACAGCACTTCGCATGCAGAAAAAAGATGAGAAAAAGAAAATCCCCTAAGAGTCTGCTTTAGACACATTAAACATGCTCTGTAGATACTATCAGGTTTTTAAGGGAAAAAAGTAAACAAATTCACCAACAGTTCTTATACTCACCTTGGCACAATATAATTTCCTATTCTTTTGGTTTTTGGGGTTGATTTGGGTTTGGTTTTTTTTCTTGTAAATGCATTTAATGAATAGATTAGCATTTGTGTCTGGAGAAATAAAACTCCCCTCAAATATTCCTGTGTACAAATGTGGTAATTAGTCGAGTTCCTTGATGCACTCTTAGAAGAAATCAGATGCTGACCATGATACAAAGAGCATAAGGAGACAGTACACACACACTATCTTGCAAGAAGTCAAGTAAAATGGACTTAGCAAACATGCTTGCCAAAAACAAAAGCAAACATTCCCAAATGACATCAGACCCAGTGCTAAGACCACAAACTTCAAGAGATGGGATGACTGCAGCGACCCTCAGTGTACAAAAGCTTTCCCCACTAAACATCTTGACAGAGAACTCACTCTAAACAGCTCACATGGGGCTTACTGCCTTTACGGAACACCCAAGAAAGCTTAACCATTCCCAGTTTCTCACTCCAGAAGCAATAGATGGTTATGGAAGCATAGCTTTAAGTCTGTAGAAATGCTTGACCAACATCTGCTGTATTTTAATATTCTGGTTTTATAGACGCTGGAAAATGAAGAGACACAGGAAAAAGCTAGTGTTTTCTTTTCAGTCCAATGTGACTTTTACTAGGAGATCTTAATTTTATTCTGTTCACTGCCTAGATACAGCCAGAGACCAGGGAAAAAGCCATCTGAGGAAGAAAACAAACAAACAAAAGCCAGGCTCCCTTGAGTCAGAGCCCATGTCTCACAAATTTGCAGTGGCCTGCAGCACACCTTGACCACAGCACTCAGACACTCCAGGCAAAGAGCCAGTGACTAAAGAATATGGCTAGCAGGCAAAACACTTGGGCAACTGAACAACAGTCGCCCCACATTCCCACTGTGGGTAAATTATTATAGTTCATGTTTGCCAAAGTTTATGGGTGCCATGAGGTTCCAGTTGTCTATATGGAATGTGCCTCTTGGCCTTTCCAGAGCAAAATGTGCCCATCTGTAGAGCCAGACATTATTGCTTACTTCACAAGATTTTTGGGAACTTTTAAGGATGCTACTTGAGACTTTTACCTGAAAAGTGAATCATTATAGTTCATTACCAGGCCTGAATCTTTAAATAACAAAATAGAAGTCTCAGTTGCTTGATTTAAAGATTATTACATACTAGCACAGACCAATAATTTGCTTCCAAGAACCCAAGGCATATGATTTAGGAATAAAGAATGCTTATGATTCTTGCACAGGACTTCCCAATAGCCCTGCCCACCTCAATGAGGAAATTTAGTCCTTACCTGGATTCTTGCTGAAAGCATGAGGCAGGCACATTCGTTGGGTGTTGATGGTCTTGCTCTGAGCTGTAGAGTTCCGGGACAGTAGAGATACTTGCCTATCATGGCTTCTTCAGGATGTCCAGCTTGAGAAAGGACAGCAGGCAAATGGGGGGCTGAGGTGTTCTAGGGGCTGAAACACAACCTGTGACACTCAAGACAGTTTTTCTTCTCAGGATTGGAGCCCTGCAGAAGCACCAGTCAGTTGCACAGCTATGAAAAAGTATTAATTCAAGTGGTACAAACCACTAAAACTTCCACATTCAATCCCAAGCTATAGTTCAACTGAGATGAGTGACTCTAAGAGGGTACAAATTACATCTTGGCTTAAGTCAGTCTGTAGCATATGAAGGCAGAATCCAGCTCCTAATCAATATTTTTTTAGGTTGGCTATGCCAAATTTTCTTTCAGGACTTTTGATCGCTAGAGCATTATTTCCTTACCTTTCCTGCAACCTTGAAGTTTTTCACGGTATTCAGTATTTGCTTCACTCCAGGGTCATGAAGCTCTTCCCTGAGGGCATCACCTGATGAGGGATTGATTTGTTTTCTGTCCTGCTGTCTGGCATCCTTCTGTGAAGTGTGTCTGATGCATGCTGTTGAGGTTGTGCTTTTGCTAATCATTGGACTGGTCATATTTTACTTACTACATGCTTATAAGTAATAGTTTGGACAACAGTCATTCTAGTGTGAACCTCTGGTATTTTGTATCTTTCTTAAATCCTCTGCATTGGTTTAACAGAGAATTCCAATCTATATACTTTAAGGAAAATGTCATGCCCATTGGTGTTGCATGAAATCTTTAAAAATTGGTATTGAAATGACTGGCAAATAAATAAATGAGAAAGAATTTAAAAAAACCCCATAAAAGGTGGTGATCTGTAGGTGCAACACCAGAAGGCAAAGAAGCAAAATAATTTTTATTAAGATGACCTTATTACTAAAACCAATCACACTATTTCTGAGACAGAGTTTTGAATGTTTGTGGCTGGCAATACCAGATACAAATGTGTCTGAGCAGACACAGGGAGGAAGGGGAGGAGGAAAAGGTACTATGGTGCCTCATGCCTGGGACCTGGGAATGATCCCTGTCATCTTCCACACATAAGCTTTTTCACATCCTGCGCAGAGTTAATTAAGTTGTAGGACAACTACCAGGAACATTTTGTAGATGCCTCTATGCTATTTCTTTCTCTCGTTCTCCGTGAAGGCCAGGGTTGGAGTGCAGGCCATGACAAGAAATGTTCCCTGGGGAATATCACTAGATCATTGCTCAGTTCAAGCAGTCCCAAGCATGGAGTCACATTGCCATGCATACTTCAAAGCAGCTTTTCTGCAAGAAAAATTGCAATCTGTGGCCATTTAGCCCTTGGCAATTTTCTAACACAGTACAGTAAAAAATTTTCTATTAGCAGTTTTTTGTACCAAAAAAAAATTATTTTCTCTGTTAGGCATCTTTATACTTGCAGCATTAGGGAATGCCACCAGAATAAACACTGCTTTATAAGCCTGTGGAGTTTATGATATGGTTGGGAGCTGGGAAAAATGCTTTGTCTGTGCCTTGCCAACTCTGGTAGCATAAAGCAGAAACCAGACATCAAAACACAGACAATGCAGAACAGACTTGACAATATTTCGCACTTGCCAGAGGCTTACTCAAATTTGGAGAGGTAAATATATTTATAGCTACTTTCAGAAGTGTCTACACTGAACTGAACTGTGCACAAGTACTTAGTGCTTTCAATACTTAAACTTTAAAGGAAATAAATAGCTCTATGGATATAATTCAGAACTAAATGCTGCCATCTTTGCTGTTATGAGTAATTATTTCACTACCTAGCAAGTATTGTACATGTCACAATTAATTTAAGTAGCTGATTCTTGCCATCTACAACCTAACCTCAGCAATTTACAGTTACATCAGACAGGATTTCACCTGACACCTAATTCCTGCATCACTGAAGCATATTGAATGCTGGGGAGGAATTCCCTGTGGAGGAGCAACTCACCCAAAAATAGCCTTATCATGAAGCAAAACTTGAGCATTGAGAGCAGCATCTTACACTAACCTACCATTCACACATCATCTCTAGCAGTGGGGAATTCTGTAACCGTGGTGTGACCATTACGACTGTGTAGAGGTCAGAGGGGCAGCCACAGCATCTTGTTCCACGTGAAACAAGGAGCAGAGACAAATGTAGCTCATAACCATCTGCAAGGGGCTGTTTGGGACAAACCAAACAAAAACCCTGACCATAGCCTGATGGTTGTTTTGAATGGATTTCTTTTCTTTTGAAAGAAAACACTGCAGAATGACTTTTTGTCCTCTACAGTCGGGACAATATTCCACTAGGTAGGTTTAAAAATGGAATTCCACCATCAGCCTTGAATATGTTGTGATGTATTTCTGCAAGGAGAATAAAAACGATTCTACTATTTTTAAAGAAATATACCTTAATTATGCACATTGCTCAGTATAGCTGTGTGTGTATACTGTATTACAAGCATACTCACATGTCAAAAATACCTTAGTGACCTGGGTATATTTTTGAGGTGGTTTTATTTTGTCTCTTTTTGCTCTGCTTACAATTTTCTCTCTCTTTGTATGTTCATGTTCAGATGTCATTGAACCACCAGGTGTCCACACTTTTACGACTCCCTTGCTATTTGAGGAAAAAAGCATTTTTCATATAGTCCTACCATACGTCATGCTACTTGCAGCTTGGTTTCCGAAGGCAATGAGGTTACTGTAATTGTGCACTGTGTGTGTGTTTATGTGTATGCATAACTTGACTCAGTCTCCTCCCAGCAACCTTCGATCCTACCGGCCTGTCAGTCCAATGTAACAAACACATGGCAGCTTCAGAAATTTTCAGTTGCTCCAGCAAGTAAAATAGGCCAGCAGATAGTGAGAAGAAAACCCTCATTAACTCCCCCACTGAAAAGGCTACAGTATGGTTGTCCTAGATGGGTGCAAAGAGTGAAATTTCCTGAACTCTACTCCTGGGAAAACGGTGGGATTTTCCATCTAATGAGATAGCAGATAATACACTGCAAGACAAAACTATAGGAAACCACAACTCCACAGCTCTTGGATGACTTGGGTACCACTTAGATACGGGTTAAAATTTAGGTTGCCTCTTGAAACATGGCTACTGCCATGTTCCTCATTCAGGAGACCCCTAACTCAATTTTTACATCCATGAAGTGTCTACTGAACATTCAAGAAAAGTTCCCTGTACCCCTGAAGATGTGGTACCCTTCTGTAGGCACAAAGGCCATCATGGTTTACAGATTAACTTCTGATGCTACAGGCTGTCTTCTTTCTTCTTTATTTAAGGTGCTCAGTAATTTGCTACCTATGCAATGACTGACAATTACAGCATGTTCCAAGCTATGGCTGTGAATTCAGAGGTAGAGGTGAAGAGAGGAGAGCTTCTTGACCCAGTCTGTCTTAGCTGATGATAGCTATTAATAGCTTAGATCTACAAATAGCTCACTTGGGGGACTCAACTCTTTCTGCAGTCCAGGGAATTGACTACTTTATCAAGGCTACAGAGGCCCTGTGTATAAGTCAGTAGAACATAATTTTTTCCAATTCTCCAATCAGCTTGCAACAGCACACCTTCTTTCATGCTGTTGGACTGCTCCACTCGTGATCAGAGGCCACGCTGTCTGTTCAGCAGCACAGCTGATCCATCAGCAGGCAGACAAAGCTGGGAAAAGAACATACAGGTCCTGCCAACTCATCAAGCAGCATTACTTTCTCATACCCAACGGGCTGCAAATTGCTCTGTCTTTCTAAAATGATGGTTAGAGTTGGATCAGCAAATGTAGCCTTCCATACTGTTCATTTTCGCCATGGGAATGCCTTGTTCCTATAATAGCAATGCCTTCATAAAGCCAGTAGGAAGTGTTCTGGGCTTTGTAAATCATAATGTATCTCAAATGGGAAGGGACCCATAAGGATCATTCAGCCCAATTCCCTGCTCCTCATAGGATGACCTAATACTAAAATATGTGACAGCATAATCCAGACACTATTTGAACTCTGTCAGGCTTCGTGCCACAACCACTTCCCTGGGGACTCTGCTCCAGCACCCAACCATCTTCTCAGTGAAGAAGCTTTTCCTAATGTTTAATCTGAACTTCCCATGATGCAGCTTCCTTCTATCTCCTCACGTCCTCTCCCTGGTCACCAGAGGGAGAAGATCAGCACCTCCCTCCCTGTTGTCTCCTTGAGAAAGTCATAGACTCCAAAGAGATCTCCACTCAGCCTTTGTTAAGCTGAACAAGCTCAGTGACAGCTCCTCACTTAACCTTGGCAACACCTCCAACCTTGGTAAGCCATCATCTTCATCAGTGTTTGCTTTGACTTCCAGAGGCTTGTACCTATTGTACATGGGATGAGTGGAGACTAAATATTGCTTTATGATAAGCATAACTTGTGGTTTTTCTGAGCATGAAAATTAGACAACCAAACAGCACACAAAATAATGCCTTACCCAAATTTCAAATGAGTATTTCTGCCAAAGCCTCTGACCACGTCAGAGATCGGCAAGAGAAAGGTTGCTTCACAATAGAGGATAAGCCAGAGCCCAGCTGTGATCCCAGGGCAAGAAATGCCATCACCACCTAGAGTGCCACCCCACAGGGCAGGAATAATATGGTTAAAGTAACAACTCCTTACAGGGCAAGCTAAAGGATCAGGTCCAGAGGACATTTCAGAGTTCAGTCACAAGGAGCAGGAGGCAGAGCTAGAGGTCCAACCAGGTGAACAGTCAGAGACAGCACTGAGTGCAAGCATACTCACAATACAGGTCAGAGAAGAACCAAAGGCTCAGAACTGTGCCTGATCCTCTGGGTCCAGTGGCAGAGGGTGTGGGAGAGGCATAAGTGAATCTAATCTGGACTATTAAGGTCTAATAGTGCCCTAAAGGCACTGAGAAGAACTTAAAATTTTACCCATAGTCAGGTATCAGGAAAACAACTTTAGCTTTTTATGCAGTGTCTTCTCTGTGTCTGTCTGTCTGTCCATCCAGGCTCTCAGAAGAAGCTTCTACAAAACCTTCTGTGATCCAAGACTAACAGGATATGATGGAGTAATCATAGCGTGCATCTGCACTCAGGAAAAGCCACTACCAACACAATGGGGGGAGCCACAGACAGTGACACCAGCTGGGGAAGAATGATTCACAGGTGATGGATCACCACCCAGCACTGGGAACCACCTGCAGGATAAAGGCAAATCCGTGGCTGATAAGAAATGCTTTTCGGTTTTTAGGTCAGCAAAGCACGTTTATTGCAAAGAGTACCTGTGTCTTGGTTTGAAAGACAGGTATCTGCTAAAAGAGACAGGAGCCTCTCTTTGAAAGGGAGAGTATAAACCCCCTTCCCTTCACTTTACTATAATTTTGAAATTAAGGGGCTCTCAGGCAAGGATATGGGGGGTAGGAATAACAGTTCTTTACTGATACACATACATACNAAACCTTTCCGTTACCTGCTGCCTGGATATCGCGGTGTTTTCCCTTTTCCCCCATCCCCTCCCGCCCCCTGCGAGAGAAACTTACTAGCCATCTGAGCTAGGTGTAGCCAACAGACTTTTAGCATTACAATGGGAAAAACTCCACAGACAGAAAAGGGAGAGAAAAAAACAACAGCAAAACAGCCAAAAAACTCAACCCTCAACAACCCGCTAACTGATCAGCTCTTCAGCTTGAAGACCAGCCAGCCTGCACACCCGGGTTTTCTTGCAGTAGAAAGCAGTGTGGAGATGTGAGGCATGGGAGAACTGGGGGAACAATGCATGGACCTTTCAGTGTTAGCACCTGTCCAGGGCTCACGCCCACCCCAAAGAGACAGATAAGAGTAGGAGGAGCTATAAAACACACAGAACCAGCTAATTCCCTGACAGATAGCTCAACCAGGGTGGAGTAACCAGCAAAGAAATAAACCAAATTTGATGTCAGTATTGCCTCCTAAACCATGGGTGCGCAACCACAACATACCCAGTAGTTGTGGTTATCCAATCTCCAAAGTCAATAAGAGGGCAAGAAAATGCTCATGAAAATGAGTTTACATTTTGTACTTTGATACCATATCAACACAGTGAGGAATGGCACCTACTGAATACCTCCCACACCCTGAAGCATCACCGCAAGATTCTTCTTAGTGTTTGAACATTAAAGCTATCATGGGGTAAAGTGGTGTTGCTGTGAGGTTAAACGCCAGATCAGGAATTAACCTTTTGGCCATGTCATGTCATGTTCATTTGATAATGAAGGGGTTTTCTAACTCAGAACTTTGAATGACAAACCCATACATTTAAAACGGACTTAATTTTTTTCACCCAGAATTAGCCTCTGTGTTGTAGCTTTATTGCCACTATAGCTAATGGTACAAAAATATTTGTGTGAATGCAAACACTGGAAAGGCAGAGAAAAAAACTTTCCCCTTTTATCTATTAGGAAATCTCTAAAAAGGTGCAATATAGAAAAACTGCAGAAGGAATTTACCTTATTTTCTTTTTATGGTGTGACATGGTGTCAGGTCATGCTGGCTTTGGCTGTAATCTTATCAACAGTATGTCATCCTTTAGGAATCTCTGCTAAAATTTCAGCTGGAGTACCTTTCTGTAAAAAGAGAACTCTTGAGAAAGAAAAGCAATTGTACAAGATGACCTAATAGTTGAATAATCTTTTCCCTTGAGGCAAAGCATGAAAAAACATGAAAGCTACCAAACCGGGTGATCAGAAATAACTGGAAATACGTGTCCTGAAGGGTGGTACATGGTAGATCTCAAGAGTCACTCAAAACTTCATGACCAGTTATTTGCCCCTTCTAAAGCTGGAGGTATTTGGAGACTGACACTTTTTTCCCCCTTTACTTTATTATCTTAAATACACACACACACACACACATACACACACACACACACATTTACAAACACGTAGTGTACGGGATCTACACAGATATATACTGCTGATGGAAAATAAATGGCAGTATAGGACCCCTAGAGATTTGAGAACTTTCCTATTCTCATGTGAGGGCATGTTACTGAACTGGCAGAATCTCCCTTCAGGTATCTCCATACATATGTTGCACAAAGATGCACACATTATATTCTATTCTGTCAAACATGTATTTCCTCAAGTTTTCTCTGCAGAGCTAATTCAGCATAATTACAGTGGACTGTAAAAACCATTTCTTGGGGCAATATTAATGGGCATTTTGTTTAGCGGGGCCTTGTTAGCTCACTGCCAAGTAATACGTAAACAAATCATCATTCATTAGGGAAGCTTGAGTAACATTGTAAGGACACAATTTGCTTAAAGAGTCTGAAGTTATTGCTGGGCACATGTCCAGTGTTTCTTCAAATTTGCAGAAGCATAGAAAGAGTATTTTCCCACTGAAGTTACTTTTGTATTCTTCTGCTTTTTAGATGTGTATTTAAATACAGAAATTTGCATGAATATAATACCTGAGAAATTACTTTCTTTATTAAAAGCAGTCATAGGAGGTAGGTCAAATGCTAGTCCCGTTTCCAAATGCATTGACTTCTGTGGGGGTTTAGTGACCTGCCAAAGACTAAAATTTGACTTTGTGTTCCCAGAAAGGGTTATGGTTGGGAAATCTGAGACCATGTAACCTTTATTCATTCATTAAACCTGTAAGTAATAGAACTGCTGGTGTACAAAGTACTTTTGGACTATGCCCATGAGACTGGCTGTCAGCCTTTTCAGAGAACAACCTTTCCTCTTTACTTTCCTTGAACTTTAATGAAGAAAAAAAGTACAAAATCCCCCAGAACAGGTTGACTAGAATATAGCATAGGGTTAGGGCAAGGGCAGTCAAATTCAGCCTTTTCTGAGGCAGATTAGCAGCAAGTGATCTTGGTAGTTTGGGGTGTCAGATGGCTTGTGCCAGTTATCAGACACATTAAGGAGGGAGTCAGAGCGTCCTGCTGCTAAACAATATTGCAGCAGGGAAACTGGCTGGCCTTAATGGGAGCAGATGGGTAGGCAGGCTGGAGATGTCTGTAGTGGGACACCTGTTCCAGGAGACCACTGCACCACACCTGAGTCAAAGAGACAACAAGGATATCTCTGGAGAGCAGGACTTCAGGTTGGCTGCTATTGGCTGCTGGAACATCATGGGGGGAAGGTAAATGGAGCTTTAAGGGAAAAGAGAGGATTTGTGACTCTAGGGAAATGAGCAAGGGAAGACAAAGGAAAAATGTCATCTTAGTTGCCAGGATCAGCAGTGAAGCTGACAGCTCTCCAGTTTGGAAGTAAACAACAGACAATGTGCATCTGTAGCCCAGAAAACCAACCTCGTCCTGGTCTGGAGCAACAGAAGTGTGGCCAGCAGATCAAAGGAGGTGGTTCTTCCCTTCTGCTCTGGTCTCTTGAGACCCCACCTGGAGTGCTGCGTCCACAGCCATCAGCACAGGAAAGATACGGACCTGCTGGAACGAATCCAGAGGAGGCCACAAAAGGATCAGAGGGCTGGAATATCTCTCCTACAAATACATGTTGAGAGAGTTGGGACTGTTCAGCCTGGAGAAGTGAAGGCTCCGAGAAGACCAATACTTAAAAGAAGGCTTAGAAGAAAGATGGGGACAGATCTTTAGTAATAGGGCCTGTTGTGATTAGCCAAGGTGTAATGTCTGTAGACTAAAAGACCACATAGATTCAGACTAGATATAAGGAAAAACAAATTGTGATGAGCTTGGTGAAATATTTGTATAGGTTGACTGAGAAGTTGTAGATATCCTATCCCTGGACACATTCAAGATCAAGCTGGACTGTGCTGTAAATGTCTTGTAGGGTAAGAGTTTGGATTTGACAGGTCTTAATAAGTGTACAAAGCTGAATAACTCAAGACTCTTATAAAATAGGTGTTTAAGTAATCTTGAAGTAATTTTTAAATTTGCCTGACTTCTGGTAAGACCTGAAGAGAATGTAAGAGAGGAGTTCTACCCCTGCTTTAGCCCACCATGAGATGCTTTAAAGGAGGTTTTTCTTCCATGTGTAAAGAGAAAGCTCTCAAAATAAGTCTTTAACTTGTCTCAAATGTGTTATAAAAAACCTGAGAACACCAGACCCAAGAGTAGCCTTAACAAGGAGACCCCACACACAAGCATAGCACATCCTCATGGAGGATCAGAAAAAGAGCAGACAATGCTGTTTCTCAAATTCTTTCACATCTGGCTGGCAGAAGGTCATCCACAGTCTGAGGTGCAGACAGTGATATTACCCTGGCTTGTGAAATGTCTAAGACAGAGAGGCTTAGACAAGGCCTGAAGTGAATGCTACAGATGTTTCCTAAGAAACAAGTGTAACAAGTCCCAGGATCAAACCTGAGCAGTAGATCCTTAGCATGGATCTGTTTTGTTCTACTGCAATCAGCTGTCCCCAAAGTTTGGGGTAGGGGTATCCCCCACAAACTGGTATGTATTAGGCTGCACTAATTTTGATTCCTTTCACTCTGCACTGAGCTCCCAAACTGTCCCATCTGGTCTTGTACCCTTAACTATTTTATCACATCCCCGTGCCATTTATCAGGGCATGAAACAAATGCCCTCAAATGGACTACGTGCTCTGGAGGAACACAATGCAGTCCTCACACTAGTACATTCACTCTGAACACAAAAAATGACAGCTTGCCTTCAGGAGGGCATTGAATGCTCTGCTGACTGAGAGTGTGGATGTCTCTCTACATCTGCACCTGCAGGCTTGCCCTTAAACAGGTACAAGACAGAGGTACAAGAGCTTCCCTTTGGAAAGAAGACATGCAAAGCTGCAGGGAGGTGGTCCAACTCTCCATCAGTTCTCTCTCCTCTCAGTGGGCAGATGCACTTCCTGCACCTTCAGAGATTCCTGTCCTATGAAAAGACATTAAAGCTGGCAATTCAGCCCCATGTTTTCTAAAAATAATTTGAAGGAATTATTTCCCAACTTTCCCTTCTTTCCTACATTTCTCATGCCCTATATCAAGTACAACACTTTCAAAGGGCAACAAGTAATAGGAGACACTATCAATCTTCGTGTTCTAGATGGGGAGAACCATATCTCTAAGGATGACCAGACTGGGACCAAGACCAGTTCTTTCCTAATTTGTCACTGGGTGCAGCACTCAAAAAATATATGTTGTGATGCCTGGTGCATCCTGTGAGAGGTATATCAACTTCCAGTCACATGGCAATAGCTGTACTCAAAGATTGCGTGTTCTCAAAGTGTATGTGTTCTGGATTGCATTATTATGCACATACTCACTCATGTAAATATGTTGCATTGTTTTCGTGATCATAATCAAAATATCTATGCAAAGTAGATGTTAATCTCACATTCAGGCACTGGGGCAGAACTCCCATTGCAAAAGCAGATCAGTCAGGTGTTGCATTGGGTTGCCAGGTTCCCAAAAGGCTGTAGCTCAAGCAGTTGTCACCTCAGAAACATCCTTTTCCCATGTTAGCTTCCCCCTTTTGTACACTGCTGCCTGCATGTGTGTTTACATGCACAGAGCATGTCATTTGTAAGCAAACACTGGGAAAGGGAACAGATCCATGACAGGGGTACATATATGCAAGTGCAGAGGATATCTTCTCTTCTTTTTTTTTTTTAGAAAAGCAAATATCATTACAGCCACTTGTTTTCTTTGGACTGTAGTCAGTGAAGTACATGTATAAATAGCAAAAGTACTGAAGGAATTTCTACTTGGTGGCATGGATAGTAACACATTTTAGATCTTTCTATTACCTATGCAAGAAACTCCGATGATGTGTTCCCTAAATACATGAATTTGAAAAATGGTAAAGAATGTTTTATTGATCATTCTTTAATTTCTGCAAATCTTAAATAAAGATAGCTTTTTAACTAGTTGTGGTGTTTTTCTCCTCAGATATACAGGTTTCTGAAATACTTTATTAAAATCTATACATAGTTTCTTGTAGCAGAAAAACTGACTTTTTAAATACATCTGCTTGCAAACCTTTAAGAGATGAAAAGTCAGTAATTTAAAAAAATTATTAGGCCTGAGTGAAAAATATTCCCTTGAGACTTTATTTTTCTTTTGTATTTAATGGAACAACTTAGACAATGCAAACATACATTAACTTCATTATATGTTTAACCCTTTGTAAAAGAAAAGCCTTGAAATTCTGTCTGTGAAAGCATGAGAATCTCATACAGTTCATTTTTCTATAAATGCATATATACCCACCAGAAGCTCTGGCTCATCCTCCTTACAAGAAATTAGTTATTTGAGCCTTTTGATGAAATGATCTGTGGAAGATCAGTGTTCCAGAACCCCAAGGCTTTAATAGATATTTAATTGTATCTTTTCGGTAAGTGACAAAGTGATGGATGGAGTTATCACAAATTACACTCTCTTCAAGTGAAAACAGCATCGTTTGGGTACAGTAAGTAGCACCAATTTGGCCAAGTAATAGTTAAGTGATTTTATAATAAAGAAGCTGATACAACCAAAGTCCCAAAAAGTACTGAGCTTTCATTTGCCTTTTGGGAGGACAGTGAAGAGACCAAATGCTTGAGGAGCTAAGCTTTAAAATATAATCAGGTCAAATATATTGTATTGGATATTTCTGGTGCAAATCAAAGGGAATTGTAAAGAGCTCACTTAATTCTTCTCTCCCAGCATGATGCCTGTTCTCACATAAACAGAATCTGGTGGAGTGGTGTTTGTTACACTAAGGTGGTATCTTTTTACTGGCCAGTTCACAGCCACTGCACAGGAAAGCCCATGAAACATGGATTATTTTATATGAAACTGTAGTTAAACTCTTGCAGAAGATCTGTGCTACCCAGAGAACCTGTCCTCAACCTCTTTGAGGTTGTAGCTCCATGCTTGCTACCACTACAGCTCTGCTAAGCTGTTGAGGCAGGACTGCCCAGTGCTGTATTTCAGGAAGGGTCATTCTGCCTTAAAAAGATGCAAGTTAGTTAATCAACATTATAAGTTGGACATCTACTTATAAACTTCTTTGCATACTCTTTGACTATCTTGCACTATCCATATGAGACAGACAGATCTATGATAAAAAAATAAGACCTAATCAAAAACATTGCTGTTGAGTGAACTAAAGCTGAAGTGTCAGGAGTCTGGGGAGGGAGGAAGGCTGCAAGAGCTGTGTCCTCAGCTGCTGTCATGTCCCTGAGCCTGAGAAGAAAGCCTAGTTCTCTTACTGCCCTTTGTATAGGCAAACTGTAGCTGCCAGCTTTAAATCCCAAGGATTTATTTTAACTGGCTCTCCCTGTAGGTTCTGCAAAGCAACAGTCTGTAATGGAATTCCTGAAAGAAATTCCAAAGGGAGAAAAATTCCAGCATATTTTTGCTTGTACTCACAGACACAGGCATAAACCAAGCAGCCCATTTGGTCTAACTTTGACACCTCTCATCCATCAAACCAGTTAGTCCCTCTAGTACTTCATATAAAATTAGAATAACCACAGGCTGGGCAGACATGAACCATCCTGCCCAGGAATATTTGTGCTGCAGAGGAATAAATCCTGGCAGTGGGCAAGAAAAGTTAGTACTCAAATGGAAGTTGGAGATGTGGGGCTGCACTTGTAATTTTAAGAGTTTGGTGTTTTCAAGAAAGTCTGAGAAGAAAGAGTGCTCAAACACCTTTAAGATGCACAACTCTACTGCCAGCCCTGGTTTGCACCACTGTAACCAAGAACAGCCTTCTAATTATAAATGCTGAGGAGTGCAACAGAAGGCTTCCCTCGTCCTCACTGAAAGTTAAAGAAGAACAGGAGAAAGGTCTGTCTGTTTCCAAATGAGATGGGCTTTCTGTGTTACTTGTCATCACACGTAGGACTAAATAACAGAATTGCTACTAATTTTTGCAATTATGATACTATCATAAGGCCTCAAGCTCTCAAATTTCTGGTGTAGAAGAGTTACAGTCAGTCCACATATTTCTATGTAGTACATCCAGATAGAAACTGCTTTTCTTTTGTTATGTTCCCAACCTAAGATTATAATCAAACACAGGTGAGAATATATTCTAATTAATTGATTTGAGATGCCTTCATTTATTAGTTTGCATGGTATATCCAAATAATGGGGTACCCAAGTTTTTCCAGGAACTGAGAAATTAGAATGAAGTCAGAGTGAAAACTGTACAACAAAATGCTACCTAGACTTTTTTTTAGATAGCCTCCAGAGGTCTGTTCCAATTTAAATCATCCTGTGCTAATGATTTGTTCCATGAGGTTTATTTTGTGCTTCCATGCACATTCAAAACACAGATGAAGAATCTGTATTTTAGCTTTACTCATGTCCTTTAGCTCCGTACCCCAAAAGCTTTGTCAAAACTAGAAAAACTCTTGATGGAGTGAAATCCTACTAAAGGTGAAGAAGAGTGCCACAGGATCTGAGATTTGCTGTTAAAATGCAGTTATGCATATTTGTGCACAGCTCTACACAAACACTCTCTGTTTGGAGGTTGGCAAGATGAAAACAGGTTTCTTGCTTTCAGTTACTCTGACTAAACACATTCTTTCCCCAAAGAATCCAGACCAGTTTGCCATGAGTTTGTTACGGCTATGAGCCATGACATCAGCAGAGAAACATCTTTTTGGTTTGATCTAAAATATGTGGAAACTGATGGAAAAATGTACTCAGTTTCAAAGGTATTCTGTTTTTTGCTCCTATGTAATATAAATAATATTCTATTCTGTTCTATTCAAGTATCACACTTGTGGCATACAATCATTAGGACATGCACTGCTTTTTTGGCTGTACAAGAAAAAAACAATACCTTGGCATTCATTTAATAAAACATAGCTGGGTTGGGGGAGATGTGAAAGGAAGGACACAAGGAAATATTACAGGGAAAAAGTAGACAAACGTGCAGAATTTCTCCAGAGGTGCCATTGGAGCTTCTTTTTTGCATATCAAGATAAATGATCATAATGTTTTCACCCTTGTGCTTCGGAAGAATTCCCTTCAAAATACCACTTACTTCAGAAGAAAGACATGCTTCTTAGGAAAAATTCAGGACCAGCATGAACAGGAAATTAGGTGAGAATGAGCAGGGCCAGTTGTTCAGACTTGCAGAGCAAAAAAAACCCAAACAAACCCCAAATCAGACACCCAATTAAATATGTGAGAACTGGCTCAGGTCTTTAATGGGTTGTTTGAATTAACATACCCCCAAGAAAGAAAAAGACACCGTTTATGTTTACAGTCCAACCTTCCTTAGCTCTGCACTGCTTTCACAGAAAGGATGTCTGCAACGCTGCTGCAGAAGTGGAAAAGAGCTCAGCGTGGAGAATGCTGAGGGAGATCTAATGAGATGAAAATGCTTGAAAAACACGAATGAGAGTTTATGAAACATGCACATATGTGAGACCAGTCCAGCTGTTACAGCCACTTCTCCCCAGATTTCCCCTGCCCAGCAGCAGAGCACCCAGATCAACTTCTGAGTCAATCAGCACCAAAACAATACAGAAGAGCAAGTGGGAAATTGCCCATTTCAGCAGCCACTTTAAAAAGGGATGAGCCTTTAACCCTTTTACTTCAAAGGCATCTCTCCCTTTCCTGTAGTTTTGCTGTGACTACAGACACTCATCAAATCTGTTGCTCACCACAGTCAAAACAAAATTTTCCTCTGTGCCAAAACCCCAAACTATGCCACCTGAGAAGGTCCTCAACAGGCAGCAGTTGTCCAGCACTGGCCATTCAGGCCTTGAAAAAATCAACAGATAAATGAACAGCTGGACCTGCCTTTGGATCAGCTTTACTCCACAACTCCCCTTGTCTCTCTGAGGTAGATAAGACTGGCCAGGTGCTGCTGAGCATTAATTAGTCATGTCCTTGTTCTACAGGTCCTAGAAAGCAAGTGAAATTGTAGGTGATATCTCTCTATCTGCTCTCTTGAATTGAAGAGCAGCAAGAGACTCTACTCAAAAGTTAAGGCTGTCTGAGGGTATGTGATTGTAATTCATTATCAAATCTATAATTCTTCAGGGGCTAGCCATGGATCTCTCAACATATGGTATCGCAGACTGAAACATTACTATGAATCTTCTGATTCTGCAGTCAGAAATATATATTTTTTTCAGTAACTGTAAGGTGTGCTATGTTTTCTTCACAACTTCATGTATAGGAATCCTACACATTCAGATCTTCCACACCCTGCGAAATTCAGAAATACTAAAGAAATTGTACATAAAACTCTCCCAGAATACATTATGTCTCTACCATTTCTTCATAGCCCCCATCTGTGTTGCTGGGAGTCCAGCTCTACAACACCAGAGCCTCTCCAACTACCAGCTACAACTGGCAGTACATCATTCATTCCCAGAAGTCCTCTTCTCCACTTGCATCTTTTCCATGTCTGAGCATATGCTTTTTTCCCAGCTCTTCTCTAGTAAGAGTTAAGGCTTTTAACCTCCTGATCAGAATTTCAGAGAACTTCTTCACAGCATATTGTCATCAGTGGTTTTTTTCCCACCATAGACTAGTTCATCCACCTAGTCCACTCATGTTTCTCTTTTTTTGGACTATTGTACCTTTCCTGAGATCAGAACCCAGCTGGAAATAATCACCAAGCTGCATTAGCTCAGCACAAAAGATGACTTTGTTCAGATACAAACTGGCTTTGGGAAGGAAACTTCTCTGTGTGCATATTTACAATGCTTTCTGACAGTGCCTACAGAGTCACAGATTGTGATCTTCTTTTGCATCTGCAGTCTGCAGAAACAAGCTCCTTAGGCAGTGATGGTATTTTGCCTGCAATGAGGACAAGAGTATGATAACATATATTCCTGGACCACTGTCAATTGATTTTTTTTCCAGAAAAGCAGCTAATGATCTTGGATGTCCTGTCTGAGACATCTGACTTCCAGAGGAGAATGTCAGAAATTTCTGAAGAATCAAAACCCCATACTCAGCATATGTTTTGAACTGGACGCCCAAAACAAATGGACTCTTGGAAGGAGGCTTCTGTTTTCTGAGCACTCCCAAATAACTCTGAATACGCTGATGAGGAAGTGAGATGTCCACCAGAAAACTGCAAACTATTCAGAAATGCCAAGCACTGAAAGGGACCGCTAAGAAAAGCCTATTTGGCATCCAATGGTAAATATAAAAAATAATTTTAAAAAATTAAAAATCCCAAACAAACAAAATACCTCCACCAAAATAAAACAAAATAAAACCCAACATTATTAGCTCTTAAAACAGTACAAAACTCTGATTCACATCATTCAGCAGCATGTCTCTGGAAGAACTGGGGTTAAGAGTGGCCCAGCCAGAGGTACAACATCAGCTCCCAGCAATCAGCCACTTCACTATTTGCTGCCAAATATCTCCTCTGGGATCACTGTGCCTATACATATGCTATTCTGCCTAGAATGCCCCCAGGAAAGAAGTGGGATAGTGCACTAGAGAGGGGAGGAAGGGAAAGCATTGCATTGACTATGGGACCAGGACACAATACCAGCTCCACCAGCTGGTTACTGGCTCTGTGAAGTTTGACCTCTTGTTTTGGCTCTCACTGACTCAGACTGCACACTCACAGTTCGGCACTGGGTGAAAGCAGGCTCTGGACTGCATGAAAGCTAAAACTGGAGCAGAGAAATTCTTGCCCTTGGCATGAACAACTACCACAGCAGCTGGCTGGAAATGTTATAATACATGGGAATCTGGCAGGTGGCTAAGGGCTGCATAGCTTTTGTGGAAACATTTTGTATTGTCCCAGAAGGCAGGAGTCAAGAGAAAATGCAATTTGCATGCACTGCAAAATGATAAAGAAAAGATTTAAATAATGCAAAAGATACTGTCCATGTTTAATATGAAATATGAAGCCCACAGATTACTGTGAAATCTTCCTGTGTCCTGAGAGCAAAGCACGCCAACTCTCAGGGAAGGGATACCATGTACATACCACAAGTTCTCTGGATGGCATAGCAGTTCAACAGGAGATCATGCTGCTGCAAATACTAGAGGAGGCACATGGGGATCTGTAGGCTCTGGAGCTCTCTTAACAAGTGCTGTGTGCTGTGCAGGAATCAAGAAAGAACTTCTGCACAGGCAGGGTTACCCCTTGCCTTTGCAGTGTGTACAGCAGTTTCTCAGGTAAATCTACTTCTCCAGAACCATTTTGGCACTTGCAGATGTTGATCTAGTTCTAGATAATATAGCAAGCAGGATTAAAATTCCCTGAGCTAAAGACAAGGCTTGAGTACATCATGGAAAGAATTCACTATTTTTTTCCCCATCCTGCTACATACTTCTTCCAGAGAACTGCGAATGCTTTAGAAAGAGAAGAGGAAAAATGATGAAAGACTTTGAATATCTGTACCAGTCATTAGGTTCCAAAGAATTCTCTCCAGAACAAGTTCTCAGATATTTTGGGATATTTTGCTGGCTCTGAGGATGTGATGTGCATAATTTAATACAACAATACTCATGAAATCAGCATGATGTCATAATGTTTTGTGCTGGTATAAACCCCAAGAAAAGCCAACGTTTTACAGAACATTCTTTTGAACAGAACTTTAAAAATACATTTATTTAATACTGAGTTTGTCTTGGATCAACAATGGGAATAAAAAAGTAGATAGAAAACAAATTTAAACTACGTCCTGGAGAAATCTATTCACCAAAGAGATGCATCCTGAAGTTTTTAATACTGGCGGTTTTTTTAAAATTTAAGTCATCTTGTTATACTAAAATTAATACCAAACTGAATTCAGTACTAGTTCTGTGACCAATTAGTGTACATTTCCTATACATCAGCATATATGCATTTTTATACATTAATTTCTGTAGCTGGTCAGTAACTTCAGGGATAGCTTTCTATTGCTTAGAAGATGTCTGCAAGGCTTGGGTCCCAGACTACTGCAAGTGCTTCTGTATGTACATTTATTGGCATGGGAGCGTTAATGTTAAACATCTTTAGTGAGACTTAGAGCTCTCTTTTATTAGCCCATTTCTTGTTTTTGAAAAATGTGAAGCAGCAGTAGAAGGAAGACCAGATCCCCACCCCAAAAGGGGTGGAAGGAAGGCCAGTTCCCAATGTAAAGGTACATGCCCATCCTCCTTGGCCATGATACCTGCAAGGTGGGGCACACTCAGCCCTGCCACAAGCTCTGTATTTAAATTGTATTTGGGTGCTTCATGCTTCTAAGAGTGTGTGCCTATCATGAACACCTAAGGGGCTCTCACACACCATTTAACACTTTGCACACGCATTGAAAAATTGGACATTATGTTCTAGTTTTGTGTACAGGCTCTGTGGTTCTTTTTTTCATTTTCCCCTCCTTTTTATTTTTCTATAAACATTCCTGTAAAACCAATACCTTTAATATTACCATATGTTTAGCCATGAAAATTGCCAACTTTTGTTGGAAATGCTGCTCATGATTTAACTGTTTGCCAATTATTTCCTTTAATGTTTTAATCCTATGTGGTTCCATTAAATAGTTCTATGCAAGTTTGATTTTTTCAGACATTTGATCAGTCCAGCTTGCCTGCTAAAAATGTTTGACTCATATCCTGGCAGCAGTGTTTATTTGACGTGCACTGGTGAAGCACTCTAGAAAACTGTACTCAGGCTATTACAAATTTAGCCTCCTACATCTGTGTGTGTTTTGGTGTTAAGGTGTGTCTGGGTTATTGGCTGTGTCTAGTGGGTGACACAAACTGATCAGTGCACCTTTGTTGTTTAATTAGAAGTTCAGTGTTGAAGAAGCCTTGAGAGAGAAAATATCTGTGCTCTTTGCGGGCTTTTTTAGATCTGTTTATCTTGGATTATTTTGTGCTATAAGAAAATCCAAGTCGCTTTAGACTGTGTCTATCTTCAGCCAAACTCCAATTACTTTTGTATTTCTGTCCAAATAAAACTACTTACTGTCAGTCCAAACCCATGACAAATGCGCAGCTGTGAAGTTACATCCATTCCTATGCTCAGAAATGTCAAACAACGGAGCCAATATATTTTCAGAGGGAAGCATACCTGAAGACTAGACGAGGAGAGAGGCTGGCCACATGCTGCATTTCATGTGGGAATGCAGGACAGTAAAGAGGGGAATTTCTCATTAAAAGTAACTGTGCTAAGTTGGCTGAGTTGGTCTTCCTGTGCATGATCGTTGTCAAACAATGTGAGCACCTTGCCAAGGAGGTCCTCCAGGATCGCATCAGCTGTGGTGGGAATGGAGGCGTCAAGGCACACATTCCAGCCAAGCCCCAGGCTAGGACTGCATGCTTCTTACTGAAAACTTCTTGCAGTTTCAGTTCAGTGACATATTTCTTTCTCCCACTCCAAGAGGTGGAAAGATCTGGGGGCCAGCTGGTTTGTCCTTCAAAAATGAGTTTAAAATCCTCTTATGCCTGTTATTAAGAAGTGAGCAAACACATAACTGCTCAAATAACCAGGCACAAAATTCAATTCTTTGGCACCTCCTCAACAATTGCACCACTCAACACAGACCTTCAGAGCCTGTGGTGCTGCATGCCAGTGCTAATTGGGTTTGCTCATGAGTGGAGGCAGCAAGTGCACAGATGCTGGCAGTGGGAGAGGGCAGGTGCCTTCACCACCAGCCTTTCACCATTGCTGCTGCCTCAGACACCTCAGAGGGGTCCTGTGTGCTGCATGAGCTGCAGTCACATCGTGGGTAGGGGGGGAAGACATCTGAAGAAGGCTGAGGACACCTCCTTTTTTACCATGTCGATGGCAAATCAGGCTGTATTTTAACTGAGCAGAGGCACCCCTGCCCATGCTATGAGGACAAGGCATCACCCTGTCCCAAGGAGCCTGGTGGATAGTACTGCTCCTTTAGGAGATCTGACTGTTCCTGTTTGTAATGTATGCAAAGCTGCGGAGGATGATGGGGCTGCTAAAATTCCCTTCTGCTGATTCATTCCTACCTTTACGATTTACCAAGACGATTTACCTTCAAGGCTCAACATCAGTCTGATTCTGGAATGTATCAGACTGTGCCAGAAAAGAAATGATGGGGAAACGGCAGGGGATTTTAAACCAAGCTACCTGCTGCCAGCCCTGCCTCTGTGCATGCTGTCCATTTCACATCACACAAGCAGGGTGACACACAAAAGCCTTAGTGCATTCAGAATATTTCTTTTCAGGATGAAAGTGTATTTCCAGCCAGCACAGCAAGCTTGGGTTAGCCTGCCAAGATTTGTTGCATTTTTCTTTAATCACAGCAGCAGCCAATACGTTTAAATTTGAGAACCAATGAGCAGAATCCCTGCCTCTCCTCCCTCTTCACTGATTGTTTGAATCTTTAGGAAACAGTTTCCTACTATCTTCGGGACAGTCGGGAGAGCCTTTAAGCACATGTTTATCTTCAGCTAATGCACTGCACTCAGCCGGGTTGTACATGTTTGCCAAGCTTAGTGTGTGCTGAAGTGCTTTCTGGAGTGAAGTGCTTTCTTCCAATGGAGGCTGGAATACACTTGGTTCACAACTCTGAAAGCATGTGACTGCAATGAATTTGTTTTGCATCAGAGAGGCTTTTTTTTGGAAGGTCTCCTGTTTTAACAACAATACATTGGTGTTTCTGAGGCTTCTAGAACAAAGTTGCTATTAAAAAATGCAAGTATTTCAATGTTGCACAGATGTAACTTTATGTATTGTATATGGTTTGCGAAGTGTGGGAGACTTCTGGTTGAAAAGTGCTCTGCACATACATAATATCACCATCATCATTATAAATGCATTGAAGGCAGAGAAGCTTAAGCTGATCTATTATGGGCACCTGTTCCGGTATAATTTTCTAACATTGACTGCCTGGCTGAACTGATGAGATCTCCACTAAATTGGGGTAGCCTGTCATTTTATTCAGATTGAAATGGATTTTCTTGCCTTGAATTCCTGGCAGAGAGAAAACAATCAAAAAATAATGGCTCACAGATAATAAGGTTGTGTGTGAAGCTAGGCTTAATGGATACATAGCCGTCAATACTTTTCCTGCACACGTTTACATCATTTCATTATGAGATAAGCAAGCCTGGGATGAGGGTCCAAAACAGGGCCAGGTTGTTTGCCATTTGACCCCCCTGCAAAGCACACTTGGGATCCTCCTAATAAACCTGTTTCTCATCATTTACAACAGCCAACTTCTGCTCCCTGGCAGAAGGGTAGGCAAATAGTTTGCTTTCCTTCAGATAAGCAAAACTGATTATATTCCACAGAAATTATATCTAATAAGGGCTTTCATATATTTTGTATATTTTGGCCCTCAGCATGGCACCACTTCTCCTGCTCTCATCTCTGGAGAGCTCTTAAAGTCCAAGATGCATTTTGTAGAGATTTCAAGAAGAATAGAGACACTCTGGACAGCTTTCCTTTTCAAGGCTACATGGGAAGCTGTAACTCAGTACGTAATGCCTTGCCTTGCTTGTCAACAGAGTCACACTGAACCAGGACAAAAGCCTGCTTGAGCCCTATGACTCCATTGTACTACTGAGGCCAAGGCATACCAACTTCACAGCAAGTGGCAGACAGGAGAGGGATGCTGTTGTTGCACCAGGCTAAGTCTGATTCCCCAGACTGGATGCAATAGTGACACTTTCCAGTGGGATGTACCTGCAGTGTCTTGGTTCTCTGGTTCTAGAGCCAACTACTTCAGCTACTCTGCCATTCTGTCCTTGTCATGTCATTTTTGCTTACCTGATTCAGCCTGATAAACTTATTTTTCGAGTATGAAAATATATTTAAAAGATATGCTTGATTTGTCCCTTCCTTGCTGAGTCTGAGTATGTACTGCAAAACTGGAAGCAGTAGAGTCAGCAGCAGCTGCCTGCAGCTCATCTGTTGGCAAGGCTGGAGCTGAAATCCCATTCTCAAAGTGCCAGAAAGATAGACCTTCTGAAAGGAAATGTCAGGAAAGCAAGTTTGCTTCCAAACAATAAACATGCAGATCGGAAATAATTGAGGCACTAGAACAAGGAGGAGGAAAAACAAAACAAACCGTAACAACAGATCCTCAGGTTAACTGGTTTCCCTTGTAGCAGAGAATAAGGACAAGGGGGAAAAGGAAGAAACCAAAACCATCCAACTTTAGGTAGCTCAGAACTGACCAGAATAATATTTTTCACTGTATGATAAATCCTGAGGAGCTGCTATGTCCAGTGTCACAGTGATAAGATGGCATCCTGGTGGTTCTAGCTAAACAGACAAAGTCTTTCAGGACCTGTCTGCCTGCTGGCTGACCTGCTGATAAGCCAGGAAACTACTTGCTATGCCTTTAAAAAAACCCCAAAATTGACCTGTTTCAACAGAGTATGTCAGGTCTACCAACTCATTGTCTTTCCAGCAGACTCCTGTCTGATGGGGAGATTTCCAAACTGCTCTATGATGCCAGACGATTACAGCTATAAATATTTTATTATGGAATACCACAGTATCATTCTCTAGAATGACATAAAGACAAAGGACAGAATAAAAACCTATTTCCTTTACTACTAGACAGCACTTAAACTGTGTGTGAATGATATCTCCAGGCTCCTAAGCAGATGGCTGTGGGTCACTTGGGGTCCAAGGAAAGAGGGACAAAGGATTCTGGAAAGAAGGGGAGCACCCACACAAAATCTAGAGCTAAAGCAGGGTAAAGGGACCTTTTTCATAGCTTCATGGGATACAGTGTACAGCTATAAAGGTACGTGACACTGTTTTCTACAGCGCAAGAAAAATTGCTAAAGCACTGAATTTAGACGCCCAGCCTAGCTGGTTTAGTTACCTGGCTTGCCTCCTTGAATTTCCTTAATAGAGAAGCTCTCCTAGAGGCAATTCAGAACAGAAGCCTTACACAGGCTTGCTGAATTGCTACTGCAAATGAGTCTCACAGTGTTTTTCCATTGACTCCAGGGGTAACCTGGAGAGCCCTGCTGGATAGTTTAACCAGCCAAATTGGGTGGCAAAATTTGGGTGGTCTGAACACCTCCACTTCTGCATGAGGTCTGGATTAGGATTGGAGCTTTGTCGTTTCCACCTTCATTACTGGAAAAATACATTGTTACTCTTCAACCTTGCTCTGCTTTAGATGAATTGTATAATTATGTCAGACATCGCTTTTCACTTGTACGTTGGTTTTCACTTGTACATTGCTTTCACTTGTCAAAGTGAAAATCTAGTAGTGCGGTGTATTCAAGAATGGGATGACTGGGGAAGTTGATAAACAACCTGGAAGCTATCAGAAGTTCACATTCATTTTGGGGCATTGCCTATATCAAAGACAGCGTCTTCCTGCTCTCTGAGTGACAGGTGTGAATAATGAATATTAGTGAATATTAAGCCCTGAGTGGCTGTATGAGCAACGTGGTACTGTTCATTCCTTGTTCAGCAATTTGATAATAAAATCTGAGTGTGTCTGCTCTCTGGTTTTTGCAGCCCTCCAAATATGAGCATGCCTCCCCAGCTTCAGCCTGCATTATTGCATTCCAGCATACTCACTTTGAGCGACATACCGGTTACCTTCAAACAAACTTTGGGCTAAGTTTGCACAGACCAATTCAAAGGGTGTCATTTAAAGAAGCTGTCTCTCACCACACATTTAGTCAGATGTTTCTTTCATATTATTTCAATGAAATAACATGCATGCCACCTCCTGCACCTCCAAAGCTGGCCTTCAACTGAGCAGGCTCAGATCAGTTTGAATGTGGCAGTATCTGCAAGCACTTGGCACACAGAAGGAAAAGCACTGGATAGACCTTGGCCTGTCAGTCCAAGCAGAAGCTCAGGAGAATCATGTGGTCCTGCTTTGGAATATTGTTCCTTCCCCAGGTGATGCACAATCACCCAAAGGCTCACATTTTGTAGCCCAGACCTCTAGTCCCTTACTGAACAAACAAGATTTATTATCAGAGCAGTCCAAGCATGAATCTAATAGGTCAGAGGGTAAATCTTGTTGACAAATATGGACCTATAATTGCAAATACTTTCTTCAAAGCAGAACCATAAAGATTCTGTGTCATAATCTAACGTTTCCATATGATGGGGAAGAGGAGTGGTGTGGTGGGAAAAAAGACTGAAATGTTTTCCAGTCTTGACATTACTGCTGCTGCATATCGCTTCTTACAGTTCCTTCCAGCTGAAAAGGCATAAAGGAACCCATATATGTTTGGATTTATGCAGAGAAACATCAGAGAAGAAAAAAAATTCCCATGCTCTGGTTGCCTGATTTTCACTATGCAGAGCACGGATTTGAAACTGTGCTATTACATACATTACATATTCCTCAAACAGGGTAGGTCTGAAAGCGTCTGGCCTGGTCACATTGTTCTTGGCAAGGATGAAAGTTAATATATAAACTCTAATAACCAAGATCTACTGATAGGCAAAAAACCCTGAGATTTTGTTGTGTATACTTTGGGAGAAGTAATTACATTTCGTTATATAATCAGTTATACAACACAGATTCTCCTCAAAGTAAGTGGTAGCTCCATGAAGACTTTTGATGTGTGTTCCAAGAATTTGTAATAAATCAAAGCATAAATAGACCTTTTCTTCGTGGCACA
Source organism: Rhabdornis inornatus (assembly GCA_013397075.1). Lineage (NCBI taxonomy): Eukaryota > Metazoa > Chordata > Aves > Passeriformes > Rhabdornithidae > Rhabdornis > Rhabdornis inornatus. The sequence continues at coordinate 355,803 of VWZS01009835.1, forward strand.
GGTTGGATGGTTTACAAGGAAACAAAAGTCCCCTGAAAAAAACCCACTGCTTTTAATCAAACACCTTGTTTTCACTGAATTTTCACCAAACCAAAGACTTTGGGCCATACGTGGGTCTAGGGAGAGTTTGCTCGAGGCCAGTGGTCTTCAGGTCCTTGAATCCCTTGGCCTCATAGTAGCTCACACGTGCACCTAGTCTGCATCCGCATCACCATCCTGCTGCCAGAGCTGCTAGCACTGGAGTGCTTCTAACACCTGAGTGCTCCTAGCTCCAAGGCTCACTCATCCAACATCTCTGCCTTAGGAAAGAGGGGCCTCTAAAAGCTGCTTGCAACCACCCTGACAGAGTAATGTTTTTGAATATTGTGAAGCCAGCAGAGCTTCCAGCTTTATTGCAGAAAATTAAATAAAAGTTGGATTCTCATCAGAATCCAGACAAGTTGAATTAAAATTAGAAATTATCCTGCAAGTCTCTGTGTGGTGTGTGGCACTCTCAGTATTAAATATCTTAATTTTGTCCGGAACTAGAAGTTGTTTTGTCAGCACACCAGGATGAACTATCAGCTGGTTCTCATTCAAGTCAGAGGGGACACTGCCTGATCAAATCGGTCAAGGAAAGCATAAAGTTCATTTTTTGTGCCCCTTAGTGCTATGTAGAAGTAACTTTCTCCTGTCACCACTGAGAAGCTGTGACATATTTACTGTGGTCAGCACTCAAGATCTCACATTTAAGTGCTGCAATGCAGAAATGAGCAATGTAAGAAAGAGATACCAAATCCTCCTGGTTCAATCCAAAATCTTGTGTCTTCCTTAAAAGAAAATTCTAAATAACGAACAAAAAACTTGGAAGTATTTAAAAGAGAGTGTGAAGAAGGAAAAAAATGGAAATGAGTGTGAAGAAGGAAAAAAAACCTCAAGCACAAGTAGCTTGGCCCATCTTGCGTTACATGTCTGCAGGAGCTGGCCAGCAATAATCTTGATATTTGGTCCTCAAGGCCAACAGTCATGCAATAGCCAGAAACATAAGGCTGAGGGATTGGTGGGGGGATCTAGGCCGCCTGGCTTGACCCCTCAGATTCATGCACAAGATTTTAATTCATTTTGTTGTGGTTATCCTGACATTCTATTTCCTTTATTACTATGGCCTGAAGCCAGTAATACACTTGAAAGTACATGTATATCTTTACCATAACTTTGAACTTTTGAGAAGCCCCATTATCCTCAATGAACATATGTGAGTACTTTACTGGAGACTGGGCATGATTTTACTCACTGGTTCAACAGAGGTGGCCAAAAGAAGAGCCTCATTTTTTTTTTCATTAAGTAGAGCATGACAATAAAGATTCTGAAAATTATGTCTCCCATTAAACCAACAGAGGCATTCATTTTGATGCAGTCATTATTTCTATTTCATGTCTCCAAATTGAAGTAACAAAGGCTTAAAATCACTTACCGTGTTTTAAACAGCTCCACATGGTGACCTAGTGCAGCTGGAGCTGCAACACAGAGATGTATTTAAGGTATTGCCCTATTTTGGTTATTTATCTATGTCACTGGACAAATTCAGAAGGCCTTTTATCAGGAGATTTTCCGCCAGGCTGTGGTCCATAGAAATGTGTCAGGACTTGGAAGGACTGAAAATTTTGGTTGTAGCAATCATATAAATTTCTCCCAATGCCTTTAATGTTTTTCTTAAGGGCAGTGTTTTATGGGTTATTCCCTGCAGTCTGTCCATTTTCAAAAAAACATAGAAAATACCATTGTCAACTTCAAGTTTGGATCCTTATAAATTAATGCAGCAAACTCAGTGTGAAAATATCTAATTCAGTAGACATGTTTGTAAACAGGACATTCTCCTTTCCTACCAAAGTAATAACAAATGATGCATTTTCTTGCTGAATGACCTTCACAAAATGGGCTACATCTATTTATGCAAAGTTAATCGTAACATTTAATCATTACATTTTATGCAAATCATAACATTTACTTTTCCTGTTCGCAGATTAACAACTTTGTATTAATCAAAATTGAAACCTTGCCTCATTTCCAGTGTGCAAATTTTTAAAATACTTCTGGTGATGACCATAATTATTTTTTTTTAGATTTTGAGATATTATTTTTATTACAATACTTGCAATGGAAAATCTAATCAATTAAATCAAATTGTAGCTTTTCAGGCATCACACTTTTCCACATGGCAGGTCTCAACTCTTTTTAATGCTGAAACATCATTTGAATTTTTTAGTGAACTAATGTTAGAGATTTTTCTGAGGATTAAACCCACCAATTTATAAGCATGAATCCTGTAGTTAAGGTGAAACTACTGATTTTCATCTGTATGTAAATATATTCATCCAGTGGATTCTAAGTCTACAGTAAAAAGACACTAATGAACATGTTTTCTTATAAAAGTTGGAAGCCTGTTCAAGAAAATGCCTTCAAATTCACCAGTTAAATGTGTTCACAGATACGCACATATTTATATATATAAAAATATATGCCCATGTATGTATGCATATGTATGTAGCACTGAATAACATTTGAGAAAGTACCAATCTTTATGGGGCTGCTCTCAGTGCCGATTAGTTAATGGACAGTTGCAATTATTCTGTAAATTATACTTACAATAATAATATATGGGCTTGAAAAGAGGCTGCAGTAGCATATTTGGCACAGTGTGGAGCTATTAATTTCTATTTATGTCTCTGCAACAAAATAATTAAACACATGCATAAATCCCCAATAACCTGAGTTGAACTTCAAAATATTTCCAAGGGCTTTGCATAAAGGGCTTGGCACATAAGAGGTCAGAAAGGGCACAATTCTACTTCCCAGAAAATACTGATATTTTGATTATTTTCTGTTTTGAAATGGGCCAATAGGATGAAAATATTTTGCAAAAGGAACACTCCATAATTAATTTTATAGCAAAGGTTAGCAATTTCAAAGAGATTTGTCAAGTAAACCATTATAAAATAGTAATACATAAATTAAAAGAAATCCCTGCAAGATTAGTAGAAATGGAAAAAAACAGAAAAAAATATGTTTATGTCCTCCAAATAAATAAAAATGAATTCTCCATCTAAATATTTTCTCTTCCTAACACTATAAAACCAAGATAATCCCCAGAAACACTTCCAGTTTAAAAAAACCCCCAGATTCAAATTAATTTTGGTTTTGAGCTGTTTGTAAACCAACCAGCCTGTACTATTTGTAGGTTTAGGCACTCAAATCTTGATCTCTATCCTGCCTTCAGCATCCCATTCAGCTTCTACAATGCTGCAGAAATTGGTCTTTGTGTTTCTTTATGCAATAACTAGGGCCTGGGTTGCATGTTCCATGGTTCCAGGTCATGAAGCAGCAGCTGGGTATCTTCATAATGGAATTTGGGTAAAACCATGCCTAGAAATAATGCACATCATTTTGGGAGTAACTGAATGCTGGAAATACATCAACTCTTTGCAGAGAAAAGCAATGAAAAGATGCACAGTTTGAGCTGGGGAATACAATGTTCTCAAAATTAGATATATAAAAAATACAGCCCACCCATAAAAATTCTTAGTTTAAAACCAACCAGGCTTGCTCACAGCAAGATACACAACCTCCCGTTGTAATTTATGCTGCAGTAGTTCCTAGAAGCCCCAAGTCTCCATCATGCCACATACTGCACAGAGTGATCACACATTTATTTATTTATTTATATATATATTTATGTACTTATGCATTTAGGTATTTATGTATTTATTATAGGGCATTAGATTTACCTGCTCCTGAGTGAACAGGTAAAGCACTGATTACTGAGGATGCCAGGTACACCCAGGCAGCCAGCCACAGAAAGTAATTTCAGCCTCAACCTTTGTTTTAAATAAACATCTGCATTTTCATATGGAGAAAAGAATTTGTTTCACAATGAGCTGTCACAGCATGTTTGCCTGCTAATGAACCAAAAGCTCTTTGAATTCTCTCTCCCATTCTTCCCACACTGCAATTTTGCCAGCCCTGACTATCCCTTTAATGCTTTTCAGTTTTCTTTTTTTTCTTTCTTTCTTTTTTTCTTTTTTCTTTTCCCTCTTGAACAAAACATTCCTGCTTAGGCCTGCAGTTATTTTGTAATTCCCATTTCATTTACTATAGGGAAAGGCCTTGTTTCTGTTCACAGAAGAAAGAAACAGATCATTGTCACTACTGTGTGCAGACAGGTAGTCCCTATTTGATGGTATTTCAGTGGAAAAATATATTTGGTGGTCCAGACAGGGAGCTCAATCAAGGCTTCTCATGGCATCTGGGATCATGGCTTAGGATACTGTGCCACATACAGCCCAACCTAGTCCCACAGATGGCTGTAAACTCCAGTGCATTAAATCTCCAAAGACTTCCAAGGATGAGGCTCTCCTCCAGCATGAATGTCTGGCATGTATTAAAGCACATCCTGCTCCCCACGAGCCAACCCCTGCTTCTAGTACTGTAAAGCCAGACTCAGCCTCTGCTGTTCCGTATCATGTTGAGCAGTGGTCCAGCAGGACCTTACACAACAAAGTTTGTTTTCATTGGGCTCCTGGACCGAGGCAAGTCCTTTGGCAATTATGGCATTTAACCTTTCTGCTCCCCCAGATACTCACTGGGGAGAAGCACATATTGAAGAAGTGATGTTATGCAAGCTCAAGGCTTTTTTAACCTAGGAAATTTCTCATGGGGCCCATTATAGCATATGAGGAAGAACAACTGAGTGATTTTTGAATACAGGAATGTAGCATAAAAATAGCCAAGAAATCCTTAGCTTGAGCATCTGTCCCAAACTCACCCCTCCCCTCTTTCTTTCTGCCTTTCCCATCATGCATGGGCTTTCCCCTGAGCTCATTCAGTGTTTCCCTTGCCTGCATTATACTACTGCATATATCCCACCTAAACCTTATTTCATGGCAACATGAAAGGGACCCCAAAGGCACTCCCTTCTTCCCCCAGCTTAGCAGAGGAGAGCCTGTCTGGGCAGCCCACCAAAGTGCTGGGGTGTGGGGTTAAAGAAGGTCTCTGGCAGCAAGGGCTGAGGCATGGGAGTGAGAGAACAGCCTGGGGAGTGGAGGGAAAGGAGCTGTGGAGGCTCTCTGCTGTCCAGAGGTGTGGTGAAGTGTGCACACAGAGGTGTCAATGTCACCATGGGACATCTTCACAGAGTGCCCCCTGTCATCCTCAGCACTTCACCATTGGAACACTATCTTTTAAGCTCCTATTTTCTTCCAAATCCTCCTTACCTGAGCATCAGACTCTACAAACCTGTCTTGGTTTAAGTTTGATTTCCCGGCCAATGAAATCGAACACCCTTCAAAACACCCTTTTTTGGAGCTACACAAACAAATATGTAGAAATAAAATGTTCAACAACACTGTGGCACCTTTTGAAAGACAAGTACTGAGAGTGGACAAAGGAAGGCGATGGAATGGCTCACTAAAACTCCCCCTCTTCCTGCTCTTTACAGGAGTCAGCTGGGCTGTCCTTAGGGGCTGACATTCACCCAGGTGCCTGGGTTTGTTTGCACCAATAAAATTCCCTTGGGGAGAGGACAGAGTCCCAGCCCTGCCTTGCTTATCAGGGCTAGGCCAGGAAGGTGAAGGACCCGCTGCCTGCAGTCCAAATCCTCAAGCTGGCATGGTGGTGCTTCCTGCAGCATCCCATCTTCCTCCAGTCTAGGGTCACCACCATCACCTTCCAAAGCAGCCCTCCTTGGGCCAGCACAGAAAACCAAGTATGTTTAAGCTGAGGCTGTAGCAAGCATGGGCTTTGCTCCTGTAGCAAATGCTTCCTCTCAGCGATGTCACCTTCTGCTTTGTCAGCTGCACCTTGAAATTAGAAGTACTTAATAAAAAATAATATAGAGAATATAACAAGTAAGAATTGCCTAAGTATTGCACATCATATTCCCTATGAGGCTGGATTGCAGTTCCACCATGCTGACTGAGGGATCAGAATAAAACCTGTGTTCACGTTGCAGAGATGGGGAGGGAGGTGCTTTTGTCTGGGAGGCAGAGGATATGGGGCTGTGACCCCTGCCAGCCCAGTCAGCAAGTCACCCCTGCCCCACTTCCCCTGGGGTCCACTCTGCCTTCCCCTCCAAGTTCCACAGGTGGACCTGACACACAGGGATGCCCAGAGTGGCCAAGGCTTTGAAACTCCTCTGCACAGGTAACAAATAAAGGAGAATATTTCCTTTACTCCTTGCCATGAGCCAGATAGAACTAAAGCAGTTTACAACAGATGAGTATTAACACGTAGGAAAGAAAATGAAGCCATACAGATAGATACCTGATAAAAGTTCTCAGCTGGAGGTCTTTTAGACACTTACTGCCATATTTATGGTACTACATATCTGTTTCACACTTTCAGGGACATCAAGCAGCTAATACTAACAGAAAATTTTGTACTATCCCCACAGCAGAGTAAAACCAAGAAATTAAACAAGAATCTATCTTGCTTTGAATCGTGGCTGAATTTAACTGAAGGATGTCAAAGTCAGATTAAATAAAAAAAACAAAACAACCAAAAATTCATTATTTACAACTCCATATGCACACTTGAGCTCACCAGGATTGAAAGGACCAGAGTGGTTTTCTTGCACCTTAATGAAAGGGAATCAACAGGCCAAAAGGCCATTTTAAAGCTGTCTTGAAAGACAAACTTAAAAGAAATACTTTATAACCAGAGGGGAAGGTGGTAGGAGAGGTAGTATTTTCTTCTCCTGTTTATTAAAAACACACCTTGGGCATGATTCTAATCTGATTTAAGCATCACGTGAGGTGCATTTATTACATGGGAAAATTGCCTCAGTGTGTTCACTGACACAGTTTGGACCCAGTCTGTAGAAGCTCCTCTGCATGCAGAGGACTCTCCAGTACACAGAGTGAAGGGCACTCTGAAGTGCGGGGGAGGGAAGAGCAGCTAAGCAATAAAAATGGAATATCTGGGGGAAAGCCACTTGAAAAATAGCAGAAGGCTGTGTGAGCAAGGATATCCTGCTCCCAAAAGCTGCAGGGCAGTGGCAACCAAGAAGGGTGGGACCACTGGCAGAGGGAAGGGAGAGAATGAGGAGAAACCAGTGGAGTCTGAGTGATCTTGGAACCACACCATAAAACTGAGCAAATTATAGTCGGCAAAATAATGTGTGAAACAGCCAGCTGTTCCTGAACATGCTGGAGTCCTGCTGCTGCAAGGTTTCAAGGCTTATAGCCTGGAGACACAGAAACCCCAGAACAAGGAACAAGTAGTAAGACACTGGTCTTCCAAATGGACCAAAGATCGTCTGTGGGACACCCACTTCACACTACAGGCAACTAGAAAATAACTTAGGGGTGCAGGAAGTGAATAAAAGTGTCTGGCAATGGCAGCAATGGGGACTGATGAGCTAAAGCAAGTCACTGAGGGTACAGTGAGTGGAGAAGAGCAGCTTTACGCCACAGAGTTAACAGGCATTCATTTGGTGAGGGCTCCCTCCATGCAGCCTGATCCTGTCTCCACTTCAATGGAACTGTTGGGCTTGACATCAACATGCTGTGTGCATGGGATAAGGGAGGCAGTGAGAGAGAAGCAGCCCGGGGCTCACGTAATCATGAATCTCTGCTCCAAAAGTATGACTTATTATTCAGAAATAGCCAGTTTTCTGGGCAATAGCCCAGGGCAGCACTTTGCCAGAGGTCTGTAGAAACCATCCTTTTTGCTTTGCTGCCAAAGGAATTGCAATAGGCTCCCCATATCACAGTCACTCCTCTTTCCTAGAAACGCAGTTGGAGAAATCATCACAAAGGTCTCCAGGGTTAAATTCTGACCTCTCAGTGTAGATCAGCTGGTTACCAAAAGACTTTAGCAGGTCCCGGATAGTACTGCAACATGACCAGTAAGTCTGGAATTACTGTCTCAAAACTGAAGTGTACTCCAGATGCTTAAAACCAGATACATTTCCTTTGGAAAACTCACCCTACAAACCTCTGGCTGCACGGAAAAGCACGTTTAGCCCAGTCTCATTCTTACTTCCAGCTGGAAGGAGCCTTTCAGAGTTCTGTCATATGGAAGCTAGAGGTGAAGAGGCTGAGGTTCTGCCTACAGCAGCTAGAGAAGGAGGGGGATGATGCATGTGTGGGGAAAAATGTCATAAAACTGTCCTTAATTATTAATATTCACCAGAGTTTGTGAGGGCCCTGTGGGAGCTAGGACCCCAGAGTGCTGAGCACCGAACAAGGCTTTTGTCCCTGCAAGGGGATGGGTCACTACCTAGAAATCCCTGCGTCAATAGCAACCAAAAGTGACAGTACTAAGATCAGGCTAGGAGTGATGAGGCCCCTTTCAACACAGCATCATTCTGAAGCTGGCTAAATTATTCTGGAACTTGGTTATAAAGTTCAGACTGTGTTGGATTTATTAATAGTGGGCTTTCTACACCATTATTGTCCGTTTTTCAGGATCAAAACTACATAATGTCAATATACTACAAGAAATGCCTCATCCTGGATCACAGAAAGCAATTTCAATAGGTGCAACTATAATGGTAGTAGCATTTTATGTCAGCCACTGACATAAAAAAACAACTCCTGTCTACTATCTCCTTAAAGAGATCCTCTGTTTTCCCTAAATTAGGTGTGAAATGTACAGTACATGCCACATTAGGATATGGGCTTCCTACTTCAGGGATAGCAATGTGCAGTCAAGCCTGCAGATGACCAAAGCACCATCTAAACTTCAGAAAGCACAGGCATATGCTGAAGATATGGGTAACAATATCTGGTAGCAAATTCCAGTCCTGTACATAACTTCTAAAGGTGAATTCAAGGTAATTACCTATGCAAAAGCATCATTCTAACTTCAGAAGCCACATCCGCTGAAGAAATAATGGCAAAGTCAGGTAGAAAGGGGCATCAAGAAAATTTCTGCTTTACCCCCTGTGCTGAGGAGAATCATAAGTTCCTAGCTGGTGTAGTGGTTGGCTCTGTGACTGAGACAAATTCATACTAGTGTGGAAGAAACCACATACTGACTTTTTATGGTACCAGGTTACTTCTTAGAAAGCTGCATGGTCCAGGAGGGCAGATTGCAGTTGCAGCAATAGGACTTATTATTAATCAGATCTTTGGCTGCAGCTTAAAGACTGCATTGTATCTCTCAGGTCAGAATTTTCTGCTGCCAGTGCCATCAAAGAATTTGTACTTGATTCCATAATTCACTTAAATTTTTCTGGCACTATACTGAGCACTACTTGACACTCCTTCCCACTTAAGTTCCTTACAGTGTACAGCGTAAAAATTACTTATTTAACCCTTGCATATATGTATTTCATTTCCATTTATATGCATAAAACATCCATTGAAATCCAGATTATTATTTTTTTAATCCATAGAAAACAACTATCTCATATTAAAAATGGACTTCCTTGTGACTGCAAAGACATCCTGGAAGAAAACAAGCAATTCAGGGACACTTGCAACTCAGCTTTCCTTCTCTCTTGCCATAAAAAATTAATGCGTTATTAAGAAATTGGTTCTGGCTCAGCTAATCTGACTGGCAAGGACAGAACAGTGCCTTCCAGTCTGCCTATTCCATCCCTAATTAGGTACTCCAAATAGCTGCATTTCATGAGAAAAGACCTACAATTCTTGCAGCTACTGTAGAAAACTCACTCATGAGCTGTCTACTGCTCAGAAATTGTGGTGATATACACTGTGGTATAAATTCCATGGATTAACATCTGAGCATTTAATGGCAGAACTGCATGAAAAAGTAAAGAAATGCAATAAAAATAATTAAAGAGAAGGAGCAATAATTAAAAAGAAATCCATATATGGTAGTTCAAATGCACATTACTACATGAGCTAAATGAGTTTTCTTCAGATTCTTCTTCTCAGACACAAATGAGTATTCCCCTTCTGATTAGGAGAAAGTACACCTAACATGGCAGTAGGGCCTTATTTTGTTTCAAAACCAGCAACGTGATGTGACTATAGAAACAGAATATACAGCTCCACTATGGAAGTATTAATTCTCAAGGCTGTCATTGTCTCTCCACAATGTTGCAGAAAAGTGGTAGTGTAATGGGAAGTGAAGTTGTAAACACTATGTGAGATGTGGCTTTGACAAAACATTACTTCACTTCAGCTGATTTGTTTCATTATCTTAGTCTCAGCTACCATGTCAGCTTCCAGAATGACAACATGGATCATGAAGAATTGTCAGCGACTGTTAATATTCTAAAAAGGAATATTTAAGAGAAAGCTATGGGCTCCTCCCACTGTCCATGGGATAAATGCTTGATTGGTTTTCTGAGCTGGAGAGTGTAAATAGTGTGCTTTGAGGTGACCCTGCTCCGCAATATCTCCATATATATTTTCTGGTTTATAGGGAAGAAATCAAAGCAAAGGTGACTTGTCTGACATTACATGATGCTAAAAACAAAATCTGGGTGTCCCAAATCCTGGTACAACAGCAACCTTTCCATTTCATACCAACCTATTTCATCTCCAGCTCAGCAATTCCAGGAGCAAGATTCTGTACTTGGGCTTTATGAGCTACTGACTCCTTGCATCTACTTTAGATGAGAAAAAAATGCCATGGTCTAGCCATGATAAACTCAACCTTCCCAACCACCTGCTACTCTCCTACACTTGTATTAGCACACCATACACTGGGTTACTGATTTTCAACTAAATCGATTCTCAGCCTCTTAATGTTTTTTTTTTTTTTAGCCCTATGATGAGTGAAATTTTACTTTGCTGACAACAACTTGCTTTCTGGTTTACCTGTCATTAATCTCTTCAGAAGCACCTCATGGTCTGTGAGGGCTCTGGCAAACATAGACTGAAAACACTTTTCTGGAGAGCTGCTTGTTAAGTGATTTAGTGCCCTGGTCTTTTACACTGCAACATAAATTCTACAGTAAACATAACACAAACTTTGTATACAAGTGGATCAGCTTATTTCCAGAGTTTAATACTTCCTATCTTGTCACATCTTTGCCACCTTTGATTTACATCTTGCTGTCATCTATAAGGGCTTTAGATGCTTGCTACAAAATGCTTGTGTCTGCTCCAGGCACTCCTGCTTTCCCAGGACAAAAACCAGAGCCACCCTCTCTCCTCAAACTCCACAACACAGAGAAAGGGAGTACTGCTCCCCACTAAGGTCACTGGTTAAAATCCATGCTTCAAAATGGCAAATAGCACAGACAGATTATATCTGTTACAGGCTCATATGAGCTACAAAGTAGTAACCAGTAAGCAAGATTTCTATGCTGACACCTTAAATGTCTTAAACAAATGACTTTCTCTCCCTAACACAGGCTGCTGCAGAAGGGTGTCTCTTCAGTATTTTACTCAGAGAGGCAGCAAATCTCCTCTGCTTTCACCCACGGCTGAAAAACAACAGACACATTTGGGAGGAGCTGAGCTCCTGGGCACGGTTTCCACCATCATCAGTCTCAGCCCTGCACCAGCTCCTCGAGCAACCCCAAGAAAAAAGTACCAAACAAACCAATGAAAATGACCCTTCTTGTGCTACTGTCTGCATTTCATCTGCAAGGTGAAGAAAATAGTAACTTCTTATCAATGTAAAATCTGTCAATCCACAAGGAGATCTGCAACTCTAGAGATGTGATCACAGACCGCTGCTACCACAGCCATCCCTGGCTACTGTCAATAAAGCAAAACTCCTCTGGGAGAAAAGCCAAAAATAATTGTAACAACCAGAAAATATATTTCAATATAAATATATAATGCATGACATCATTACTATTATTATTGTTATTATTATTATTACTATTATTTAAAAAAGCAAACTGTAGTTAATTGATGTTTGGATTTTGATCAAGAAATGATGCAAACTTTGAGGAAAACATTTTTTGCTTAAGAAAAGAGGAAAAATTTTGCCATTTCTTCCCCTCTAAAAACATGCTCATTTTGGAAAAGAACAGATAAAACTGACAATCTACCGAATGCTGAGCAAGAGTCTCATCCCTTTGACATTTCATCTTCTTGAATAGTGGTATTTCCTCTTGTGATAAAATATCAGTCTCTCTAGCTCTGAGATCCCAGGCATCAGGTCTGGCTGAGCAATTGCCAATGAACCAGACACCCCTGGCACGTGGTGACTTCCAGTGCGGGTATGGACCTGCCCATGATGGAGCAGCGTGTGCCTCTGAGCAAGGCTCCTCTTAGGAGGCACGAGTTCCTAATGGGAGCTCCAGCTGGCGGCCCTCTGACCACAGCAGGGCCTTGAGGGCTCCTCCCAGGGCCAGATAAGGAGAGAGAGGCCTTCTCTCCTTATTAGAAGTCCCTTGCAAAACATGGAATGGAAGATGATAAAAGGAAACAAATCTTGAAAACAAGTCTGAAGCGCAACCTTGCTTGAGATTATTGCTTGGATGTCTGGGTCTGTTCAAACTATGCAGCTCTCCTGTGTTTGTGGCAAATGGGCTGTGAAATTTCCAAGGCAATTGCCTGTTATGAGGTTATGACTACTACAGGGAGTGTAGGAAGCAACTCAAAGTTGTTTTTCCTGACTCCCTATGTGCACACAAGTCCAGGAGACAGCTATTATTTGGTACACTGACTGCCATTTAAAAAAGTCTGTCCTTTTTTCTCTGCTCCTTTCACTTTTTTCCTTCTCCTCAGTTTGGTGCCTTATGCTGACATTTGAACTCCTGTGCAGTGAAAGTGAATGTACCCCTGCAATCTGGTAGTGCTGTACATCCACTTTGCACAAGCATAAATTATTTAGCAGTGTTTCAGACAGCAGCAATTGGGTCAACACCATCCACCTTCTCACAAAGACAGTGCTTTTTGCTTGTCTTGTTTGCTTAATCTGAAAGGCCACTACAACTGGAGGCATATGTTTATTATTTTATATGGAAAATATAATACTACTTATTTCCTTCCCGAGAAGCCAGAATTGCTGGAATAGCCATTTCTTTTGCAGAAATTTCACACTGCATTTCTGCTTCTTGTCCTGTCTGGACATTTCTAGAATTTCAAAAGGGCATAGAATAATGGAAAAGTTATGATGAACATTTCTGGTAAGTAAAAAAGGGAAATAGTGATTTGAGTTGTCTCTAAAAGTAAAAATCATTATGTATTTCAAATCAGTTCATCCACTTTGCCTGACTTTGTGTTGCCAGGGGCTGTCAGCCAGAGCAATTGCTAAGGCTTCCCAATCAGCTCTTTCGAAAGGATGTGTTTTCTATCATCAGCTTTGTCTTATCTTCAAAATTATAAAGAAATAAATCTATATTAAGGATGTGTACCCATACAATTAATCCATCCTTTACTTTTAATTTAAACTGTCAGAGTTTTCTGGCAGAGCTGTAAGGAGTTCTATAAATTCTGTATTTCTGCAGTTCTTCCCTCTGGATCCCCTTAGTAGTTTGCCAGAACCTAAGCTCAGCTGCTTAGGTAAGCTTTTGCTGAACCTAAGCTCAGCTGCTGAGGCAGAAATTGCACAGGTCTGTGGAACAAAATTTCCTGGTGTGTGTCAAGAAAATACTTTGATTCATTAACAAAGTGAAAAATCAGAAAAAATGGACTTCATTTATGTAGTAAATGGCCTTTATTTATGTAGTTCTGCAAACTACACTTTGAATTTCTGAAATATTTTCTGCATAGTTTGAGCTTTAACTGATTTTAGCTCTAAGTCTCCTATGGGGAATTTTTGTTATTCTGAGAATTTCTGGTGGGCATGAACCTTGGCATTTCCCTGATTTTCGCATGAGTCAGTGACCAGGAGTCTCACTCTTTGAAAGCTTTTTGCTTTCTTGAAAATAGAAGTGATATTTGATGCATGTGATACCTGGAGACCAAGGGTGAAACTGCACTTGAGAGTCTTCCTAGTACTTTGCTCTCAGTGTTATCTGTGCGATCAACAACATTCCTACTCAGGAGTGATAGGTGAAAGGAATGAAAGGCACGAGGAAAAGTCTTTATAAAGAATAAAACAAACAGGCTGAGTTTTGCTCTTTCACATGACTTCTAGCATGCCAGGAAAAAACCCAACCAACCTTCTCCAGTTCTTCAGACATACTCATTTTAGTGTAATGATGATAAATGAAAATATGTTTTATTTAGTTCTTCATATTTTCTTTTTTTTTTTCAATTAAAAGCTTAAAAAGATAAATTCTTCCAGACAAAGAAATAATTCTTCATTAAAGTGTAAGAGAACTCTTGCAGTACTACTTTACGTATGCCTGCTGTATTCTTACAGAGCAGATTTCTCTTTCTTTATCTAGTACAGCATTTTACTCCACAAGTTTTGCCCTGAAAATGAGCATGAAATGAAGAGCTGGATGCTAGCTGGGTGGATGGCAACAGCAAAACTAGAACAAGAAGCTCAGGCACCTACAGTGCATTGTAAGCCGGGTTTTTTTAATCTGTGGCAGGAGCTTGCTGAGCAAGTACCTAAATTCAGTCTGAAGAGGAGTGGCAATGTACTTAGCCACCAAATAAAAACCACTAGATAGATCAGTAACTTGCAAAGATGTTGTCCATGGGACAAAGACTTTCTTTATCCCTGTATTTTACTTTTTTTAAACTAGGGATGTCATTATGGGAGAAGTGTTTTTTCCTTCCACTGGAATTATATGTAAAAAAAAAAAATATGTAAAATCTGTCTTTATTAATTATTTTCACATTTCTCTTAATAAAGAGGTCATCTACAATTTCTTCTTTTATATTTTTCATCCAAAGAAAATCACTTACGAGCCACAAAGAGATGACCTTGGACGCCCATAAATCAATGTGACAGGTGATTCAATCAGCCACATGCCTTCTTTGATTTAAGCAGCTGCTGACTCTCCGGGAGCATGCTGAGTGCAGGTCCCAGCGGCCCTGCCAGTGATGAAGAAAGCAGCAGGTTTGCACTTTTAAAACCACTGAAGCCTGGCTGAAGAAATCACTGACACAAGTGAAATAAGAGGGACTGAATATTTAATTTGCATGATCTGCTGGCACCAGGCACACCTCTACACTGCACTTTCTCACCCTTTGTGCTCCGTCAGTGTTGCTGCAGAAACTGCAGCTTCCGTGGGGATTTTGTTTCTACAAAGGGATACTTCAAGTTCATGACTGCAATTTTTGTGTACTTCCCAGGCAAGCACTTAATGAACTTTTAGAGAGCTGCAACAAAGGAAGGGGAAATACTGTTCAAACTCAAATGGGAGACACAGAACTGCACAGGCTGCTGAGTGCCAGCAGGAGACCTTCACCTGGTTAGGCAAATTCTCCTTAAATTCACAGTGGCTCATTATATCGGAATGACTTACTGCTAAATTTTTTATTGCATTGCTTTGGATTTTTTGAGATTGATAAAATAAGAGGGCTCAACAGAGTTTCTAGGGTCTAAGCAAAGGTACAGTTTATTCCTGCAACAAAAAATGTATACTTCACTTACTCTGATAGCCAGTATTTTTCTTCTCACTTAAAATTTATTTGCACCTTGCTATCTTAAAATACCTTGTAAATTCAACAGTTCACAGCGCTTTCCTAGGAAGGAAATCTGCCTTCTCAACTTTACTCCTTCAGGACACCAAAGGAAGCACAAAGAAAGATTCGAGAAGATTTTCTATGACTGCTGAAAAGGCTTATCTTTGAAAGCAAGTTGCCAATATGCTCCTAACTTTGTAGTTTACTTTGAATGAGTATTTAACAAGCTTTTGGAGCTAGCAGGTTTCATACACTTACTTAGAATAGTCTCTGAGTCACAGTACCATTTATTTTTTTTTTAGTAGAGGATATTGTACAGATTAATTCACTGAAAGAAAATGAAAGCATGGAAGAAAAACCAGAAAACTGTCAACTTATTTTTATTAAACTTACAAAATTCACCTCTATCTTGGGGGAAAAGCAATGAAAACGTTCTGAAATGTATGTGAAAGAATTCCTCTAAATTCTGGAACATAAGATCTCTCAGACTACTTCTGATGAAAGATCTGTCTACCCCACTTTCCTGATTTTAAAATACAAACAGTGGAAGCTCCAGCTAATAGACACATGAACACCAACAGATATTTATATAAAGCAAAACTATCCTTTACCTTACCACCTCCTGTCTCACTGCCTCAGCATGTGGCCACCATCCTGACTGAGTGGCAACCGCCTTGCCAGGGCTCTGAACTGCATCAAATTCAAGCAATAGGATGGGTTACATACACATGTAACCTAGAAAGAACAGCTGATTTTTCATGGAATTGCTCCTTTTTGTCGTCTCTTCCACACATGGTTTTGATCAAAGCTTAATTTGGGAAAGTTTTGTGGCTAATGTTACAAAGAAAACCAGACTGATTTACTGCAATGGTCCACTTTGTCCTTGAAAAGGAAAAAAAAATGGTGCACAAAATTTTTGAAGGATGTGCTCCCTCACTCTTAGGAGGGAAAATAAGAAAGGCAAGGAAAGGTCTCTAATCCCTTTCTCTTATGAATTACTTTCCTTTTACTCACTGTGTTTTCCATCTTCATTATTTTTTCATGGATCTGCTTCCTCCAATATATTTTTGTCATCTTTACTCCCTCAAATAAGCCCATTAAGCATGTTCAACTTCAAAAGCAAATAGGCAGAGATGCAGAAAACCACTGACACAGACATGATCTTTAATAATGAGCAATGGTGAGCATGGTCTTATGCTTTTTCTCTTTAATTGTAGTGCATCAGCTGTATTAATGTATGTTGCCTAAACTCTATCCCACAAAATACTGCAGACTTAGGGGAACAGCAGCCCAGTCCTGATTGTTTCAGGCAAGCTTCTTGTCGCCTTCAAATTGTAATTTTCTACTGAATCCTCAGCTAGCAGTGGGGAACATGCAGGTATGAAAAGTGAAATAGTGAAACGAAGACCAGACCTTCCTTTGGCATAAAGGCTCTCAAGTGTAGTACACAGTCTGTGCAAGAAATCCCTGAAAGTAATCTATCCTCAGACAGGTTGCATGACTACACCATTTCATGCTATTTTTACTTAGACGAGATGACCAAAAGACATGGAAAATATTTAGGAACAGAATATGGACCATGCCTCTCAGATGGAAAGTTAATTTCTCTGAAGACAAGGTGAATTTAAAGCTTGGAGAATAGAGACTGCTGGTTGGGTTAGGGGAAAAAAAAAGAGAGGGGTGATTTATGGTACATTCACACGTAAGTCCATCTGAAACAGGCAATAATTCTTGATTATAACGTTTAGTAGTTGAAGAACTGATTAAAGGCTACTTCCTTAGTTGAAGCAAATTAGTTTAGTTTTATGAACATGAATAGAGGTTAGCATAAGGCAAAGGATAAGGCTTTATATTTTTCTAAGTGTGTAGTAAATTTGCCTATTTTCATTATAATTCTAACAATGAAATAATTTGGGGGAGAACCATCGAAGAATTAAAGGAAAAAACATAACATGGGAGCTTGTGCCAAGGCTCCAGCTGTTCTGAAGTGACAAGTTCTGAAAGTTCTTGCTGAAACTACAGTGAAACATCTCTGTCTATCATTTCATCTGCTTCAAGGATTTTCAAAGAAATATATCAAAATATATCACTACATTCCAAAAACTCAGTCCTTTGTCCTGTATTGTTTCACTTCTTGGAATAATTTTGACAAGTCTTTCTCATGAAGTAAGTCTGGGAAAATGAACAGATGAAAAAGAAACATCTTTCTAAGGAGTTAAATCACCAAATTATTCTTAGAACCACGGAGATGGCAAAGATTGGGGGTTTTTGATAAAATAAAAAAAAACTAGCTACAAAAAAAATTATAGTAACTTTATTGGTATAATGAACTGTCAATGCATGGTATTTTTTCTCTCTCTCTCTCTTAAAAATCTTTTAATTTTTTTTTAATGACTAAAATCCCCAGTAAGGGAGTGGGCTCCGAGGTACTGTCACATCATATCATGGGAGCCCAGCCCGCCCTGTGTAGCTGCTCTTCCTCTGCTGGTCACTGTAGCTAATCTCCCACTCCTCTGCTCTGCCTGTTTTCCAGGAATTGTGGAGTAAAGACTTAGGAGAGGCATTTCAAAGAGGTAACACTTTGCAAATGCTTTCTCATTTCAAAGACATGGCATTTTACAAAGACTTTCTTTTCTCTCAGGCTCCAATTTTTGTACTCTGAAGGTGCAAATTATTGCCCTGCATTAAGACGACCCCAGAACTGCTTAGAAGTAGTCACTTGACTGTCATTTTTACACTTCATAAAATTGTTCTGATTTAGGATAGTCTTATATTTATTACAGAAATGCTGCAAATGTGATAACACAAACACAAATTAGACACTTAAGGCCAATCCACTATATATATTCATGCCCGCTCCTCTCAGCAAGACATCACTGGACTCTATCCCCACTCTTCACATCAGAAGACCAAACTTTGGGCTACATTTTTCATCAAGATAAAGGCAGCAGGCAGAAGTGCAATATGTGAGCAACACATGCCCCTTCATTTGCAACTGTAAAAGTCTTGTTCTGCTGACTGGTAAATCAGATAGATTTTTTTTTCCTAAGTAAAAGATGAATTAACTCTTCCATTATGTGAAAGAAAAATATCTTTATCTCATTGTCAAAAGCAAATGCTTCCAGACACTTAATCCTGATCCTTATAGCAAGGTGTGTATAGAAAACAAGAATGGCTTTCTATCTAAAATTTCTAAGGCACCTTTGAGGATTATATTTTCCATTCTTGGTCTTTGCTCAAAAGTACAAGCACAGCTCTGTCTGCTCATAAACAGTGTAAATAAAGATGAAAAAGAGACAATGGTCTTTCAAATTAAACCAACCATGCTGGAAGAAGAAACAACTGAGGTTTTAACTTGACTTGAATTTAATCCTCATATCTTATTTGCTTTGGACGCAGTAAGAGGCAGGAGCATGGAAATGAGGAGAGTGTTTCGGAGATTCTGATCACTCTTCTCATTAGAGATGGGAAAGTTCACTTTTGAAGGTGGATATTTTGAGCATCAGTAGACAGCAGATAAAAAAGCCTGCTTTTCAGAGTTGGATGAAAAATGTTAGCAGTAATTCCACTCTTTTGCATGACATGCCAAAATCTTTCTATTTCTCTGAGATTTTAAAAACATTATGGTTTTGGGTTATTTAACCCATTTTAAGGAGGCTTATATTTCTCTGTTTAAAAACTCATGTGGCATACATTTTTTGCTTTTCTTTCATTCCTGTAACAAATTATGAAACAGGGGGAAAATAATAACGGTAAAGACCATCTCTGAAAGCTGAAAGTATCAGAAAATGCAGTGTTTTTTTAAATGATGTTGAGGCTTTTGGAAGTGAGCATAAATGTATTTATTTCAATACAATACAATTACTGTTAAACATGCCACACTTCTAATATTCAGAGCATTATTTTGGAAATCTTTAGGTTCTCAGTTCAATTTTATCAGCCTAGTATCAGTTTGAAAAACTTTGGCCTGTAGCGGTATTAGCTTTTTAATCCTCCAAATATCTCTGAGAGATGTATGGTCATATGCAAGGTCTCCTGGCTTTAGGGGGAAGCAGAGTAGGGACAGAACGTAAAACAATCTGCTCATGGGCAGGTGGCAATTCAGAGTAGTCCACAGCCCTTGTCTTGTGGATTTGGTGCCAGCTAAGGGAGTTCCTGGTCTTGCTCCATAATGTCACACTTCTAAACTCAAGCATGCAGGAACTACACCAATGAACCATACCTCAAAAGATTTAAAGGAGTTTATTCCAGTCTCCCTCTGAGCTGCAACTGGTGTTGAAAAACGAGTGTGTGCACATAAGGTGAGGAAGGATAATGTGGGAAGAACCAGCTGGGATCAGCTATGGCAGAAGGGAACAGTTTAGACCAACATAACTTCTAAACAAAAGGTCTGAGCTAGCAGAGCCAGGAGAAGAACATGTATCTTCCTGACATTTATTTCCAGAGGCTTGGGTGATACATGTCATATCTTGTTTCTCCCAGCCTACCACGAGTTTTCTACTCAGTTCTTAAGATAACCCTCAAACATTAAATTTTCTCTTTCAGTTTTCTGCACAGTATTTTCCTTGTTTTCACCAATAGCATCCAAAGGAGGTCTAAAAAAGGTGACACAGAACTCAAGAAAGGAGGGAGGAGAAAAAATGCCTCTTTGTGTGACAATTTACCTGTAGGTAATAGTACGCAGTGTTCATCAGCTGCAGTTTGAACCAGGTCTCCGGAGTTTTTGAACCAACCTAATGAACTGCGGCCAGGTTCTGACCAAATCTGGGCTGAATTTCATGTGATGTTGCTCCCTTTCCATGGGCTTCACACAAAGTATACACATTATTTCAGTATGGTGTGGATAGATACCATGAAGTGAGCACATGGATCTTTTTTAAAGTTAGAAAATATCTAAATGCATTTAAGTTACAAATAGTCTGAAGTGAATGCCAGCCCGCAAGCCTCAAAGTCAGGTTTTATGCAAGAAATGGTACAACATTTATTACTATCATATTTGGGTGGCCCATTTTTTTATGATTCAAAACACAAACAGTGCTTAGAATAGTCTTCCACATTAATACAGTGACAATCACTAAAAGGTCCCTGTTCACTAACAGTCATAAAGGTTACCATGAGTTTTTTGTACCTCAGTAAATGTGAGGAGGTGGCACATGAGATACACACACCAAAGCCCCATGTGTAGACTGAACATTCTAGTGTTGCTTGGGCAAGAACATGGCTAGATGACATAGCAGGCAGACAGGTATAATAATGTTTTCACTTTTCTGAGAGTTTCAAAGTGAAAAACTGAATAATCCATCAAATGCATTCCAAGGGGGGACACAGCAGAGCTATCTTTGGATGGGACACATCTCTTACAACTACAACTTCACACAGACTAACTATTGATAATTAATTAAGGATTATGATCCTCAGACAGGGACAATTCTTCATCTGCTGAACTTCACTCAGGGTCTTAGTCCCATGACTGAATGCAAAGAGAATGGTGACTATTTCCATATTGTATTGAATCCATCTGCTTTCACCCTTTAGCTTAAAAAGCTACTAAACCTTAACGCACTGTTAAACAGTCATATGACTTTAGATGTCTAACAAATTAGAAGTTCTGCTACAGAGCACCATTCTTTCGGTTCTTCTCAATTCATGTGGTCCAATAGACATCCAACATTCTTGCAGGGATATGAGCAAATGCAGGTGTCTCAGTTTGAAAGAGAGGTGTCTGCTAGGGAAGGCAGGAGCCTCCCTTGGATTGGAGAATGTAAACCCCCTCCCTCTGAATTATTATGATTTTGAAATTAAGTGGCTCTCAGGCAAAAATATATGAGGATAGGAATAACAGTTCTTTGCTATTATGTATAATAAAGCAAGCAAACAGCAACAAACAACAGCATTAACAGCAAACAGAACAGGAACTCAGCGACCCTTCCTGGCTGCGGGCGCTTTCCCCTTGGTGCAGTTACCGTCAGAGCCGGCAGGGGGCGCTGGTGGCTCCCGGTGGGCGGGGCAGGTGCGATGATTCGCCCGCGCCTGCAGGGGAATCATCGGGGAGCACGCGGTAATGGCGGGTGTGTCCCAGACGGGAAGGGATGGAAAAGAGAGGCTTTGCTTCACAAACCTCCCTGGGGCAGTGTCGGGCCCGGTGGTCCAGCAGGAAATGGGAAGCTGGGCTGGCAGGATGTCCTGGCAGGCCAGGGGTGCGGGGTCCAGCAGCAGAAGAGGCAGCTCCCGGCTGGGCTATGGCAGTGGTAGCAGAGACCCTCCTCCTCCGAAGCCAAGAGCGAGTGAGAGAGAGCAACTGCCCCCCCTCTCTATTTTTACCTGCTTCTAATCTTGCGGTGTCCCTCTCCCTCCGAGAGAAACTCCCAAAAACCAGAGAGGTTCCCCCTCCCCCGTCTCAAGCACCCTGACATCAGTGCTTCTTAGCAACTCAATGGGAAAAGTTCCACAGGTAACAAGGAAAGAAAAGGAAAGAAAATCCAACCCCCAACGGCAGGGGCTGAGAGGAATGAGGAGAGGGTGCAACAGCACTGAGAGGGTTGTGTAGATTGTTGAGGCTGAACCATTTGGACACTGCAGAGATGGAGCCACGGACCTGAGTAAGAAAAGCTGCAAATCCTACTCATGCAAAAAAAAGATTAATGGGATGCTCTTGATTCCCCACCCAACCAAATGACTCTGCTTCCCAGGACTGCCTGGTCAGAGATGCCAAGCTTGCTCTTTCTGCAAGGACAGCCATGGTTCTGGGGACTCCCTTAGAGCCTGTATGCTTTGGAAAGTCCCCGAGTTTTCTCAGAGGCTTTTGTGGGCTCAACAAGGGAGGCAGAGAAGGTACTCCAAAC
This sequence comes from Rhabdornis inornatus, assembly GCA_013397075.1. Taxonomy (NCBI): domain Eukaryota; kingdom Metazoa; phylum Chordata; class Aves; order Passeriformes; family Rhabdornithidae; genus Rhabdornis; species Rhabdornis inornatus. Next base: position 378,085 of record VWZS01009835.1, read on the forward strand.
CTCAAAATGGCCTTCAATAGCAGCTNAAACCAGAGAGGTTCCCCCTCCCCCGTCTCAAGCACCCTGACATCAGTGCTTCTTAGCAACTCAATGGGAAAAGTTCCACAGGTAACAAGGAAAGAAAAGGAAAGAAAATCCAACCCCCAACGGCAGGGGCTGAGAGGAATGAGGAGAGGGTGCAACAGCACTGAGAGGGTTGTGTAGATTGTTGAGGCTGAACCATTTGGACACTGCAGAGATGGAGCCACGGACCTGAGTAAGAAAAGCTGCAAATCCTACTCATGCAAAAAAAAGATTAATGGGATGCTCTTGATTCCCCACCCAACCAAATGACTCTGCTTCCCAGGACTGCCTGGTCAGAGATGCCAAGCTTGCTCTTTCTGCAAGGACAGCCATGGTTCTGGGGACTCCCTTAGAGCCTGTATGCTTTGGAAAGTCCCCGAGTTTTCTCAGAGGCTTTTGTGGGCTCAACAAGGGAGGCAGAGAAGGTACTCCAAACCTCAAAATGGCCTTCAATAGCAGCTGGGAAATTGGAGAAGGGACCAAGACCAAATACACTCAGAGATTTGGGGAAGAGAGTCATTCCTTCAACACCTGGCAAGGAGAAAGCAAAGGGGACTGCAGCACTGAGAGGAAGATGCAAATTTCCCATTCAAAAAATCCTCCAGATTATACTTAAGCCCTTTGAGCTACACTCCCTTGATGGTCACAAACAGATTGCACCTCAGTTTTCTATCACATTCCACAAGGTTTAAAAAAATTATTTCTATAGAAAGCTATTTATTTAATCCTTTTAATCTCTTCAAGTATCTTTTCTGTGAATGTTATTTTAGTTCTGATCTTTAGATCTCTGGGATTAAATTTTTATTGCAGAAGAGCCTGGAGTGTTTCTTTTCAGCTTTATTTCATTGAGGAGGAAAAACCCCTCAAGTTTAATTACTGAAATAAATATCGAATGACCCAAGCAGCAGTTCATCAAGTTCACACCACTACAAGTCAGAGCAAGCAATGGATTTAGAAAGCATGAACCATGAGAACAATTGCAACATAGATCCAGTGAGAACTCCAGTCCCTGAAGAATTGCACAGCTGTTTTAGGCGGTCTACATCTATTTTCCCCGGGTGCATGCTTTGATCATTTTTCCACAATGACATTTATTTTAGATTTTGTGACCTCTGCCTTAATTCTTTGTTGCCTCACTCCTTGAATGCCTGGTTTTTTCTTGTGCCCTATGCAAAGTGAGTCTGGGGTTGTTGTAAAAAGTCACTGCATTGAAACAGCTCTACTGCCCATGGAGCATTCGCTTTGTATACGAGTGCGCAACTCTCTCTGTAGTTCTAGGATGCAAAAAATTAGCGGGTCTTGCTGGGTGGTTTTCTAGTCTAGCCCTACCCTGCCCTTTTTAAAAATAAATTTGTAATATGGTCCATGGCCCAGCCTCACAAATAGCTTTACTGCTGCAACTCAGGGAGCAGCATGGGAAAACTATGGCCTTAGCAGTTAAAGGAGTCTGCTGAGTTACACAAAATTTCTTTTTAAACTATGAGGAATAAAAAGATAACTAACTATCCTGACTTTAGCATGAATGTATTCTCTAGGTTCAGTTTCATTGATGGTACATATTATATTGGCAAGAACTAAAAAGAATCCCCCATCCAAAAAAGGAATTCCTTGCCATGAGAGAAGAGCAATTTCTCTGTACAAAAGGTCAATTTTTGTGAGGCTACATGCAACTCTCATTTCAGTGTCTTATGTCACTATCAGTCTGGGAGAAAGGTCAGAATAACCCATTGAAAGTGTGGGGGAAAAGATGCTTGGTGACGTTTATTCTCAGCTTTTCTGTGTTGGCAGTGGGCAAGTCCCCCTTGGCAAAGCAAGGACATACAAGGTCATGGATTTTACCCAATACTTTGCAGATAATCAGTTACTAGCCTAGCTGACAGGAGGTAAATCATTTGCCCATGAAATACACCTCAGCTGACACACTCCAGTGCCTGATGTCAACCAGCTCACACCTTGCTCATGCTCTAGTCCCATCGAGACCTTGTACCTATTAACCTAACATTCCTGTCTCTCATGGTTCACTCCAGCTAAGCATAGCTAGAGGGGAAGGAGTATAGGGTGGTTGTGGATGTGATGTTCCCAGGCCCCTGTAAAGCAGTAGTTCAACAGCCTGATGATCTGTCATGTGAGAGAACCAGGTTCAGATCCTTCTCCATCAGAAGAGTGAGACTGCACCTCCCCTTATACAAGGAAATGTTTTAGCCCAGACCAGAAATTTGTGGGCATGTCCCTCACTCCTCTTGCTGAAGAGGGCTAGAGATGAATCAGACAGATGAAGTAATTATGCAGTTATTAACAAAAATTAACAAACACTTCTAAAATCCTTAATGGCTGCAGTTCTTAAAAACAAATACACAACTCTTGGCCTCACAATGAAATGATACAACGTAAGGATACGTGCTGTAACTGGAAGACTGGAAGAGTCGCCTCCTGCACATGTACTTATTCAGCAGTCGCAGTTCTTTTTGCTGGAGAGGCTTGGATATTTGCTTTGAAGCTCAGCATGGAGCTAAGGGGAGCAGATATCACTAACCACTGCATGGTCAAGTATTCTTTTCTCATTTTCTTTAAATCTCTTTTATAAAATATTTCATCCTCTTGTAAGCTGTTGCTCTAGTAAGCTGCAGCAAGGTTTTTGTGGGTGCGTGCTGTGCTTGGTCACAGAATCTCACACTTTTATAGGTTTTGGTTCATTTGCATGAACCAGCCCTCCTCTTTCCATGTTGTTTATGCTTAGGGCCTGAAGTTTGCAGAAACTGTCCTTGAGTTCTCAATTGGAATAGGACTGTTTTGTCTTCATAACCCTAGCACATCAGAAAAGCACATCCAAGCAGAATAGAAAAACTTAAAACTTAAGGCATCATTTCCCCCCTTTAGAGGCTCGACAAGGCCTCTACCTTGTCAAGTCTCTATTCTAAATATTACTAACGAGTATTTAATTACAAATTAGTGACTAATAATAAATATCTAACCTTAGATAAATACCTAGTAGTAAATACATACTTAATAATAAACATAAACGTAACATAAACCTAATAATAATAAACATCTAATCAGAATAATATCTTACACAATCAAGTGTTATGTCAAAGAAAAGCAATTAGACCCAGAAAAAGAACCACTTAATATATTATCATTTTCACCGGTCTTTGTTGTTACAATTGTTCAAGAGCAGAAGCTTTCTTAATTCTGGAGCAGTGAATCCAGGGTCCTCTGCCAGCAACTTTGAGTGAAGGTAGTCAGCAGGACTTTAAATGGTCCTTTCTGCTTGGTTTGCAGAAGATCACTGTCCCACCACTTCACATAGACCCAGTCTCCAAGCTGGAACGGATGTGCAGGGCTATCCAGTCCTGTGGGTCTGGATAGCATGATGTAACTCTGGAACTTCTGGAGCTTCTGCAAAGTGAAACTTAAAGCCATTAAATAACACTGTAAATCATGTTTCATTTTCATGTGAAGAACCTGTCTGGGTTGTATGTTAACTTTGCTTCCTTACTATGAGAGTGATCAAGCAATGAAACATATTTGCCCGGAGAGGTTGTGGAGTCTCCATCTGTGGAGATGGTCAAAGCCCAGCTGAACGCAGTCCTGGGCAATCTGTTCTAGGTGACCTTGCTTGAGCAGGTGGGTTCAGACTAAATAAAACCTCTCAAGAGGTCCCTTCCAAACTCAACCATTCAGTGGCTCATGCCATCTGCAGGCTGCTTGGCCTTTCCTCCCCTCCTGGATGACCCTCTGCTATCAGAGAAGGCCATCCCTTTCATCAAGGTCTGGCATGGCATGTGTCCCCACCACTCAACGCCAACCGGGTTGCAGCCAACAGCGAAGCCAAATGATCTTCTTGGTGGGAAACACAGAGGCCAACCCAGTCTTNGTGGTAAAGGAATTGATGTTTCCCCAATTTGAATTCCAAAGGTTGGAAGAAAGACCATGTTTCCCTTACCCCGGTCACCCCAACAACATGTACAGTGTCATGACTCAGTTTCCCTTCTAAGGTATTTAACATAGAATATGCTGCTCCAGAATCTACAAAATATTACTTTATGTCAACTTTTCCCAGCTTAGTTATAATCAACGGCTCTGCTGGGGGAATGGCACTTGGTTGCCATCACCCAGAGCCTGAGCCATAAAAGCATACAAAAAGCAAAGCATACAGAGTAAGCAGTGAGGTTTCTGTGTCAGTGTTTGCCTTGCTTGAAGCAGCTCTTACTGTGTTTTCAGAGTTTGCTTCTTCTGTTTTCAAATGCTTAATAACTATGGTAACAAATGTTATTTGTTTTGTTTTTATATAAAAAAAGATGTCACCATTAAGCAAGAAAGCACTCTGTAGAGTCCTAAATAGGAACCTCTCAACTATACAAAGTTTAGTCTAGCTACACAGTTTAACTTGCTCTCCATCATAGGCTCTGTGAGGGGCACTGTTCATCAGCAGTAGTTTCATTTAGGACTCTGAATGTATATTGAAATTATCCCTGGCAGCTTGACTGGAAGAAGAGGCCTTTTAAAAATTGCACTAACACATTAAGATACTCAATAAACACATATGTGCTTTGACAATTGTAGAGCTGTATGATTTAACTTCAAAACTAGCCATCCTTCAAGAACTTGAAGGAACCCATTTTTTTTCCCCCCCAAAAGTACAAGGATGTTGAGCAGCAATTATTATAATCACAGAAACTCAATGCACAGTAAAACACCTCTGTTCTTAAAATGCATGCTAGAACAAACCCCATCCTCATCAAGAGTATGGGTAGGTGAAGAATAGTCCAGAAGCAAGGGAGACGAAGAACACCTTTCAGCAGGATTTAAACCTCACACTAATCGCCCGAAAGCTCCACCTGTGCTAAAAGCCCCTGTGAAAACAAAGCAAGACAGGCAGTGGAGCAGACGACACTTTGCAAATGCCCAAAATAGGCAGCTCTACTATACTTCTGTGGAAGGCTGAGTACAGACAGTTTCTCAGATGGATCCCAGCTCACAGATAGCCTGGAAGTCCTGAAACAATGCCTGCAGAGATGTGCAGTGTGGGAAGGACAAGTATATTTGCCTCTGTGAAAAATAGAGAATGTTTTCTGGCCCAGACACCCCTTAGAAAGAGATGCAGGGTTCCTTGGCTGCCCAGATGAAAGAGAGAGAAATAACAGGGCATGGAAATTAGGAGCCATCCTGGACAACTGTAAAGACCATATTCTAAATCACCAGAGTATGAACCCATTGTGCAGAAGAATAAATGGATTTGAGTGACAACCTTTCTGCTGCACTCCCCTCTCCTCACAGGCTTTTGTGGATGTTCATGTGTACGGCAGGGCTCTGGGGCAGAAATGGTAGAAGAAATATAAAATTCACAAACCTGGAAGCATTTGTAAACGGTGCAAGTACAGGGAGAAACTGGGGTGTGTGGCGGGTATTGCTTGATCCTCAAACACCACTGACTTGCTATCTGCAATTTATCCCCAATGGAGCCTTCTCTGGCAGCTAGCAATGCTACAGCAAGATGAGATGCAGAAGAAAATGCTGTCTTTTAGAGAATGTTTTTGAAAAGTGATTGAGAAAGAAATTGTAGTTCACAGACAAATTGCTCAGTCTTTTTTTTTGTGAGAATGTGACATGGAGTGGTTAAGCTGAATTAGGGCTATGGGGTTTGCCCTTCAGTGCTGCTCTGAAAAATTCTTATCAAGAACTGAACCTTACCATTTCTATTGGTCCAGATCCTCCTGCTTTTCACAAAGCAGTAATTGCATACAGCTTGCTTTAGTTTGCTTCAGCTCTCCCCCGAGGAACCAGTACTTCTCATTTCAGTGAACAGAGCTGAAGCTGAGAAAACGAAACCTATTGTTACTTGAGTTTAAGAGGCAAAAGATGTTTGAAAGTTTTATAAATTTGGCTTGGAAGACAAGAGTCTTTCCTACCCTCACCATCCACTGGGACTAGCTGAGCTACAGGCTTATGTTTTGATAATATGGAAAAATATTCTCCCACAACTGCAAGGGCACCACCCCTCTCCAAACGCCTTTGTCCATTGAGCAGACCTCTTTGGCAGCTCCCTCAGTAAAATTACAGTCCATCTCAAGCACTGCATATACCACATATCCTGATTTCCCCTAGGTGTTCAATTCAGATTGAGCATAAATGAGCTGTAACTACATCTCAGATGGGAAATAAGGCTTCTAAAAAGCAGAGCAAAGACGATCTGAAACTGTCATGTCACTGGAGGAGTGAATGCAAAAGGTTTATTTATTTTTAATACAGAGCTTGATCTAGCATTCCCTAGCATTAGAGTGAATAGTTCTGCACACAACCATGAGGTTACTGCTCATGGCATCCGTTCTAGGCCCACAGTGCCCCATAGAATTTGCATGAAGCTAGTAAGCCACTGGGCTAATGCTCTGTGCTCTGATCTAACTAGCCCTCACTGAAGCTGCATCTCCAGTTCCTAATAGCTAGCTTTGCACATACTAGAGAGCTGGAACACACAGATCTTCTTAATCCAGTGGAAAGATGTGGGTCTCAGAGATTACAGAATTCCATAAGATATTCTGGCAAGCGTGCCTTCTGTTTGCCAGAGAGGCATCATATAACTTCGGCTGCAAACCTTGTTCTTTGTATAAGCTAAGCTACCTTGAAGCTGCAGGACATTCTCCTCTTCCCTTCCTGTTAGAAAGACATCAGTTGAGCCTTCTCTCTTTGCAGTCTCTGCCACCCACACCTCTCATTTGCATACCGCTGGTTATGATCCTGTGAAACTTACAGCAGGTGAAGGGCAGTGTGTGCTAATCATCTTCAGAGACCAGGCCTCGCTATAGTCTATCTAAGTGCAGATCTGGGGTTACCTGATGCCTCCTAAATCCAGTCCCTCTTTTCCATAACCCTTTCCTACTTTGGAAACTTCAATAAGGAGTTTCCCCAAGAAAAAGCACAATGGGATCAAAGGTGTTCTGCCTTATTGTCCTCGATGCTCTGAAAGAAATCTCCCAATCAAAAGTTGGTTTAAGATTCAGGAGTGGTTTTCAAGTATTCCAAATGTTTGATACTTACCTTCCTGGCTTGGTGTGAACCTTGTAGACAAATAAATTATATTAGCAAAACCTAAAGGTGCCTTGAGTGTATTTGGACACAGAGTCTTAAAACTCATAACTGTTTCTCACATTACCTGTAGGACATTCATCATTCACGTTACCCTCCTACACAAAATACCCAGCACCTGGGATTCACCTCTTTAGCAACTGATCCACCAAAGTTTTCAGATGCTGTATTATACGTCATAAATACTCAATAAGTTTGACACACAAAAATGTTTACAAACTTCATGTATCACAGCTGAACCAAAGAGATCCACACCTTTATCAGCTCTAGAAACGGCAAAGAAATAAGTGACCCTTTCCAGCACAAACAAAATATTGAAAATAGGCTCTATCATGGCATTTCTACTTCTGCTGCAGGAAGGCACCATTTTGAAAGCTTTTTGTAATTGTAAGGGAATAAATTTTTCAAAAAGCTGCTCAGGAAATACATACTGCCAAGAAAGTCCTAACTTAGAGATTTTGCAAAACATTCATCTGCACATGATGAAGTCTGGATTTCTGACAGCTCATACATCAGGCAATTGCAAGCCTAGAGGTCCATCTTGTAAGAATTTTTTTCCCTTTTTTGGCCTTATTATTTGGCTTCTTATTCTAGATTTGTGATTTTAAACAAGCCTTTCTTTCAAAACAAGACATATTTCCTGCTGGAATTTAAACAACAGTCGTACAGTGCTACATGAATTATCCCCTTAGACAAATGTCAAAATATATAGCAACTCAAAACAAAGTAGTGCCTACTGTCTTCAGTTCAGGCTTACAAGCAATAAACTCCAAGAAGCTTATGTAAAAGAACTTGTAATTGTGTATTTTATATGAAATAGCAGAAATACTTTGGCACCAGGGTGCTAGCATAGAGCGTAAAAGTATACTTCTCTTGTTTTTTACAGAGATAAAATGGGCAAATGGATGAAAGCAAAAAGTTTACTTTCTATGGAAAATTCTGAAAGGCTGAAATAATTCTCTTTTAGACATTTTAAACTTAGGTGTCTTTAAACCTCATGTATATGGGGGGTTTTGTCAAAAATTTAAATGCCTAGGCTTTTGAAATGTTTAGGTCCTTCCCAAAGAAATAAGACATAAATCTTTAGCGAAATAATTACTAAAATTTTGCTTTAATTTCTTTTTTTTCTTCGCTTATTTTGTGAGAATGGCACCCATGAGAAAAGTCAAACTTCAGTATGTAGTGATTTGTGTTATTATTCCATGTTTGCTATAGCTTCAAGAGGGTATAAGATACAGGATTAAAATTTTGTTATTGAGCAAGCACATTTCCCCTAAAACCATTGAGATTTAGGTTGAAATTCAAGAAAATATCTTTCAGTATATAAATCAGAGCTGTGTACATGAGGAAGTAAAAGTACTAAGCTCACCCACTGGCTTGTGTGAATGGCTTAACATTTTTTAAAGTCTGGCTTCTCTTTTGTGATCCTGAATTTTGATACAGAGTTTTAAATATCCAGGCTTTAGTTTCTCTTGCTATAATAGTTTGTACATTTAATTTTCATTGTGAAGGTTTTGTATAGCTTTACATACACATATATAAAGTGATATCTTCAACGTCACCACAGAATATTGTAGAAATTGAAGTTATATTTACCTTTTTCAGACAGTGTAACCTCCGAGTATCATCACTGAATATAAAGCTCTTCACAGTGAATTTCAGTGTAGCTACAAGCGCAGCTTGGTCCACTTTCTCTTCAGGGGGTTGAAAAATAGCCCTATGCTACATCTTCCCTGTGATACACTTGTAATTACATTCTGGCCCTGATTTGGTCCTTTGAATCTAAACAGATGGTCCTGCCACCCCACTGTCCCCTTCTCCGTGAAAGACTGGTGTTGGCAAGTGAATCCTTTGTAGATGGAACCCAGGAGAGGCACTCACAGTGACAGCTGTGGGACCAGCTAACCCTTGACTAATGGGGCATTTGTGATGGCTGTGGTTTCTGAAGACATTGACAGCCTTGGAACCACACTGACAGCCTTAGAGGGAGGTCTGGTATTTCACACATACTCTCCAGTACATAATTTCTACATTTGGGGGTTATGCATGGATGCACAGGAGCTAGGCTCTCCACAACTGTTTTGAACCTTCCTAGTGCTTCGTGCATTTTCTCTGTATTCCTTAAAAAAAAAAACAAAACCAAAACACCAGGCTTGGGAGGCCAAAAGCAACAAAGCCACAGTTTAGACAAGTGACTATTAAATTGATGTTCTGGGATACTGTAATTTTTAGACCATAAAGTTTGTGATCATCACTCTTCTTGCTTCCACGTCTCTGAACTGATGACCAAGGGCCAGGTCCTTCTGTCTGGCCACCTGTGATGAGGTGCTGCAGACTAAGTGGTGGCCTCAGAAGAACTTGTTCACCATCACTGGTGTCCATGCAGATTTGCCACATGGAGCTGTCTAGAGTTTGGGAGTCAGTGGATTGCAAAAGAGCTACTGACAGTCAGTAGAAGCAAAGTGCACTTCTCAGCAGCAGACTCAGCAGGTAGGACAGATGGCAGCTCTACCAGTTTAGAAAATATTGTTTTAAAATAGGCAATACCTTGGAGAAGGACTCATTTTTTAGGCTTTGTGTAAGGGCATTTTGACATATATAATGGAGAGGAAACCTGGAGGTCTCTCATTTGTAAGCAACCGATTCCAGTTGTTGCTGAGCCTCATTTCCTGACCTCAGGGACCTAACATTTGACACCTACTAGACCATTTTTAGCCTTGTACCAGAAACTGAGATAATGGCCTTGTTCTAATAGGAAGCATGACCTCTGAATTCTTGCCCATGTGTAAACACCCATCCTGACCCAGTTTGTACAATTGACACAGCACGGCTGTGCACAGCAGCCAAATGAAAGTTCATATACTTAAAATACTGTTTCTATATAGAGTCAATCAGTAGTTGGAGGCAGGCCTGTCTCATCTCTCACCTGCCAGCCACTTGGCTTGAAGTGCTAGTCAAGCGAGCTCTCCTAATTCATCAGATGCCAAATCACCAAAATAATCTCTTTCTTAACAAGATCTAAGCTTAGAGTAAACATATTTTGCAAGTTATTCTTCAGTGTGTTATATCTGTTATTTATCAAATGCTGTTCTGTTGGCTTACTTTATCTTCATGCTTTCCTGCTGCCCACTCATAGCTCTTGGCACTTTAAAATTAGCATCTCCTGCACTTCTTTAAAATAATGAGTGAGTTTTCAGAACAAGTGTTCAGTCAATCATCTTTCCAGTGCTATACTTTCAGGTTCTGTCCTTCTACTCACACCAGTATGCAGCCTACCCGACTACTATTTAACATTCAAGGGAGCAGGGGTAAGGAATTTAAGGGTTTTACTTAGACTTGCTAGAAAATAACAGAGATCTTTTTTTTTGCTTATATGGTGCATTTTTCTGCAATTTTTGTGTTATTCAGGGCTCCTTCTCTAAAAGCTCTGAACTACCAGACTGTCCTGAAATCTTCTAGGGTTAGAAGATAGGGATGAGAGATGCATGCTGAGTGATTTGTTTTTGTGGTCTTTGAGCCACATATACATGTAGCTTCCCTATACCCAAATTAAAGAAGAGCTTTCGTTAAGGTTAGGTGTGAACAGAACTTTCTGAAATCAAATTTCAGCTCTGAACTTATTTAGAGAGTCCTGATGGCTTGGCACCTCTTCCCAAGCTTGTCACATACTCTACTTTTGGTGAAGGAGGGTTGATGGGCGTAATTAAGTGCTTATAACAAAGAATCCAGAGCATAGGTCCCTAAACAAGCATCTTCTCACTGCTCACAAAAATATGGATTACCTGACATACATACAAACTGCACCTCTAACATTTATCCTGCCAGTTTTGCTCCATCCTGAACGGGACACACAGATGCTCTTGAACCCAACCTACGCCTAATCTGTGTCACTCCAGATCTCACTCTTGGCAGGAAGCAGAACAAACAAATTAAAAAAGCACAGTACTGCCATCTGCTTGATTTTATTTGGAAAACTATGACCTAAGGTTGATGAAACGGCAGAAAGTTCCTCAACCTTCAACCTCAACCTCAACCTCAACCTTCCTTTATTGTTAAAAAAAAAAAAGGTAGATTATATGGATGTTTGCTGGAACGGACAGGAGATCCATGTACATGGGGATCATAAAAGGATTTGAGAAAGCAGACGAGAGAAGAGAAGCACTGAATGGGTGAGATGATCAAGTAAGCAGTACAAATTATGAATGCTGAGGTATTTCCTGAATATTCACATCCTGAGTAATGAGACGACTGAGGCCCCTAGATGGACAAGAGCCATGGCTCAGTAGGTCAGAGACAGGCAGAAACCAAATACCCAGGGTCTGGAAAACTGCTCAGTTTGATTTACCCAAAAAGGAGATGTACCATCGCTTGGCTTTTCAGTAGAAGACACCAAGATATCAATAGCAATTCCCTTGTGAATAGTTCAGATTAATAAACTGTCTTAAGGGAAGGGAAAGTGGAAATGGTAGCTGAGGAGGAAAGACAGACATGTCTGCCTTGTTTTTGGTTTCTGTAACTCTGGAATAAAATGGCTAAGACTTTGGGATACAGCCCAGGACTGTGATTCCTCATGGCTGGTCAGTTACAAATGGCACACACAGAGTACTTCAAAGTACAACAATAATCTCCATTTAATGCCAAAGGGTAAGGAATGGAGAGGGAGAAGCAGGTGAGGCAATTCAGTTTCTAACCATAGTAGTGTCTTAGGCAGATAAACTCATTTGGCTATGAACATTTTCCCATGGCAAGAAGTTTTCTGGGGGCGATGACTATTGCCACCTTTGAGAGGAGGCATCCTGGAGCTCCTTCACAGGCACCCAGAGCTCTTTGTTCATATGTGGCCAGGTGAGGCAGTGGAGCTCTCCTGTCTGGCACAGAAACATGGCCCAGCCACATCTTTTCTTATCATATCTAACCTGTGCTTCCTTATAAGCACAGCTCTCTTCTGACTAATACAATGGGTACAAGTCACCCAGTCAATGCAGCCAGAAGGTTGTCATGGGCTACTGCTGGCTGCAGAGGAAGGGCAGTCATGGATTTCAGTATACTAGGAGTGTGCTATGGTGTTGTTATCTACGGGTTTTCAGAGAATTGATCCTGAAACATGTAATTTTTCCACCACTCCAAACGTGAGAGGTGTGCTGAACAGTCTGTTTCAGAAGGCAGTGAAACACCATGGGATATCTCTCACTGCTAATAATGTTGGCTGCTAAGGAGCAAAGCTCTGAGGTGACAAGATTGAGTTGCAATGGCAGCTCTACTCCTTGAGCCCTCAGGGGAGATACTATCTTTGCCAGCTCCTCCTTGGCTCTTACCACTCCACAGGCCTCATTTTATTAGTAGGAAATCACATCTGCTTTGCCAGTTTTCAGAGTCTGTTATTCTCTGCTGCACCAGCTGTACCCTCCATGACACCAACACACAGGTGAAAGTTAGCTTCTATTTCTCTTGTAATTTATTGATTGTGTATCCATATGATGGAAAAATAAGCACTGCACCTGGGAGGGCTGCCTGAAACCCACAGTGATGTCTCGGTCACCTGCACTTATGGCTGCAGTGTGCTCACTGGAGTCTGCTTGTGGTAATGCCTTCCATTGTTTTGTTTATAGCTCTGTTTCTGCATTTTGTATAACAGGCTGTGTTAGCAACTGCTGCTTGCCATTCTCAACATATGTCTGATTTAAGAAGGCAGGTACCAATGCAAAGAAGCCATAAGTGGCAGCAGATACTGTTGAAACTACTTATATATAACAAGAGTGAGAACCACTACTGCTTCTTCCACTGCGCAGAAGAAAAATCACATAGGTAAATCTGAAGCACTAATCAAAGAACAAGGAGAGACTGGATTTCCTTTTGGACTGATGAGGAGCTACTGGACAAAACTAAAGCTTTTCACTTCCTGTATCTCTCTCAGTTTCTTGAGAATGCTTAGATCTTGGCCTCATAAAAGTGCTACATGAAGCCTTAGATCAGCTTATGATTTACCCACACGGGTCTTCATTAGGGGGCTTGCACTGAAATACTTGTGATTTCTGGCTTCTCGTTTATATCCCACCTCAAAGCATCTTAATTACAAAATTCTTCTCTCTGAAGACTTGAATTTTGCTACATTTGAAAAGAATGAAAAATAATTATATATCAAGTAATGAAGGATTGGGGCTTAGACTCTTGGCCTCTGAAGTACATGGTATTCATTCTGTCATTGAGTGTAAAGTATTTTATATTGTTTTAGTTTGGTGTAAGCAGCTTTTAGAAATCCTAGTGGGAAGAAATAATAAGGCAGGAAGTCAGCATGAGATGTTCTTGATGAAATCAGCATTATCAGAGGCATTTGTGATGCTGAAGGGCAAAACTGTACACTACCAGCTTGGTCCCACTGACTCCCAAACCCATAGGAGATAAAAACGTGTGCAGGAGTGGGGAACCTTCTATATAGCCTGGACCTCTTCTCAGCTCCTGCTGCAGGCATCCCTCAGAGCCATTGCGACCAGATGTGGCTCCCATCAGAGCCTGATGGGATTGCTGTCACTACAGAGAAATATACGCCTCCCAAGTGGGTAACATGAAAATGGGAATTACAGTTTCTTTCCTACACATGTACACAATTCTGGTGACAAAGGCAACCATGATCAGAAGAGGGAGGCTATCATTAATGCTCAGTATGAAAACAGACAGACCTAATTGTTCCTATTCTAGCTGATGCTTCAGAAAAATTGGGCCCACCAAAGAATTACTTATTCCAGAGTGGAAAGCTGAGAAATCTCTTGGGTGACCCTTCCCCCCCACCTCAAATAAAAGTCAGAGTTTAAAACCTAAAGCCATGATTTGCTTACATTTACTGTGAAGACCTTTCTGGGATTTTCAGGGAACTCTGTCTTACAGTTCTCTCCTTTAAAGTGGGAAATTTAACAATTCCCAGGATTATGAAAACAGAAGGAATGTGCCGAGTTATATCATATCCAAATGATAATGGAATCATTTCAATTCAGGGGAGTAAATTTTTCCATTTTAGCATTCTCTTTAGGACACCCCACCCTTTTCTACAGACTTGCTAAAATCTCATTTCTTCCATCTGAGCTGCTCCAAGAAAAAAATGGAAGTAACTATTTTCCTCAGCAAAAGCTGACTCGGGAAAAAACATTATCCTTTTAAACATAGCACACAGCATGCTATCTTATCAGAAGCTGGATGAAAATATCTTGGAGGCATTTTCTTGATTCAGTACAGTTACAGAGAGCTTTAAAACTGTTCAGTCACTGACAGGCTGTTTCTTTTCAGAGGGATTTTACTATCTGCCTTCCATTTGATCCCACACTACTTAATATGTGGATGTTTCTGCACGTCCAACCAACATATCTGGACACAGATGGCTCTGTCTCTAGGAACTGTGGTGGTGGTAAGATGAAAAAAGACTAGTCATGAAGTTTATTCCACTGTTGCAACTGTGTGTGCAACTCAATGTAGAAATCAGAGCCCATTCTGAAAGTACTCTTAAAACTGCCATTAGCTCTGGCATCTTCTTCAGAAACACATCTGGCTATTAAGCCTCAGACCTCTTCTTGTCAGGCAAGCTGAGGTGACCACTACAAAGATTAATACATATATTTGGAGGAAGCCATTGCCAGGTCAATCTGTATAACCAGATCTTTGGAAACAGATTTTGATTGTGAGGCCTCTCCTTCTCTCTTCTGCAAGCCCTGTGGAAGGAATATGGGCAGTGCCTGGATATGAACACTTGAACAGCCTGAGGCACAGTGCCTCCATTAGTATCTTCTTCTCCAAGATGGGTATCAAAATGTGGAGCCTGACTGTGCGCAGATTTGTATCATTTTTCCACATACTTCTGTATGAGCCTTTACTGCCTTTCCAAGAACAAAGTTGATGGTGGCCAGAGAGTGACCTCATCAGCTATCTTGGATGTCTAAAACATGTTAAACAAATTAGTTTGTCTGATATCTGTCACTGTAGAAATTGTTGTCTGAATAAATAACCTACCTCTCAGGTGTACAAAGCAGTGCACCCCTGCTTTGAGCATCAGCTGGAGCCTTGACACACAGGGACCTCAGAAAATTAGGGTATTTATGGCGACTCAGAGACTAGTAAAAAATATTTGCAAATAGCAGCCAACATTTACTTAGTATGGGCAATGTTGAGGCTTGTTCATCTTCCTGTAAACATTAACAGTGCTAAAAAATATCTAGGAGGGCTTTTTGCTTGGTTTGTTTTCAGAAAGAAGGAGGAAGAGTGGAGACCATGAATACTTGTTGGTGCTTGTTTTCAGCATACTAACTGAACCAATTTCAGTAAAATTCCTCATTATCTCAACAGGTGAGACTAGAGATACTGTCAACTCATAGAATTTGTCAGGACCCACCCTAAAAATGGCAAGTGTTTGGCTAAGCCTCTTATTAAAGCTGCCTTAAATGTATATTCTGCTGTTTCTGAGTATTTGGTAAGCCACGCCATTCTGAAGTGGACACTAAAAGGCAAATTCTGTGACTGGTAAAGAGAGATTAGTGTTTCTATGCAAGAGATTTGTACCAAGATATGGAAATGTGTCTGCTTTGGATTGCCACCCTTTTCCCTACTCTGGTGTGCAATCCCTGCATGAGACATTTCTTGAGCCCTTAACCACATAAGCACACAAACACTTTATAATGCTACAACCAAGCAACAACCTATGTAAGAAGAACAGGAGCATGGGTTAGTTGCAATATTGGCACATTTGCCCTTGAATCTCCATTTCTCTGAACCCCTGTAAAACTGATTAATAAGGCCTTCACTTTGCCAAGGTATCTCTATGATCCATTTCCACTCCCGCCTGCGCTCCCCTTCTCTGCTGCAGTTTGGCTGGCATCTCTGTCTCCTGGACCAAGCCAGTAACACATATTCCTTCTGGGAGTGATGGTCATCTGTTCTTCTCCTCCCAGTTACTAAAATCTCCTTCTTGTTCCAAAACCATGACAAATTCAGGCTGCCCTACATGGTCTGTGATTTTGTGATTTACATATCTTATGGCTGCTCTTCACACATGAATGACTTTCATTTTACATTCAGCAAATTCATAGGTTAAACCTTGCCCTTTTTGTCCACAAAGGGGGAAACATATATGAGTACTCAGCAACTGAGTAGAGTAGGAGAAGAGATGGAGGGAGGGGGAAAGAGGAAAGGCTTTACCATTCTTCTCTCATGCTGAGGTATCTGCCTGATGTTAGGAAGTACCCAGCCAAGAGAAAAAATAGGAGAGAGTGTTAGTGAATTTTATTCTATTGTTGCAAATTTTGAGTCCAATTTAACTGATGCATAAAGTAAGACCTTCTACAGAAAGTACTCTTAAAACTGCCATTAGGTCTTCACCTAATCTTCACAAGAAATGTGTCTGCCTACAAAGTCTCAGGCCTCTTCCTTTCAGGGAAGCTGAGGTAGCCACTACAAGGAATAATACACATTTTTGGAAGGAGGCATTTTCTTGGTCATAGGCTGATGACCCTGGTTATCTGGTCTTGTTAGTCCACTGTGAACAAGATACATTCAGAATGAGCATTGAAAACTAATATATTTTTTCCATTTTAAGTAAAATAGGTGACTATCTTATGGTCATCAGCACACTCTAAAGGCATTAAAGGATGCCTAACAGCCTGGTAGCTTTCCTCAGTCAGCAGGGGCTGAAGTGGGACATCCCTTTAGGATTTGCCTAGCTGATGATGTGCACAGTTTGACAAGCCCTGCTCTGCCAGCTCATCCCCATCCACCTCTAGCTACCCTGCTCACAGGCCTTTCCAAGCCTGAAGTGCCAATCTAAATTATGAGATGAACACTTGCCTTGCTTCTGCTGCTGGTGTTTCAAAGAGAAATGAAACATCACAACATTAATTAGCCGCAAACCAGAATTTTTTTTTCCAGCTATTTATTATTTCTTAATAAAATGTAGTGCTTCATTTTAGGAAAGCATCTAGAAACCTTGTTTCCAAATAAACTGCTTTTAGACTAAACTTTGATTGACATAAGCTCTTCTAGCAATTTATAAGAGAACTGCCAGCAAATAACAAAATATCTCATTCAGCTATAATTAGAGCAGCAGACTTAAACAATAAAGTTAGAAGTGTTTGGGCTATACCTGTCAATTTAGGGGAACATTCTATCAGAAAAAACTGTTTCAATGTGAGGATGAGTGAGGGAGTACTGATAAACCCACGCTACATTCAAATTAACAGTATCTACACAGCCTTGCTAAACAGAAAAGCCAACCCCAAATGGAAAGGAGCTTGTAGTCACTAGGGCCTGTGTTAATGCTAGTGATGTTAAATCAAACAGAAAGATACTACACATGTGAGTAGCAGTATCTAAAACTCCAAGCTTCAGTTGGACAGCAGCCACTAGCCAATCTGACCTGCTGAGCTATTCCTGAAATGCCATTAACTCAGTATTAGGATACCAGTGCCATTAGTACCAGTGATGTTAGGGGGTGATCAATTCAGCCT
Organism: Rhabdornis inornatus; assembly: GCA_013397075.1. NCBI lineage: Eukaryota > Metazoa > Chordata > Aves > Passeriformes > Rhabdornithidae > Rhabdornis > Rhabdornis inornatus. Next base: position 395,712 of record VWZS01009835.1, read on the forward strand.
TTGGTTATTAACAGAGTGCCATTATGCCAAATTCACAGACCAAAGCAAAATCTATAATGCAAAACAGGAGCTTAGTTACTTGTGTCACCGTGGAGGTTCATTTAAGTCTTGTGCGTAGGAAGGCTCTGCATCCTTTCAAATCAAGACATTACTCATGACTGTTTTCTTTCCAAGTAGTTCTCACATATGAACCACCTCTGATAAGTGTTCGTGCTTGCTAATTCGTGTGCTGTCTTTCCCATAAAGGCTTTTACCAACTGATTTTAAGAGGAAATGCTTTTCAGGGCTGCACAGCACGGTTTTGGGGCTGTCTTATCCTGTGGGCTCGGTTTCCCTTGGCATTTGCCTTGCTGGAGGCAGATGGGGGGTCTCTGGCAGCCAGTGAGTAGATGACAGGCTCCAGGTGCATTGTCTGCTCCAGCATTCCTCAGGGTCAGTCCTCCTGTGGCATTCTGAGGATTGCTCTAAATCTGGGAAGGAGGTAATCAGACCGTAGTTGGCTGTGTCTGCAGCCTTAGAAAGCCGATTAATATTTTCTTCAGGAGTAAGACCTCAGTAAAGTAACTCCCAGCAATCTATTCAATTATTTTTTAAAGGCTTCAGCATCAGGTATCTGCAGCATACAGTCTTGCATTAATCAAATTTTATTTTTAATATTTACAGAAGCAGTGAAATTAAAAGATACTATAGGCACATCAATTTGTAGGAGGTACCAAGACATAGATTGTATTTTGTGCTGCTTTGTATCCCAAATTGTGTCAAATCACAAGACCTCTAGATATGTGAGTACAGGAATGACCCCACTCTGGAGAAGCTTGGGAGTTGGTTGCAGCAAAGGGATTTTAAATCTAAGTTTCCCAGAAGTCTGGGGATTGTGAAGATTAAATGTTGCTTTGGAATCATCTTTCTGTTGTCTGAGGCATTCAGTCCAGTGCCTTGACCAGACACCACATGCTGCTTGTTCCCTGTGGCAAACCTTTCACACTTGGCAGCTTGGAGAAAAAACAGAATACATTTGCTGGAACTTTACACATACATTAATTCTTGGCCAGAGTTAAAGGAAAATCAAAACAATAATTTAATGGATAAAATGTTAAACCATTGAAAAAGGGGACTTCTAATAAAGCTGATGGTTTAATCCATATCAGCAAATTGCCTATAGCTGAACCACAGAATTGTCATGGCAAATAGTCCAGTGTGAAGATTTTAGTCTCTGGGTCAAAAGCACTGGTGTTTCCCATCACGCTCAGAAGCACAATGCATAGCTCAGAGTCTATGGTAATAGAAGGATCAGTCACTTTCAGGTAAGGGCATAAAGCACCTCAGCCTGTCCTCCACATGGGAAAGGGAGACAGAACCCACTCAAAAACAGCTGCTAGTGAGGAATGCAGTCTGAGATACCCTGCTGTGAAAGTGGTTGGTTTGCACAATAGTCTTATGAAAGATGGCCTACTATATAGCTGTTGGGATTTCATTGTTGGTCTTCTACAGCCAGTGGGGATTTAACCTTTAGGCCCTCAGATGCTCCCTAGTGCAGTAATCTTTGTCCTCAGTAGTCTTACCAGCCATCACTCTTCTCATCCAACAAACATTTGGAAATTCCAGCCTGATTTCTCAAGAACTCCTAAAAAGTGACTGAAACAATATCTCCAAGTCAGAGATAATCACAAATGCCTTCCTGCTTGCAGAAAGGAGCTTTAAAACTTAGACAATAGTTCATGTAACTTGGCTACTGGTGGGAGCAATGGGAAGGGATAGCCAACCTAAGTAGTGGTTTATTGTAGAAAGGAGGAGGAACCATTGTAATCCATACCAGAAAATTTGTGCTGCCTGAGTGGGGTCCTGTGCATGAACAGACTCCCACTGGTAAGCTCTGGGGTGAAAAGCACTTTAACCTCAGGCAGACAAGTGAAAAATGCTAGACTGGACCTTTCTATTGGTCTGTGAGGTGACTTACTACACTGTGTTAGCTAAGGAATGTGCTCAACTTGGCTGCCCTGGGTTCATTAAGCAGAGATGAATTCACACTGTAAATTTGAGTTCATCCCATACAAGATGACTTAACTCCTTTAGAGCTTGCTGATATTTCTGCTTTTTATCTACCAGAGAGCATCATCCTTTCAAACTCCAGGCAGAAGTTTCCCAGAATCTCAGCAATATTTCCTGCTTTTCACTAGTAAATTCAAACAAAAGTGTCTTCCCACATGTCTTGGTGCAGGAAGAATCAAGTATTAAGTTGCTCAACCTTCCAGCTCTGCTCTTACACAGCTGAACATGTGCTGTTAGTGCAGATCCAACACCACATCAACACCCATGTTCTTCCCAGATTCAAAAGCCATTCATAGTGGGGCTCAGAAAAAGCCCGTGAAAGTTTGCCAATGCTCGGGTAAAATTTAAACTAATTGAATAATGTTTCTTTGGGGTGTTTTGAAAGGTTTTGATTAGAACTGCTTAAGCTAAAAGGATCTTCCCTTTAACTCGTGTGCATTGCTACTTCCTCAGGAGAGATTTTGCTCAAACTTTCCAGATATAGATGGCAGTGTTTGTATTGAAGTGTTACACATCTTCTACGTGGCTAAGAAGTGCAGATGTAGCTGGCATTATTTTCATTCTCCAGTCTGTTAAATACATCAAGATCTAGACAAAAAATGATTGGTACTTTGCAGCCCCTGTGTAAAAATAATCAGATGTCATAACCATGAGAAAGCAGTCAAGGCCACATCCAAGTCTGAATTTGTGCTTCAAATTATACTTGAAATTTCGTGGTGTTGGGGTCCTTATGATGGGTTCATTCCTGCTAGGCAGAGGGCTTGCTGCAAAGGTCATTTGTGCCAGGAGTTGTCGGAGCTCTCAAGTGGCCTTGCTGGCCAGCTTGGAGGAACCAAATTGCACCAGGAGTAAGTTGGGGAGATGAGGAAGAATGGCTGTTGTGGCAGAGCTGCTAAGCAAGAAACCTCAAAACTATCAAATCCAGACAGCCAAAGTGGCAGAATCTGTTCAAAATTGCATTGATTTAGGAAGGGAGATGAAAGTACGGTAACATTTCCTTCTATCATACATGTAAGGCTTACTTCTGGAAATTATTTCTGTTCACCCAGTCTAGAATTCAACCCCTGTTTTGAAATGTAGAAAGAGGTGTATTTTCATTTTCCAGAAATATTTTGCCCAGTCCAGAATTCAGGAAATCCTGTTATACAACACTTAGAAGATGGGTGTCTGTCTAACCTTTAGAAAGCAGAATTAACAGAAGTCATATCAGTCAGAGGTATTTAAAAGCAAAATTAGCAGCATGGAATCCTGTGGGGTGACCTAACAGGGCAGCATGTGTTTGCTTTACAGCTTGACCTTCCAGCACTAGAAGTTTAAACAAATTCATAGATTTTTCACTGGCCTTGGTACTCAGCTTCTCTTATTCTATGTCACTTCTCACAAGCTATGTAAAATAATTACATATGCAATGGAAAATTGCAATTTTTCTTCTCTGTGACTTTTCCCCTTAATGTAAATCTACTGTTTGCCTAAAATCCAGCAGGGAGAAAGAGTTATTTAAAGTCAGATTGTATTTTTCTTCTGTTCAGGGCAAATTAATTATCAATCAGAAAAAACAAGAGCATATTAAATGAAGTACTCCTGAACTTGTTTTTATCGTAATCACACATGGCACTGTAGTGAATTGCCAAAACTAGACAGGTAAATAAATGCACAGAGCTTTCAGAAGATCGTGCAAAGTGAAGGCATAAAGAACAAAGAGATAAAGGGATACAGTACCAGTTCTCCTGGGAAGCTTATTAAAGAAGGTGATAGGATTAAAGAGAAGAGGATAAAGAATCTTGATGCTTACTTTCCACTCTTTCCCCCAGACTTCTCCAGGGAAGGTTTTTGAAAGTTTGAGCACACTCAAATCTAAAAGGACAGAATTAGGAATCTGCTCAGGCATCCTGTTTCAGGGACTCTCTATGATCTATGGAGCTGACATGACTGTTCTCATACATTACATCTTGCAGTAATATTATTGCAGCTGTGAAGAAATCTCAGTATCTGTATTTCTAGATGATTACAGATGGACATCATGCCCTAGATATAACCTTCTGGTATGGCATGTAGTAAACTGTAAATCTACCATGACAATCAGGATTATAACTTCAAATCAAGAAGTGTTGGTTTTAATTGTTCAACACCCAATGATACTGATAGGAATATGGCAGTCAAAACAGAAAGCTCTGAAAACATGTGTCTTGGTTTGAAAGACAGGTATTTGCTAAGGGAAGGCAAGAACCCCTTCCCTGAGATGGAGAATGCAACCCCCTCCCTTCCAATTATTATAGTCTTGGAATCAGGGGCTTTCAGGCAGAAAATATGGGAAGTAGGAATAACAGTTCTTTACTAATATATCTGACAAGGCAAACAAAAGAAACAACAACAGCTATAAAAATTGACAACAAAACAGAACAGTATAACTCAGTTCCAATCCTTTTTGGCCACAGGCCCTCTCTCTCTGTGCTCAGTTACCGGTGCTGTGTGGGCAGGGCAGGTTCCGTGCAGCTGAAGGGGGCTGGATGGTGGCGGCGGCGGCGGCCCAGGTGTGAGAGGGGGATAGAGGGGAGACTTCCCCCTCACGGTGTCAGTCGTGGTGCTCGGCAGAGTGTCCGGAGGTAGTAGGATGAAGTGGGAAGACAGCAGTGCGATGTCCGGCAGCAGGGAACGTGGCTCCCAGCGTTGGCATGGCGGGGAGGATGCTAGGATGCCCTGGCTGTCTTCCTCTGACTCCACAAGAGAGCGCCCCAGCCCCCCTGTCCCACCTTTCATTTTCCGGTATTCCTCCTGTCCCCACCCCCCTGCAAGAGAAAACTATTACTACTAAGGTGTAGCCACAAATACTTAGCATAACAATTGGAAAAATTCCACAGAAAGAAAAGGGAACAATTCAACCCCCAACAACATGCCAGTCCTCAAGTCCTCACTACGTCAAAATAATCCCATTATACTGAATTCAGCATTGGCATGGATGACCAAAACTACTTAGGCACACACACTCAACTCCAATTTAATCTGAGTGATGAGTGCAGTCCATCACATAGGATTTCCATCAGAATGTATTCAAAAGATAGCTCTTATCTCTTCCTCTGTTTAGCAGCAAAGCTAGGCATGACAGTTAAAAAAAATGCATTTGTCTCACTAAAATACTCAGATGCGGTTATAACCTAGTTTCCTAGGATATGCAATTAGCAGGAATTTAATTTTCACCATTATCTTTGGACCTTCTCTGTGCACCACATTTGTTACAAACACTATTCTGTATGAGGCAGAGATGCCATTGGAGTACTTCTGGTGAATAGTTAACAGCAATACCAAGAACTAGCACTAGCAGAGATTTTTCCCCGCACTGTTAGCTCACAGATTGATTTTCTTCTTCTGCCTTGGCTTTCTTCCTTTAATGAATATTAACAATTTTGAGCCACTGGGAATACTGATTGGAAAAATAAACCCCAGTATCCCCTAATGATAGCTTTGTCAGAACTGATAACCTCTCAGAGTGCAATTAGCCCAGCTTCAGACAAGTAATGAATAACTGGGGAAGCTGAGATCTTTTTTCTCCCCACGAAGTATTCATACACCCACAAACACAGAGTAAAACATTCATTGCTTATCTCTGCTGCCTTTCTCATAAATGTAATTAAAAGTTTCCCTTATTTATCCCTGAGAAAGATTACCTTCTCAGGCAGAAACAGCAAAGAAGAAAAGCATAGTTGTACTCTCATATCATTTTAAATGCCTATTATGTGAGCAGCCTAAAAAGCTATATCTAGAAAGTTTTTTTTTCCCCACCGTACTTCTGGCACCATCACTCTGGTGCATTATTTCCACTCATCTGCTGAAACAGACACAATGTGCTGTGCACTTTGTGTGTCTGAAACTAAGGGCTCTGCTGGGCAACCAGGATGCAGAGTACCCAACACATCTATCCCATACTCCCAAGAGAGGACAAGTGATACAACTGAGTTTTTCAATTCAGAGATCTAATTTAACCACTTGTTATTAACTGTACAGAGCTGCTCCCTATTGTGTAATTCATCAAATACAATAATAGTTCACTGAATTACAATAATAGTTCCTGATCCTACTCTCCATGTCCCCCACTTTTTATTTTACAGCTAGCGTCTATGTATCAGCAATTTCAGGGGTTCATTATTATTCAAAGTGAAGTTTAACACCTAAAATAGAAAGCTGGTTTTCTTTTTGAATTAAATCTGGCTGACATTTACTTAGTCGTTTCTCAGATCTACAAGTAAAACAAGAGAAGTAGCTTTGTTATTTCAGTCTGCTTTTATAATTTTTCTAGACCAGCTTGAATTAAAAAACAAACAGGAAGCCCATAAACTGGGCTTTGCAAATGAAAAGCCCTTTGAACAGCTAAAATGGTAGACTAAATTCAGGGGTTATATGTCAAGTGGTTCAAGATTTTCATCAGAGATACATACAAGAGTCTGAAGCTGAAATCCCAGCTCTAGTTAAATTAAAACCAAAGGCTCATGATCAGCTCAGCCCAAGATCATGTAAACCAGTCAGGAGGAAGGAGGAGCTCATCTTCAAGTTAAGTTGGAAAAAGTCTAAGTTAAACATCCTTGTGTGATATTTCATTGTGAAAGATGTCCCCAGAAGGTGACAAACAACCCCAAACAAAGCTAGGGCTTTAATGAGATCAAAGGTCTGTGGAATTTGGTAGATAATAATACTTATATAAAATATTAAAGTCATTTATAGAGCACAACAAAAATTTCACCCTGTTACAATAATCTACAGATGGATTTAAAATTAATGGAATTAATTCAAGAGTTTTCTATTACACGCCGTAAATTTTCCACAATACTGTTGCTATTATCTAAGACTTGGCTGGATTACTCACACATACTGGAAGTGACTCATGCTTTCCACTGAGATCACCATTAGGACAGGTAAACCCTGAAGAAAGGTGCTTCTGGGAGGTATGCAGAGACAGTGATTCATGCGCGAAGGCAGGAGACAGATGTTTTCCCAGCTGAACTCTCCTGCTCATTTCAGCCACTTCAGAACAAGGCAATTGTCTGTGTGGAGACCAGTCAGGCAAGGCTCCAATCTGTTTGAGGAAGCAAGGGCTCCTCATTTTTGCTGTTCTACCATAGCATCCAATATCACTTTGACTGTTTGGGTATCTTTATGGAATCACTGGCCACTAATGATCTTGCTATAGGTGTCAAAAGTTTTACTAGAGAAAAATGGTAGGCATTACCTCCAATGATGAGGACATAGGAGATGCAACAGAGAAAAGAGACTAGTGCTTACCCAGGCATCATACTGGAAACTCACCAAGTCTAGCATACCGTGCTAGCACAGAAAGATGCCCTCCTTACCTCTTCTTCCAGTAATTAATGCAGAAAGAGGAAAATCAGGACATGGATCATGATGAATCCCTATGAGGTAAAATATGGGAAGTGGTACAGCATAGAGGATCTATAATTTGAGGCCTTTTGTCCTGACCAGAAAAAAACTACCATCTATGCAAGATGGCAGAAAAAACCCCTTCATGTCAGCTGTTGGAACATGTAGTAGAAGATAGGTACTTTTCTGTGGTGTAAATGGGTACTTCCATCACCTATCTTGGATTCCCAAATGGTAGTAGCTTGAGTGAGTTGCACCAGTGGTACACCATATATAGATTTTGCCATATAGTATTATTTTTCTACTGGCAGTAAAATACAGGTAAAATATGTTAAAAACACAGTGAAAATATTCTAACATAGCGTTTGAAAAAGGAAGAAAGAGCAAGGCACATAGAAGACATATTTTCTACATGAAGTAACTGTTCTTTCTGCTTAAAAAAAGTCTCTGGGGTTCAGTGAGGAATTTCAATGGGAAACCCAAATGGTTGATTTCCCTTGAGTGTGTTCATTAGGCATGTACAGGCAGACTTTCAAACATAGTCACTTCTCAACAGCTCCTATTAAGTATAATGAGACTTTCTGTATGCTAAACAGATTAAAGATGTTAAAGATGTAGCAGGAACAGGGTAAGGAAGCAAAGCCTTCACAAACACAGCAATGCCAAGCAGTGCCACAAACACATGCTGAGCCATTGAGCTCAGCAGTGCCTCTTCTTGGCCTGTTCTCTTATGTCGGTACTATGGGAAACAGTTGTCAGATGAGACAAACATTGTGAGTTAGTTTCTCATTGCAGTCATGCAGCACCTGACCCTGAGAAACTGTGGAAAATGATGTCATTATTTGGCTTCGTTATATTTACATTGATCTGACATGTACACAGAGGAATAGGAACTGTGCCCTGAAAATTCACATGCGATGTAGGGAAGGAAAGTCACTTGTTGAGCACCAACAGCATGTTCAATGAGTGCTAAGATTCACAATAGATTAATAATATTTTCTCTGTGGCATAAGAAGCGTGGAATTAGATCCAAAAGAGCAAAGAAGTTGCTTGGAAAAAATGTCGTGCACTTTAACTGCTGTCGTATGTCACCCTGCCAGCATGACTGATCCTACAGAAGATGAGCCAAAATAAAGAGTGGGCGATTTCCTTTGCAATTAAGACAATAAAGTATATTTGCTATGAGGCATAAACCATAAAGATGAAAAGAAATGTGGAATGAAAAAAAAAATTATTAAATATTTGTATTTCTTGCATATACTCAAAAATATAATGAAATAATTAATCACTGATTAAAATTATCTCCATAAATGGTATATAAGGTAATCTGCTGACAGCACCTCTTTTCCCAAACTGACAGAGCTAAATTGATAGATGCCCCATTTAAGTCAAAACAATGCCCACCAAAAGTTTTGTGTTACCTTAATCGAGCTTGGTACAAGGAGGGAAGGGAAGAACAGAAGAAAAAGAAGAAAGATAATCACACTTTAATTAAATTGACACAACTATGCTCTTAGAAACTCCACCCTGAGATCCTGGATTTAACAGTCCTGCTTGTTGGACCTGAGTTTAGAAGAATACCTTCATTTATGCCATCCAATATACAGGCACAGCTGCTGCTGAAGCCCTTTAATGGGCAATCTCTTAGAATGTTACTCAGTGTGTGCTCCAAAGAGACAAGTTCAAACAGGGTAATAAACCCTGCAGATGGGAAAAGGAGGAAGAGAGTAAACAATATTTGAAATTATTACAGGGAACAACCAAAAAAATTTCAGATCAAATGAAGACTTAAACAGAGGAGCCAATAGTGACAATGAATGGCAGTAATAAGATGATCTCTGTGATCCTAGTGAGTGTGTCTTTGAGGAGATGGGAGTATAAGTATCTCTTCACATCACAAGGTGGCTGTGAAGATAAGAATATTGCAATCTGCAAGGCATTCAGGTACAAGGATGATGGAGGCCATATTAACTTACAAAGGTAAAATTGTGGTAACCTAGAAAATAACCCAAACTAACAAATAACAGATCTGTGGTTGCAGCTGGTATGGGGCCTCCTCTGTAGCTACAATTTTCCTGCATGAGTCCTATACTGCCACCAGCTAATGTTTGCAAACATCCACTTGATCCTGGGTACAGGTGATGATGAGAGAGCAAGTTGCAGCAGCAGTACCAGCTAGTTCTTAGCTAGGCTCTACAGACAACATAAAGCATATTAATGCAGAGCTGCTTCAGCAGACCATGGAAGGTGTAGTAGAAATCCTTTTGTGTTCCGGGTACTGCTGCCTTCCTGATAGTTTAAACTCCTGGATTCCACCCTGCTGTGCAAAACTGGAACCAGTTTAATAAAAGCGCTGACTCAGCGTCATTGACTGAGCTATTGAATGTGCAGTTTAGTGCTGTAACTACCTACATACTGATGCACAAACTTTCTGTAAGGTTTTCCTGGAGTCCTGTAGGCTTATAAGGACTGATATATATGCCACATATATGTTAATATGGATAAATACACAGGAGAATCCATTTATAGAATTTGAATTTAACCTGCAGATCAAATCCGGGAGAGGTTCTTTGGTTTTGCCATTTTATATCTTTTACTACTCTTTTGTGAGGGTCTAAGGTTATGTACTAATTTCAGCCTTCCTCTATTAATTCATATGTTTTATCTTAGTCATCATCCGTGCTGCATACAAAAACAAAGGACAAACATGTTAATAGCATGAAGAGATACTGAACGGATATTTAAGGTGATTAACAGGCACACACACCTGCTCTCTCACATTAACCTATATCAGCGTGTTCCATGAAGTTCCATTATACAACATGCCATAAAACAAGGTTACTAGGCCAGAAGCCAAAGTACTAAACATTTAGATCTGATACCCAGCTGTAACTCATACCAAGTCAAAATTCACTGCAGCAAGATTAGACAGGGGGAAAGAAAAGGAAAAACAAAGCAATTCAGAAGAGACAATAATTATCTTTTGCAGTTCAAGCAGGGGAGATGCATAAGCAGGGAATTATCTATGTTACATTCAGGGAGAGTTTGGATTACAACCTCTAAATAAAAGGCCATAAATTACTATGTAAGAAAACCAGGTAAAGAAAAGATACATAATGAAGCTGCAGTTATATTCTGGTTTGACTTGGGTGTGGAATTGGGGAAAAAATGCTCATGGGAAGTTTTGGCATCTGTCACAAAAATGTCTTTAAAACAAAGATGAGTTACAGCTGCAAAGCATGAACCTGGATTTCCCCAAAGCTCACAGATGTTTGACTCCAAGGTTTGGTTCAAGCGCATATATATGTAAAGAGTTTGAATTAACCCATTAAGATTCACTTTAGCTGTTATTTTAAACCTGTTTTGAAAAGTAAAATAAAAAAGGGAATTTGACCATCTACAGTTTAAGACAAATGGTTGATCTCTAAATCAAACTGTGGTGCATCAAAACAGGTCTGAATAATCACAAAAATTGCACCTCTACCTCCCAAAAGTCACTTTTAGTCAAATAACTTGGTATGCAGCCACTGATTACTTTAATTTGCACATTATGATTTCCATGGTTGCTTTGCAGAGTGACAATTCCTTCGGCATTTCATTTGCCTTCCACACAACACTCTTCTTGCTTTTGTTCCCTATATCCATTCTTCAGACTGTGTTTAGCTTGCTATCTGATTCTTCTTATTTATACCTTTCTTTGATGCAAAACAGGAGCAAAAAGTGATTACCACAAACATATTTGATGTTATGAGGAACTGAAGGTTGCATCTAAAAACAGCTGGGGAGGAGTGGTGAGAAGATGTAGCAGGGAATAACAAGAACAGTATTTCTTTTCAACCAAGCCATTGTCAGAGTGACTCACAAGCCCAGGAGTATGCAGCAACTGATGAGGGTCAAAGCTACTGCCATTCAGAATCTCAAGCACACCGCAGTGCTACAGAGGTGATTGGGATTGCTTGCTGCTGCCCTGAGCAAATGCAGTGTGTGCTGTGTTCAGAGACAAGAAATCAAGACTATCAATCAGAAATACTTTGAATAAAGCAACTGTTGCTTGTTCAGCCCTATGTAATTAAAATCTCTCTCTAGGTAACCGTACAAACAGCTTATGGTTTTTCCTTCAAGTAATGGAGCACAGATCCATTTATATTATGACTGTTTTGAGTCACAAAGGCCTAGAGCCAAGGATTTCTCTTCCATTAGCCTTATCGTAGATGCAGTTCACACCTCTGCTCCAAACATGAAATATTCCTATTACTCAAGACATACCTCCCATATTCTCCCATGGAATGAGTGAAAGCCTTTTCTTTAGCTGCCATCAGTCAATAACCAGGTGCAGTTTGCCATTCCTTTCTCATCTCACCATGTTTTTCTTTCATTTTGACATGGTTCTGACCTTAGATATCCTCAAGGCCTTCATATGTGGCAAACCATGTGGCCTAATCCTCCTCCTGCTGCCTACATGCTGTGAAAGTCCCATGATGGCATTTCACTTCTGCACCTGATGCCACATGTTCCTATGAGTCACCTCACTGAACACCTGTGGTCCATCTGCTTGGTGGCCATTTACCCTGCAGATTTCTAAACCCAGAAAATATCACCTAAATATCTCATTGCCTGAGAGATTTTAAGAAAAGAGCATGGCCTCTGTGGCTACAGCTACTCTAGGTAAAAAAAGATCATAGGATCATTGGATAAATGAAGTGTGGCAGGCTATCACTCAGTTTTCGGTGGATCAATCCTGTCTCTGCATCAGGATACTTGACATCTCTTACCAGGAAGTGGCAAAGAGCATTCAGGTAGCACACTAGAACCTACACACCAGCTCTGGGAGATACAGCTTTTCTCGTGCAGCCAGGCTCTGGTAAGCCCTTTGCATATTACCCCTCACCTTCTACTCTGTGACAAGTATAGGCCTCAATCCCAGGACTGAGATCTCAAGACCAAGTCCTTGATACTGACACAGCCCTGCTCACAGGATGAATGCCATACTGGCATTCACCTCATTGCCAAAGAGGAAGGATCGAACCTGTCAGATCATACTTCTCTGACACCACCACTCTCAGAGGACGAACCTTGGCTTGTCACAAGTAAATAAGCCTTGAAGAGCTAGGGAATGGCCAGATGTGAAGCTTCCCAACTTATTCCAGGCTCCATTTGTCTTATAATCTCACCAAAATGTCCATAGCAGCTTTTTCTGCACAGCATTGCTCTGCTTCAGGACTATTTGCTGTTTTCTCATCCCAACACTCATGGTTTGCATGAGTAACTTCCATCAGCAAGGGACACTATCTTGCTTTGACACCTGACTGATTTTTTTTCAGTTTCTTTGTTCAATACTAGACAGCGGTATTTAGGAACAGTACTCAATTAATTGAACTGTGTCAAGCTCAATTTTTTCATTACAGTCTTTATAAGTCATGTCTTGGTCATACTGAGTGTGGCATACTGTCTCAAGTACTCTGAAGAGTGCAGATATGTGGATTATATCCCAGAGAACGAAAAGATGGCTGGTTACTTGTAACTTTAATTCTTTGAGGTATGCTATCTACATGTTTGTTCTTTTTCTGCCTTTCTCACCTCACTCTTGACTATTTCTGCTCGACTCACACTTTCAGAAGAGCTGAAGGAAATGACATTCAAGGCCACATGTACATATAAGAGGGGGACAGAAACCCAATCCACTATTGCTAAGGAAAAAGAACAGCTTTAATGCTGTGTCCTCTTGACTCACAATCATGAACACACAACAGACACAGCATCTTAATTAACTTTGATAACAGGAAAGTGGCACCACTTGGGCTTGAGAACATGTGATTTACTACACACAGGGTTGCTTAGATATCCTCAAATTTAATTAAATATTTCGATTCCTATCCTACAAGAAGGAGAAATGATGCAAGGTTGCCTTATTAGCACAGCCTTTCTAACTTTGTCCTGTGTAGCTGTAAATGTTACAGATGTTGCATATTTGGTAAGATAGCTAAGCTCCACCACATATTCCTGTCTTATATAGCTATGTAAACACAGATTTTGAAGAACGGATATTACATTTGGAGTCACTTCAAGTCTTCTTTTGCAATGGAATGGTTATTTCTGGGTGAGGGAACTAAAATAGAAAATAGGGCACAAAGCTGGCAACATTGCTGACCTGTCATAAATACTCTCATGATTCTTATGTATTTACATTACAAATATTTTTAAGTGCTCCTGTTGAAACCCCGTGGTTTGGGAACATCAGCAAATCTTTACATTTTGAGTGAAAATATAATCCCATTTTGATGACTGAATAAGTAAAGGAATTGCAGGAAAGCAATCCTCTATGTCTCCTTCAGCTTAATTGGCCATTTCCCAGACTGTCATTTGCCAGACTTTCAACTTTCAGCTTCTCCTATTGGCATGGATTACACACTGGGAAGTATAATTAGGAATATGCTCCTGTGGAATAATTTCAGGTACAGCAGCTTACTGAAAAACACCTCAAGCTTCTAAAAAAGTAAGAGCAAAGTGGCATTTTTGAACAAGAATAACATGGTGAGGCAGGCCCATGTCTTAGGTATTGCCTTCTTACTTTTTTTTGCCTTGTCTTAGGTACATACCTTTTCTTAGGTACTATCTAACCATGCCTTCCTCCTTTCCACTGCTCTTGGCAAAAAAACATAGTTCATCTAGGCCTACAGCAAATCTTGAGATGCTCAGACATTTTCCCAGAGGAACGACACTCGAATCTGGCTGAGGCACGTGAAAGTTTGGGTATTTCTAGGGTCTCTGCATTCCAAGATAAATAAAGCAGCAAACTCTTACACACACCTGCTTCACTCAAGTGCTGGCAAATCATCAAGCCTCTCTTCCTGTAGGGAAGCTTGGATAAACAGTAGTCTTCCTTGGATTCCAGTTGTTCTGTAGGGAGAGGGTAGAGACGTCTTCAACCACCTTACCTAGCTGCTAGTCCCAGTGCTGTGACCTCCAGTTCCATCCCAAAAACCTGCATAGAAGGTTTTGCTGCCTGACTACAGGTTTAGTCAGGATCTTATTTATACTGTTGATGAGTAAATGAATTTTGTTTGTATCAGCACCATCTCCCTTGCCAAGAGCAGTAACAATACATATCTATTGGAAAATAAGCGCACACATTCCCATGGAAAGAAAAAAATAGCTTACTGTTGACACCTCCTTTTAATTTTGGTTACTTCATGATAAATACCACACCCACTAATATGTGCAATAGATTTTGCCAGTTGCTGATCTTCAAGTTCTTGTAGGATATAATCTCCACACTGAAGGTAACCCAACTAAAGCTATGGAAATAAATTGAATCTTCATTTTGATGCCTACTTTCAGTGCCTTGCCCTTTGCAAAGAGAAAAATAAAATAAATTCCTCCACTAGCATGTGAGTTGGAAGGAAATATTTTGTTGCTTTTCTGGGTAATTTTCCTGAGAAATGTTGAAAGAGATGGTTCAGCATTTTAATTTTGAATAAACTGAAAACACATTTTGACTTTTGAGATTTTTATCTTATTTTTTTTGCTATCAAGTCCTATTTAATGAATAGTGATAATCCTGTTTGAAACAGTACATTTGTTTCAAAACACAATTCATTGGGGATCACTTGCCTATGTAAAATTGCTAGTGCTAGTGCTAGACTTTTGTGCAATAGCAGCCTCCCAGTGGACCATACTGACTGATTCTCCCCAGTTCATATAGATACCACAGCAGAAGCCCACCACTGACTCAGGAGCTTTCAGTCTCTTTGTTCTGGAAGATTGTTTTATTTCTTTGGTGATCATGCGGTTAATTTAGATGCATTCAGCAATATGGTAGCATTTTCTTCCTCTCAATTTTCTAGGCAGATATAACCAAATAAATCACTGCTGAGAAGAGTTTGATATTCTCTATAGCATTCAGACAAGTCTTGCTAGAAAGTTTAAATTCTGTTTTCCCCCCCTTTCAATAAGTGTGTTTCCCTCTTTTAAACTAGAGCTTTTCATTCTTTTCCCCCTCATGGGCTTGTACACAAAGGACGTACACCAACCAAGAGGTGCCAACCTTCTAACCTGAAGTCAACTCATTGCTGGTAAAATCAAACACACTCAATGAAATTAATCAACCAGCATTGAATGCTAATTACACCAAAAAAAGGTAATTTCTGTTAACCACAAAAGCAGTTGTCACCTAGGTAGTGTAGGCACTTTACCACTTATGAAGGAATAGATATACCATAAAATCTTCTGCATGTTTTGCAGGGCAACTTCCCTGGCAGAATAGGTATCAAACATGAGTTATGAGATTAAATAGAGACTAGCACCATCACATACTTTCCTTTGCTGCACAGCCAAATTCAATTTCGTGCTGTTGACCCTTTCAGCCAAAATAAATGTACAGCTGGGATGAATTTGGCTAGTGACCCCTGTTCACTTAGCTTTTTTAGGGTTAAGTATATTTGAGTACTGCAGAGGTGCTGCCTGCAAGTCTCCGGGGCAAATGCCTTTTGCAGAGGCATACTTGAGTGACAAAGTACACCGAGCATCAAGGTAAACAATGCAAAATAACTATAAAACAGACACCTGGAAGATGGGGAACAGATCTGGACCTGAAAAGAAATGCCCTTTTCTCCTGTATCCTGCCAGTGTCTGTGGTGTTCTCTCCCTGAAGTGGCATAAAGCAGGGTGTAGTAAAGTTGAAACTATAGATAATATGATTGTTAAAGTTGCTGATGAACTTTCATTTTTCTTATAGATCACTTTTTACATTTTACTTGAGAAAACCTCATGCTCACCTATAGTCTTCTCACTTCGAAGTTACAACAGAGCTTATGTCCCCACAGCACTGGATCTTAATTCTTGGGAATATATATCTCACTTTGGTCCATGCAGCTTTCATGAGTTATATTGCATCCCTTTCATGTGCCTCTTCTCTGAAGGCAGATGGGCATGAGCCCCAAACCAAACTCAGTTTTCAAGCAAGTCATTTAAATTCACGAGAAGCAGCTTGCTTAATTGTTCTGCCTCATGCATATTCCAACCAGTTCTGGAAAGCATCAGAAAGCTGGAGCCACCTGTGGTTTAGGTGGCCAAATAATAGACTCTTTAGTACTTTTCAGCTTGAAGAGAGTGCCAAAAGCAAAATCAGACAAAGACCAAGCAGATCACATGACAGTGCATCCCTCTGTGGTCTAGGATAATTCCTCACTTCCACTCTAGCCCAAAGCTAACCTGTCCACTTAGGTTATAACACTCTGCCAGTCTGACATTGCAATCATAGATACAGACGCTTCCTCCTTCTCCCTGGCAATTTTACAGTAGCAATTTCCCTTCAGCTGTGGGTATGGTGAGCGTATGAACAGTACTTGACACTACAGGTTCTTTAGGGTGGATGATTAGAAACACAAGTGATGCTGTGGGGATGCCCTGAGACTCACTGTCTCAGCTTCTTTGAAAAGACAGCACTTTCTTTAGATTGCAATTACAAGGTACTCAAAACAGATAATGGGCAACAGCCCTGCACACAGCTGTAACTCATTTAGAGAGCACTCTTCCTTTCCCTGGAGCTAGTGCCACAGAGAAGCTGTCCCATCCTTCTTTTGGATTGATTTATTGTAATGCCTTTTTCTATTTTGATCAAGTTTATTGCCACAGAGGTAAGTTATTGTCTGAGTTATTTCACACGCCCAGTTTATGCAGCACATGTTGAACCATGTCTTTGTTAGTGCTTCAGCATGTAGAAGCTCAGCTACAGCCCCAAGTGTTCCATCAGCTGTCACTATGAATTCTTTTGATCCAAAAGTGCTCACATCTTGTATTAGGCATGCGTGCTTATCTCAAATAGCAATGTCATTGCAAATAGATAAATAATGATATTTTGTGTTGCTCTTCCTGCATGTTTGCTTGGTGCTTTGTTTTGAACAGGTACAGTTACTCCTTTATATGGTGCTAAGTAGAAACTGAAATGTGTCACCATTCCACCTGTCCCTCCTGAGGATAGAAGTCAAACTCCATAGACCAAACAAGCCTAGCAGAGAAACAGAGCTCTCAAATATCTGTTTTTGTTAGAAAGCATGGGGTACTGTGGGACAGATTTGGCTTCAAACCGATCAGTAACAATGGAATCCAGTCCAGTGGCTGTCTTCTGTTGCTCTTCCTATGATGCCTACCCTTTCCATGATGTCCAGCTATCTGCCCTGCTCTGACAGTAAGGGGCTTCCTGAGCTCCATTAGCTTGGCCTCACTACCATCAGTGACAACAGCACAGTCAAGCTTTCTCCTAGTTCTGAACACAAAATATGGGCAACCAACAAAGGAGCCAAAGGATGTTTAGCCCTATAAAAGAAGCAACGTAGCAAACATTTTCTTAAGGTCCATGTACCATTGATGAATAAGCATACCAGGTTGTAGGCTGAAGCCAGTGATCACACATACATGAGCAAGAGCTCACAGAGAAACACATGCATTTCCCTGGATAATTGTATTCCTATTATTACTCCAACTATTACTGAGTTATTAGAGTCACTGAGTTTAATAGTCATCTGCAAAGAAAGACAAGATATTAAGGCAAGACAATCACTATTAAGTACCTTACAGCAATCCTTTGAAAGTTGTAATTGGAGAAGCAGAACCTGCCTAAAGGTCCTGCTGAACTGGTTTCAAGGAGCAGGGCAAAAATCCAGGAAAGCACAAAAACAAAGGACTCCTGCTTCAGTGAGGACATCAGGCTTTTAGCCAAGTGCAGAAATTGTGTTAGTGTTTTGTACTATGCTAATATAAATGCAAGTCCTTGCCCCTCTTTCTCTTGACCAGAAATGCTGCAGCAAGGAGACAAAACTTCTGACACATGATGGGGAAAGGAATGCCGTGATTTAAAATACAATGATTTGTATCAGATGATGGAGAACAAGTTTGATAGAAGCATTTTTCAGCATAGGATTCCAGCTTAAAGGACTTGCACTCAATTTTTTGGTCCTCTCTTTGGTCACTCTGTGATCTTGGACTAACCAGGCACTGTGCTTTCCCCTTTGGAAAAAGCAGCAGTCAGTGCTTCCCTGCCTACCTGCGTTTGTGAGGACATGCTTCAGGCACAATGCTACAGGCTGTCGGTGCGTGGGGAAGAGACACCAGTAAGTCAATGTACCTGAGTGTTCCATTAGCACTACCAAGCAGAGTTTCTAATGCTCCCTTTCCATCTTCCACTCTCCAAGGCACTTATTAAACTGGAGATACAAATACTCCCTCTCTTGCAGATCAGATGTACTGATTACTTCAGGAGTTTTCATCCAGCAGATCCTTAGAACAGAAAACTCTGTTATTTGTCACTCACTAAAAATCAATAAATGAATTTTAAAGACACATTTTTTAGTTATCTAGAAAAGCCAAGTAATTTACTGGCAATCTCAATACAATTCATGGTAAATGAATACATTTTAACAACCAATGTCACTTTACATTTTCTGTTGCAAGTTGGTACATTAGTGAGACAATAAATTCTGGAAATAGAACAGACTAATCACAAAAGGGACTGTGACATATGAGATCTAAGTGGTTACCAGTAGTTTTACCTCGCTCCTAGATCATATGTGTGCTTGCCGAGTTCAGTAGAAAAAATATCACAAAGTGTAATGACAGTTGGTCTGACAACCATTCACTGGTTAGTTGTGAGCCAGTACCTCGAAGGCCACAGCTTCCGAAAGCCCAGCTTTCTGTGGAGTCTCTTCATCCTGAAATGGCACAGCAGGAGTAGAGAGTGTTACTGTGCTGCCAGAGATCACTGACGGAGACCAAGGGCACTGCACTCATCAACCTACAAAAGCAACTTGCCACATAGAATCAATGGAGTATGTTTGTCTAAACAAGATTTTTCTATGCTAAACAAGATTTTCTATGCTAATTAAAATGGATACATGCCACTCAGATCTGAAATTAAAAAGCAACACAGAAATCCAGCCTATCATTATATTGCTTTGTTACTTCTGAGAATGTATTCATTAAAAAGTCTTTGACATGCACAAATATCATGTAACACTCTCAAGAGGAAGATCCTGTCTCTTCAGAAACTGGCTGAAGTATTTAAGGATGCAGAAAAGGAATAACTTCACCAAAAAAACACAAAACCTTTCTGCAGTTGTCTATGCATTAGCCTGCAGTAAAGAAGCAGGCATTGGATATTTGGAGCAATGCATTCTGGTGGGCTCATATCAGTCACCTTCAGATGTACATTACAGATAAACTGCTCAGCAAGGTTTATATACAGTGAGGAGGGCATTAGGAGTGCAAATGTTAGGTATGTAGGTCGAACAGGACACCTGTTATAGTAATTGAGAAAGTCCTGAAAACAAGCATTTGCTCAGACATAATTTTTTTCCTAAATATTGTGGTTCAGCCATTGTTGGTCGCTTGGCTGGCCCACTTTGCCTGTGTGTTATCCAGGCCCTCAAATTAAAGGTTGTGGTTTGTGGCAACACAATTGGGTGGGAAATCAACTCACTAAAGGGGTGAATTTTATCTTTAGTGTCTTAGAAACACACAAATTTTAATCCCGGAGATGTTAGGACTGCAGGATATGGGGACAGACAGAAAACTGTCAAGTACCTTCGCTCAGCAGCAATGGCCAGCTCTCAAAAAGTAAACAGCTAGGCCATTTACAGCCAAGGGGTTGGATTACTGAGGGTACAAAAGCTCTCTGCTTCCAAGCATGGCTCTTCTCTGCTCTCCTCCTTCAGAATTTGCTTCACACACCTGCAGCCTATACTTCCCAGCAACACAGAGGCTGGGCGATGGCAGGGAGCCAGCTCTTTCTTCTCTCCTCCTGCACCTTCATCCCAGAGATGCCAGTGCAGAAATTCATAAATGGCTCAGTCTGCTCACAGACCTCAGACAGTGCTTTTATATACAAAGCTGCTCGTTGGGAGCTGGTTAGCCAGCTTGAAGTATGAATCAGCTTTATGCTGCTGTGTTTCCTCCAGAGCATTCACCTTTGGGGCAAGAATGCCATTTGTATTTTTCGGTTTTCAATCCATGCGTTTGACAAGAGATGGTGTATGAAAGCAGGCTTCCCTTGTGATAATACCACCTTTTCCCCCCTTCCACAGGGCAGTTAAGCTCACAGTAAGAACTAATTCTCATCCTGCAAATATATCGATGTGTTACAAAGAAAGAGAAAATATGAATTTAATTTTTTCATTTTACAAACTTAGTTTTCTCATTTCTTGTCTGCACGTGCCAAAGGAAGACAAGAATAATTTTCTCCCAACTGGCACCACATAGGATTTTTTATCTGTTGACACATATAAAGACCCAAGCAGTTCAACTGTAGCTAATTTCCAGAACTGCAGGTGCAGAACCAGCCAGTCAGTACAACTAAAGCAGGGCTGTAGAAGCCTGTAAATTACATACATTTAGAGTTTTTCACATCGTCCAAACAGCAATGGGATGTTTAAATAACTTCTATTTAATCCCTTGGCTGTTACCTCCCATAAAACATTAAACAAATCCTTTGTTAAAGGAGAAAAATCTCTTTTTCTCTAAATTGCCTTTTTTTTCTTGCAAGGTGCTTCAATTTACTGTATTTGACCTTCTGTATCTGCTCCACAAATCCATGTATTTTAACTTTCATAGTGTGACCTTTCTTATTGTCAGTTGCTTCCATGTTAACACTGCACAACCCAAAGGCCTCTTAGGAAAAACAGATATCTAATTGAATTTTGGCATACTTACAGAGAAGAAATGCTCTGGCTTACATTGTATGGATCTCTGCTGTACCCTCAAAAGATGCTATGCATCAGTTTCCTCACCTCTTCTCCATCTTTCTGCACCAAATGCTGTAGGTAGAAACCATTTATCATTGCCTACATCTGTCATATTGTTTCTCATGTCCAAGCAGGCCTTGCATGAAATCAACTTGATGTGTCCTGTCATTAAATAATCTGACATTTATCCCATGCAAGACAGGAGGAAATATGGGAAAGGCTGCTATTGACCATTAGTAGTGTAATCTGTGATTACACAAAAGTTTTACATTGATATTACAATAGAAAATGAACAAACTATTTGATGAGTAAAAACTGCATGTGAATGGATGCAAGAAGGCACAAATCAGGGGTCATCCTTTAGATCCTTCTTAACAGTTCTACGCAAAGTTTTTTTCACACCCCTTTGATCTTCAAACACTATCTGTACTATATCCCATGCAGCTCTATGACCTGGGGCATAATTTGGATTTATGCAGTCTGCTAAAATCTTTCAGTGGGTGTCACCCCTAAATTTAAGCTTTGTAAACACTCAAATGTTGTTACCTTTTAAGCAAGGGCTGTATCTGCCAGGTTTATTCTCCTAATGCCTGTCCCCTGCCTGTAGCAAGAAACAAATTGGTGGTGTCCCTTACCTAGAAACAGAGGGCTTGCTTTGGCTTTTGAGAGCAACACCTGGGAAAAGACACTATCTGTTATCAAAGCAAATATAGATATTTCAATGAAATGCATACAGAATACATTCAGCTATTTACAATATCATAGGGACTTTGGAATTCATCATGTGAAAAGAAGAATGGAGGTGCTTTCTGCTTAGGAGGAGTATTTGCACCATGTGAAGTTCTGATACCTTTGTAGGTACAACTGAATTTTTTAGTGTAACTAACTACATGCAAGAGTCTACAAGTTAACACTGCTAGAAATTCTTCCTTTAGCACACTGAAAAGTGTCTGAGAGCAAAGAGACAAGGAAGAAATAATTTTCCCAGCAAATTGGAGTGTAAGTAATATGAAATATTGATCTAAAATCGTAAGCCTATGAGAATCTTATTTTAAAGAGCTGCCTGAACTGGACAACACATCCTTCCACATAAAGCAGTACAATTTTCTCTATGATACCTGGTCTCATCAGCTCCAATCTGGTTTATTATTAATTACTTCTTAGAGATGCAGCTGTAGCTGGGAAAGCAAAATGTGGTGGTGTCTGGTGAAGGTTTTTCCTTCATATTAATCCCTTTTATTCTGAATTAAAGCCAGAGACTATGGAAGTTAATTCTATGCTGGCCATGCTAGAACTATAAAAACCTGTGAAAAGTGCAACCTTGACAAAGAGAATTAATCACTGCTTACATGTATGGGCTTATGAAACCAAGCAAAGGTTTACATCAGTAGGAAATGCATTTTTCTTTTGCTGATTGAAGGACATGAATCTACGTTCTTCTTCAATGTCTTGGGACCATGAAACAGGGGTTAGAAAAACCCAACCTTTTTATCACTTTTACAGAAGGAATTAGGATTTTCCTAGACATTTAGAAATATAAAGTTGAAAGATTTACTTGTGCAGGATTAAATGAGACAGCTGAGAAATTGAAGGCTGGCAGCACGGCTGGCAGTGTAGTTACCCCCAACATGCAGCTATGTTCCTGCCTCAATCAGCAATCAGTGCCATTAAATTTAACATAGAGACAGTACAGAGCCAGAGAAGATTGCTGGTGGTCCAGGAAGCTCACAGTACATCCTGGGAGCTGGTTACTAAAAACTCCTGAAACTAGGTCAGGATTGTAATCTCTCTGGTATGCAGGTTCCTCCGTACAATCAGTGATCCAGAGCATGAAGCCTGACTTGGAAAGCATCCATCTGAGCAACAGACTAGTCACTCAGTGTTAGTTGTAAGATCATTGTGGCTAGAGTACCTAACAGGGGATCCAGATTCAGATCCTTCTGCTACAGATTCAAAATACTCTCCCACTTCCTAGGCGTGTACTTTCATACACATACTCAGAGAACCATCCCTGTTTAGGTTGTGGGATGAAATCAGGTTGTTGTGCAGCTGGCAGGAGCTGTGGGGCAGAGGAGGCTGAGCAAAAAGGGAGACTCATGATAACCTGGCAGTGGCAGCACTTGAAGTCCTAGAGGATTCATTCTGAGCTGTCGCTCCTCATACAGGTGTAGGTGCTTAACTTGCTTAATCCTCGATAGTCAAACATTGAAGGAGCACAGTTCCAGTCTGCAAACACAACCCTGCTTTGCACCTATGGTCTTTACTATTTTCCCCTTTCCTTCCAGCTCCCTCTTTATGTCCCTCGATGTACATTAACCAAACACAACCTGGAGGTTAGGTCCCTCTTTCAGGATGCATGGGATGTGCAGGAATAAATCCCTTTGCCCTGAGATAGGAAGTGATGCAGATAGCTCCATTATTAGGTAAATGCTTGAACTATTAGACAATTATATGAAACAAAGGAAATAGAGCTTCTGCCTCTTTTTTTAGGCAAGAAGCCGTTTGCTGAGCTTTGTTCCTAATTATTTTCTCTATGTCTCTAAAGACGTTGAGTCTGTTCAGAGATTTCAGCCCAGACCCCTCTCTCTCATATTTCTGAACTGCTGAGTGCTACATAAGGTGCTAAGCAGGCAGATCCTAAGTTCTTCGGAAAGGGGGTTGCCTGTTGCTCTGTATTTGGGCTGCATCCAGATAGAGACAGTTAAATCCCCTTGAGGATCTGATGAATCTAAATGCCTGTTCAATATCCCAGAAGAATTCTGCACTGAAGGAAAGAATCAAGTGGAGAATTTTTCAGTCTTTAATCAATTATTGATTTGTAAGAGCATCTACTCCTAAGAGTACTGGTCTCATCCTATGCCCAGGTTCTCAGCCTATGCCCAGGTTCTTATCTTTAATAATTCACTTTGGACTGAAGAACCCTAAATTATTAAGACGAGACCCACTTTTAATTCTCTGTATATCTATTGGGAGTTGCTTATCTTTTCTATGACTAAAAATTATTTTCTCTTGTTTTCCTTTAGTCATGCACTAAGTTAAATAGTTTATATAACCTTCATCTTTGCTCCTACATTTCCATTCAAATTCTGCTAAACATTCCCCATACTCAAAAAGCAAGCAAGAGCATGCACTTTTTTTCCCATTAGGAAAACAAGGACATAGAGTCTTGACAAAAAATTGTATTTCTATGACAGCACTTCGTAATTGCTACAGTGTAAAAACTATGCTGGTTAACCCTGTAGCCAGGCAGCATTGCAGGTATCTAGAAGAACAGACATAGAAAATGTGATTGCTCACATTCTCAGTGGCAGGACAGGAAACTGCCACAATGTATGCCATGATGAATGAGTTGAGGTCCTACTCATTTTAAAGAAAAATGCCTTGCCTGAGCAACTCTTAAGTGATAAAACTCCTCGGAACACTTTCATGAAACCTCTGTCAGCCTCTGGATTTTAGTGACAGCAGTGTTTCTCTGCTCTGTCTCACTTCATTGGGCTGCACAGGGATTTGCCTACAAGTCATGAGAACCTGTGTCATTCTGCAACACAGCAGTCATTGCAGCACGCAAAGGAGGACTGGAAATTGTGTCAGGTTAAACTGGCAAATTTCTGTGGGCTCAGAATCAAGTTACATAGAACAACACAGACCTCAGCAGCTTTGATTCATAGGCACTTCCACCAGCTGCTTTTTGTTACTGAAGTAACTTCCCTAAAGCCAGGCCTTAAGTACACACCACAGCAGTCACAAGAGAGAAAGTTCAGTGAATGGGTTTACTCATCCTCCCAGGGCTGTCTGCCCTTTCTGCAGCCCCTGGAACAGCTTTGTTACTGGACAAGTGACTGAGATGTGAGTCATAGGTGAAGTACTGCCAGCTTGCGAATGGCCACTGAATGTTTAGGATGAGTAACAGTGCAGGCAATGAGATGAAAGGAAAGACAAAAGCAGAAGGGACGTGCCTCCCAGACTGAACAACTATATGAGGACACGAAAATCCCGAAGATCTTTACCAGACCTTTCAATAAATGGGCATGTAACTTCTTTTGCCAGTCAAAGTAAGTAATAGAAATCACAAGAAAACTGCAAAGCTGGAGAGGGTCTTCCTTCTGACATAGGCCCCCAGCAAAAAGTGGCCAATGCCACTTGGGAGAAAGATGAACCAAAATCTCTTTTCATATTCTTATGAAAACACACACATTTCAAAAAAACCCAAACTCAGTTCCTTTTTGATGTCCAAGTGCTGGCAGTTGCCTCATGCCGTGAGAATGAGAGATTATGCCCTTTCTATAAATAAAGAATAACATTATGGGTTCTGTCATTATCTGTATAAACACCAAATCCTCTTCTGACTCCCACTAAAGTATTTGCTTTGCTTCAGGCTCAGGGCTTCCACAGTTTAGTTGAGCTCCATGTTGCACTTCACTTGTAACAAACTCATGCTCTGTCGGGGAGATATTATGTAGGACAGGGATGTGACCATGTTAAGGCAACATTAAGCCTCTACATACACTGAATGATACTACCTGCATTCAGGTACAGCAGCAGGGGCCACATCTGCCAAAACGCAGAGATGATGATGCATGACCCTCTCTCTTTCCTTAACTGCAAGTTTGGTTTTGTTGAATGTTGAAAAGCTTCATCATATTCTCCAGGGTTCATTTCCATGGTATCTGTAACTTAAGAACCAGACTCAGAATATGCCCCATAGAAAAAAGACCCATGATGTAAAAGGTCAATCAAACAACAGTAATCTGAAGGATTACTAAGAGGAGCTCTTAAGGATTGCAAAGCACTTTTCAAAAACTCAGCAATTATTTGAAGTGGGTGACTTTCTGGTGCTACACTTTCTTCCCTTCCCACAATGGAGATACTACTTTTCTAATTTAATAATTTCTACATTTGGAACTCTTTCCTAATACTTATTCTGTGTAGGCTGATCCAGCAGAAGAAGATGAGTCAGTGGTTACAATTCTGCTTGAGACTCAAGACTCACTGGGTGCCCACTTTGTGGTGGGTTCACCCTGGATTGTAAGCAAGTCATGAATCTTATTTTCTTATTTTCCTTTTATGATGATAAAGTATCTAGCAGATAGGGTTGTTACAAAGATACATTCTTTGTATCACCGTATCACTTTGTACAGTGGTAGCTGTAGTGATGTAAACCTGTAAGATGAAGATAAAGAAGCTGTAATAACATTATAGAGAAGCCCTTCAGCTCTTCATGCACTGATGAGATGCACTGCTTACTGGATATTGAGAAAAAGCCGCAAGGAAAGAGGTCCTGATCCACCTGAAATTCATAATGTGATTGAGCTCACTGGAATAAGGATTAGCTTTTCTGTATTTGAAACAGGAGTAGTACAGCCAGAAGAAGGTCTTTAAATACTGTCCTGGGGCTGTCAATCGGCAGGTACATGATAAATCTGTAGAGCCCCGAACTATCTTATGCTATTATGTAACATCATAAAACATACTTACCTTTCTAGTCCAGAGCATGGAGTTATACAACAACCCCTCCCCCACTGCCAAGGCATTGCACAGCCTTATTAATTAATACCTGAGATTGTCTTTCTGTTACATGTCCAGGCTTTTCCTTTCTGATGTAGACTGGTTTGATTCCCACAAATGAGCCTGCAAGCAAGTGATTACACTCTCCATTCTGTGCAGAGGTATGGAAACCAGCCTGTTCCATCAAAAGTCTGGATGCTGCCTGGAGAGTGTGTGGGAACTGGGTGCAGGGGACTTTTCTTGCCCTTTACAAAAGTTTAGTGCTGGGTATGATATTAAGCTCCTGGAGGAAATATGCCAGTAAAAACCACACACACCTGAGCTTGATTAGAATCTGGGTTTTTTTAGCATCTCAATTGTCTTTTTACCCAAATAGAATGGATTCATTTACTTTATTATTTATATTAAATAAAGACTTATGGCACTTGGGAGAAATCTAGAGCTTGAGCAGTGACCACAGAGAATTAACTTCCAATAAAGCCAGAGCACAGTGAGGAACTGCACACCAGGACACTATCTCTGACCAGGTCTGCTGGCTAACTGAGATTTTATTTAGGGAGTATGGCATCCAGCCTTCTCAGATTTCTGTTTCTTTTAAGCATTTATATACTTGGATCATCTTTATCCTTGCGTTACTTGGTTACATGCACTCTACCTACCCTGAATGCCCCACCTGCACAGCCTTGTGATAACCTTTCAGACACTTCATAGCCCCGAGGCCTGCCTTGGTTAAGTGAATTTAATCACCATCAAAATGAGAAGCTGAGCAATGCTTTGCTAGATGTAGCAGCAGTAACTGCTTAGTGCTAATTCCTTTCCCAGATTGTGTTATTATAACATAGAGTGAAAAGTGTGGGGCAAGTCGAGTAATTTCCTTGCTACAGAAAGGTCAAAGCTGAGGAAACACCAGCTACAGTGATGTGCAAAGGTTATTGTCACAAACACAGTTTGCTAATTAAAGATGTGGGGCTTCTCGTTATATCTACTGAAACAACTCCACCAATATGTGAGGTGTCAGGGTCATAAGACAATCTCTCTCTTAACTTGGGCAAGCAGTCCTAGAAAGAAAGGGAAGCCTTGTTGCATGGAAGACGAAAGTAGCATGGAAAGCATTTATGTCTCCAGCCCTGAAGGTGGAAGTGGGGCACCCCTACCTTACCCCAAGGCAGGACTAATGTCAGTGCTAATTTTCTTGAAAAAAAGCCATGAGAAATTCAGTCTTTTACATATGAGAATATTGTAATTTTCTTGCAGGTTTTGTTGTTGTTGTTGTTGTTATTGTTTTTAAGAGTGCACAGACTTAGGGTATTTTTCTTAAAGCCTCAGCTCCAGGAAGCAAGTGATTATATTAGAATTTCAGCTGTAAATTGAAATTATAAGGAACAGTTTCTAGCCTCATAGCTATACAGAGAAGAAAAATGGGATGGAGAAAATAGAATCCCTAAGGTTCAAAATTAGTAGGGCAAAAAGTCCAATCCCAGAAGTAAGCCTGATTCTTCAGTTTTTGCATCCGTGAGAGATAAACACTGATAACATAAAATTACAATAATGTCAAGACAAAGGTATTAACGCAGCTGTCCTGGCACATTTACCAGCTTTTGTCCTCCCAGTCCTCAGCATTCAAATACTTTTCATTAGAAACAGCCTTTGTCTTCCTTCTGCCAACAGAGACTGGAAGCTGACTTGGCAGAGCACAGCACCCACCATGCTCTCTCTCCCTTTTGACTATAGGTGAAGAAACCTCTTTACATACAGAGCCAACTCCTCCATTCACTTGATTTTCCACGGGTTTAAGGTACCCTACATTCTCCCTAGTGAAAGAGCAGATATTGGCACAGGGTGATGAAATGCTTTGCAACTCCTCAACATGAAAAATACAGCAAAAGAGGAGGTGTAATTATTAACGCATGAGCTAGAGGAGACTGTCTGAGAACTTGGAAGCAAAACTAAAATTGCAAGCAAGATCAAACTAGTCACCTGAGGGAGGGTGGAAGGGGACAATAAAACTTTATTTCTCGGGGCAGAAAGGCAACAGCAGTCTTGTCGGTGCATGTTAGCAAAGGTACCAATTTCTCTCATTTTCTATCTGAAAATTAAGGTTTTATAAGGCACATATATCCTTTGTCATACTTCAGAAAACATCTGGAGCCAGACTCAACTAAATGGTATTCTGCACTTCACAGCTTGTGCCTCTACGTATGCCATTAAAATTGGTCCCTCGTTTATTGGTTTATGCTTGCTGAGGTGTGAATGGCATGTTCGTGCATATCTGACTAACAACTGATAAACAACGTGAACAGACTGAGCCTTTGTGGATGAAGACAATTTGTTATTTATCAGGTACATTTATCTCCCGTGTTTCTTGGAGCTCAGTTGCTCTCCCCCAGGGCTCAGAAACAGCGGTTGGGTGCCTTAGGGCTGGACCAGTCTTCCTCTGAAGTCTCTGTCTTGAACACCAGCTTCTTCTTTATCTGTTTCAGTAACATCTCAAAGACCCAAAGAGGACAGCATCTCTTTACGCCTTATACCAATTAAAAGGCACTCCCCGGCTTGAATAACCAAGAAACATAAATACCCTCTTCTTCCTCCACTCTTCTTTGCCAGCCTTCCAGCTCTGTGCCCACCCTTGAGCCCCGGAGAGCAGAGCAATGTATGGGCTTTCCAATATCTACCTGTCCTGGCTGAATTCATAGGCTACTTCCCTTGTGTTCTTGCTTCTCTTACGCACATACTCCTGCTGCTTCTCTGCCGATGAAAAACTACCACACAGGCTCTACATGGCTCTCCTTGGCATGACCCACAGAGCAGGAGGCACTTTTCCAGCAGGGGTGTGCAGGACAATGACACAGATTTGATAACAGCCCTTCTTTATTTATTTAACTTAACTTTTAGCAAATCTAGAATTTCTTTTCCCACAAGAGCAATGCTTGTGCCTGCCGTAGTACCCTGTGAGACCCACAGCAGGAATGCCACATCACTTAATGAAGCATAATCAGCATCTGGAACACATCTGGCCATGGCTATCCAGGTCGATGTAGACAGAATTTGAGCAAAAACATTTCAAAAAACAGATGAAAGGAGTGTACACTTGGATATAGAATGTAAAAAAATGTAACAGGAGAATTTCCTTAATTAACTTGTTATAGTAATGTTTGCTACACCTTCTAAAGCAGCCACATAGATGAATAAATAGAAAAATAAAGAAAGGATAAAAGAGATAAAGTAAACCACAAATCACATTGTTCAAATTTTACCTTAAGCAAAACTTTATGGAAATCTGACCTGTTTCACCCCAAGTATATATCCTGTGCTTCCTAACAAATGGGAACCACATCTAATTCTTTTGCACCAAGGCTCTGATCTAGGATGAATTATAATTTTAGCTCTGTTACCAGCCTCATCTACTACACTGAGTGGCAAATTATTCAACCATATCGTGCTTCAATTCCTTGGTCTGTCCAATGATGGTAATTTTTCCAGCCTTCTCTGGGCAAGTTCCTCACAATGTCTTTCTGAGAAGGCTTATTTCAACATGAAGCAGAGCCTTCTGCCCCAGTTGCAAGTGGCACATTGTTACATATTTGGTGGCATTATTACAAAATGGCACTGCAGAATTCCAAGATTAATCTATTTTAGACCTGCCATTATAAGGAAAACGAGCAGCTAAGTGTGGTACGAGTGTATCTGAACTGATGACAAGCTCTCCCTTTGCAGCAGCAGAGATCTGCCCTTTCTTCTGTAATTAGGGGCAGGAATGTCTCCTATGGTTACACTGAAATAGACCAAATTAAATAGTAACCCTCACTGTTCTTCATAATTAATATTCTTTCCTCACACTTCTTTCCTCTGCCTCCTTTGATGACTTTAACACTAGCTGTAATGAACCATCCTCTATGCTTAAGTCTCTTAGTCATAGCTTAAGAAAACCCCAAACAATTTAGTTTGTTCCATCACTTCCAACCATATTCTTCCTCTTCTACGAAGTACGTACAAATCAGTCAGCAACCATGTTCTGCTCTCTTTAGGACAGAAATCCTGTGTCTTGACACAGTTACAACAGACTTGAATGGCTCTTTTTACTCAGTGCTTGGACTCAAATAACACTTAAACATGGCACATTGGGGAGCAGATCACTAGAAGTGATGTTTTTGTTTTTTGTTACCATCCACCACAATGGAAGAAGTCAACAACATACTGACAAGAGAGAGGGAAGACATTAACCTTTTATCCCCACCAGAAATGCTTCCTCCAGCAGATTGTTTGGAATGAAGCCACTGTTGTGTCCCTATCACCAATGCAATATTACTTAAAAATAAAATAAAAATCCCACCCACTGGATGAACTCCCTTAACAGGAACCTCTGTCCATCTGGATGGAGCTGCCTCCCAGTACAAACAGCTTTTGTTTTCAGAGGCTGCCAGATATTGCAAAGCTGAAATTCCTGTTTGGACTTATTTGGATCGCGAGCCCCAAGACAGCAGAAAAAAGAAAAAGAAGTAGCAAAACTAAATACTCCAAGGCTGAAGTACCAGCTGCCTCATTATTATAGCAAAAACATGCACTTATTTTATTACTGTTTATTAATAAAAAAATAGTAATAAATAATTACTCTTCCCATTGTTCTTCTTCCGAGAAAATAAAAAAGTTATTCCATTACTCAAGGCAAGAAACCATGACTCTAAGTCTTCTTCTATTGTAAAATACTGTTAGCTTTCTATACCCATTTCCCTTATTTTTCTTACACCTTTTGAAAGCTGTGTCATGAATCTTGATTGAAAAACCTTATAACAGTTACAAAGCTAAA
This sequence comes from Rhabdornis inornatus, assembly GCA_013397075.1. NCBI lineage: Eukaryota > Metazoa > Chordata > Aves > Passeriformes > Rhabdornithidae > Rhabdornis > Rhabdornis inornatus. The sequence goes on from VWZS01009835.1 coordinate 427,170, forward strand.
GAAGAAAACAAGCAGGACATACACACACAAAAGAGTGTTTTGATAAGTAGTGGAGATTTGCTGAAGAGTAAATGAGGGTGGGTAACAGCACTGTGTTAATCTGATGCTCAGTCAAATATTTTGGCACAGGAAAAGGTTCACTTCCTAGAAGATGTACAGGAAAGGAGAAAAGCACTAAAAGCATAAAAAGAAATTCCAGGCCACAAATAAATTATCTTACTTGCCTTTCCAGGTTCATTTCTGGCTCACCAGAAGCCTTCTCCTTTTTATATCCCTATTTTCATTAATTTTATCTGCCCTCTTTCTGTCTGACACCTATGTTGCCCTTCACACTTTCATGCCTGATTAATCTCTCTGTAATTCTGTGGTCAGGAGGAATGAGAGATTCAGGATATTTTTCTCTTCTATGGAACATGATTACTTTTTTAAAAAAGTCTTACTTGAGGACATAATTTATTGTTTTCAGGTAAAGAAGGGGTAGCTGCCTCTCAGGTGTTTCACAGACAGATATCTATTTCCGAATGTTACAGGAACAAGAAAAACACTATCAACCACCAGTCTACCCAGACATGAAAAAGGATATGTTGGCTTGCTCTGCAGGTTTACATGGACACCTATGGTAGTTTGACCTGGGGAAGAAAAAACTCAAAGAGAAGTTTTCTCTATGAGTACTCCCCTGGGAGTTGATAGCGACCAATTGGAGGCTGGTTTGGTTATTGACAGCGTGAAGAACCAATTGGAGAAAGTTAGTTCGCTCCGTGAACACACATTTTGAAGGAGGTAATCCGGAACTGAGCCCTCTTGGCTTTTCCGGCAGCAGTGCAGCTAACAGGGCCCTGGCCTGGCTCCGCTGCAGGCCTGTGGGCCTGGCAGGGGGGCCGGGCCGGGCCCTCTGTCTGGGGAGCTGGCATGTCCTGGCAGAGAGAGAGAGAGGGGGTGGCCATGGACAGTGACCAGAGAGACTCAAACTAATATAAAAATCCCAGCCGCTTCCCCCCCCTTCCCCAGCGTGGCTGGTTTCTGAGATCCTGGCAAAGCTCCAGCACTGTAGCCTTGGTTTTTTTTCTTTTCCCTGTGAAAAAA